>JAUMJL010000417.1:0-486061 GCA_033558185.1 Dromococcyx pavoninus
GAGGCCACCGCCCCGCCTCTTTCAGGCACTTTCGGGGGCGGGCGCGCCTGTGATTGATAGCAGTGCTGCCCAATGAGAGGAGGCGACGCAGGGAGGCGGTGCCTTGAAAGCGACGCCCTGGAAGCGGCTGGCGGGTGGGGTTGGCTCTGTGCTCTGGATGCGGCTGCGCGCGGCTGGCTCCCGCCCTGCCGCGGCGCCCCTGAGGCGGAGCGTTGGGAGTGGAGCCGGTGCCGCCGTGGGTTCCAGGCGGGCAGGCGGAGCCATGCTGGGCAGCGGGGCCAAGGCGGCCAAACCTTCCTTCGTGTCCTACATCAGCCCGGAGGTGCGGGAGGGGGCCGACGGCGCGGGCGATCACCCCTGCTGAGGGGCGCGCTGGGGGTCTCGTCTGGGGCTGGGCCGGGGGGTCTGGGCGGGTCCCGGCCGGGTCCCGGTTTTCCGACGGAGCTGTGAGAGGGACCCTCACGGGGCGGTGGGGAGGGGCTGTGCTGTCCGGCGATGTCGGGCTCGGCGCTGTCCGGGAGCGGGGGGAGTGTCCTGCTCCTTCCTGCTCGGGAATGTACCTGGCTGCTCGGTTTCCAGCTGATTTTTCCCTGGTGTCTCGCTCGGGTTGTTCCTGCGCGGGTGCCCCGGTGCCAGGCTCTCGCTGTGATCCCTCCGCGTTGTTGGTGGTGGGGGAGACGGGGCGCGCCGAGCCTGGCTCTGCTTGTGTCCCCAGGCATCCCCTCGCTCCCAGTGTCCCTCTTGACGTTTTCCGTTCCGTCCTTGTAAAGCCTGGCAGTATTCAAGAAGCGTTGGACGATGCTCTCAAGCACGGTGTAAATTTTGGGTTGTCCTGTGCAGGGATAAATATTGGACTCGGTGATTCCGTGGATCCCTTCCAACTCAGGACATTCTTCTGGGTCTCTCTCCTTCACAGCTCGGTGGTGAACTCTTGGCTGTTCGTGTCTTTCCTATCGTTCTTCCTGTTGTCCCTTTTTTTATTGAAGTGTCTGCTGTCAGCTTGGCTGAGGTGACTTTAGTCTCAGTTTACTGAGATTGTGTTATTAGCAGGTGGTATTAGATCAGCATTACTATTCAGTATTCCCTCATTCGTATTCCTAGTAAATGGCACATTTCTAGGAAGACTAGTCATAGAATCGTAGAATGGTTCAGATTGGAAGGTTCATCGAGTTTCAAACCCCCTGCCATTGACAGGGACACCTCCCACTGGATAATCTTTTTTCACCCTCTCCATAGTTCTTTGTAATCTGTGCCAAACTGATTCTTAATTGTTCAATTCTCAAGATAGCTTCTAAAGGAAGATATTTCTGTCTTGTTAATTAGTTCAGAGCTTGTCACTGGTAGGACCTTGGAGAATCAGCTGTTTCTATTTTTCACAGAACCTGAAATAAAAATGCAGAGGAATTATGGCTTAAGGCAACTGTGTTGTTTAAAACTTATGTCCTTATTTTGTAGTAGCAGCTTTGTTTTTATGTGTCATTCAGCCCTGGTGACTTGTCATTGCATCAGATTACTTTGAAAGCTTTCTATCGTCTTTGTATTTCTCAGTGAAAAATGGATGGAAATGATAGGTACAGATATCTTTGGGGTCAGCAAATGTACCTCTGTGTGAAGTCAGTCTTTTGCCTACGGGAAGTATGTTTGATAAATATTAAAAAAGTGTGCGCTCAAGGAACTGTATTTTGGGAAGGTAAGAACTTCCCTTATTGTACTTACTGAAAGGTACTTCAGTGTTTAAATGAGCATGCTGGCTGATTAAAATTTACTGAAAAAATGGCTGGTGGAAAAAGGTACAAGTCAAATATGTGTAGTGCAGTAAGAAACCAAACAATAGAGTCCTTTAACTTGGTTATAACTACAGTAGTGTAACTCTTCAGAAATGGTCCTGATGGCTGCAGGATGAATAACAAAGGTATTTGATATTGGAAGTTAAAGCTCTAAATGAAATATCCCGATGCACAGGAGTTTGCAGTCATTCACTTTATTTATTAATACTACTTTTAACTATCTCCTTAATACACTTAATTTTAAGAATTTCATGGGCTCCTGTTGCAGAAACACTGACCTGACTTCTCCTATAGAACTGGTATCTTTCACTGTTTTAAAAGCTCAGTGAAACTAAGGTCAGATTCCAGTAGGAAGTAAAGCAAGTTTAATGCTCTGTTGGATATTGCTCTGTTTGACAGCATATGGCTGCCTTAATGGGATGGTTCCACAGGAAGCTGAAGACTCTAGTGGTTTTTGTGAGGATTAAAAGTAAACCTTTTATATATGTGGTGAAACCTGTCAGACTAATTTAGGATCTGGAAAGCTGATGTTGAGTACATATCATAAAGTAAGAGGAAATGAGCGTGTCTCAAGGAACTCTGTTCTTTATGCATGTGAAAAAAGTATCTTTCTGAATACAAATTTGAGTTTTAAAATTGGGGCTAGACTAGTAGAACAGCGGAAATAAACTTCAATCCCTCTTACGTAGCAAACAATTTGGTTAGCTGAGAAGCTTCCTTTTGTCAAGACAGTGTTACTGCCATGCCAGGGCACACTGATGCCCTGTCTTTCAGTATCAGGTGCCTGGGGAAGAGCATAGGCAAAAGTTTTAGTGTCCTACTTCCTTGCATAGACCCTATGAGAAGGTGGGAGTTGGCAGTTCAGGGACTTCGTGACCTTGAGGTTACATCTACATGGCATCCAAGTTAGTGATGGACTTGTCTTGAACTTAGGGAACCTTGCCTTGAGTCTGTTTATATTTCTGACTTGCACAGTGCAATACAGAGCAATATAGTGGTGTTATGGTGTAGTCCTCCTTATTTGCAGCCTTCAGATTCATTTGGCTTGTCCTTGTTCACCAGGAAAGTTGTTTGAGACCGAGAGCTGCTGCTTGTGGGTTAGGGGAGAAAATGCAACAGGCAGAGTTGAGATTTGTTCTTGACTCAGCTTGTTTAGTCTGTCCTCAGACCCATGAAGAATACACTAGGTAATGTTCAGAAAAATAAAATTAAATTTGCTTTAAACTGCATTTGGAGTTGGTTTGTTTGAATATGGAAAGAAATGGGAACTCTGAGTTAAATATATAATATAAGTAAGGAGTGAACAGAAAGTGCTATTTATTAAAGGAACAGAAGTGATTTCCGCTGTGAAACCCCAGAAAGTCTGGAAAAGCAGCATTTTTGACATCTGACTAAATATAACCTAGTTATGCTCTGCTATATGGAGCCACAGATCAATCAATGGTCTGTTGAGAGCGAGACTGTAGGATGTTGATATTAGTGACACACTTCCCTTCAGGACAGACTTGGCTACTCTGCAGGAAGTGAGGTGAACACCAGGGTATAAAAGTCAGTGTTTTGACATGTCTGATCATAGACCAGGGATATTTGTCTATGGAGATGTAGAAACAAGAACTTCAGAATTCTGTCTCTAATAGTTCAAAACTGAAAGCACTTGCAAGGCTATCAAGCTGGATCATATTCTCCTTAAAAGTCCTAATTTGTATAATAATGTAGATAGTAAACTTGATTTGAAGCTTAATGTTAACTTTTTGTGTGTGCATTCTTAAAAGTTAACTCCTTATAGGATATTAGTTCTTGTATTAGCCCTTAATAAAAGAGTTTGTTCTACTTCCTGCTGTTTGTCCATGAAATGCGGAGCTGCTGAGTTATGGGTAACTTTCATACCTCTTCTGTTTTGTCTCTCAGATCTGCATAATCACTCTGTCACTCGGATCTGCTCATAATCACTACAGATACTTAAAAATCTTGGAATAATATTTTGTGTTCTATGTTGATTGCTTCTAAAATAGTACTGGAGTGGAATTGAGAGGTGACATAAGGAATAGGAGTTACCAAAGTGGACAGCTGGGCTCTAGGCTGACGTGGGGGAAGCCTGGTGTTGAAGTCAGAGGAGATGGACAGGACAATGTAAGGAAAGAGGAAAGGATAAAAGATGAAACGGATGTGGAAAATATGTGCTGTGATCTAATGGGCTATTGGATAATGGAGCTGCAAAAGGAAGGAAAACAAGCATTTAGAGATTACGCTTTAATGAGTGCTGAAAATAATAACTGTCTCTTCTGGATTGTATGGCATACAGCATGGGATTAGGCCTCTGTGACCAGGAAATAGTCTTTCAGAAAATACTGTGTATTCTGGTTCATTTCTGAATACAAAGTACGTGCTAAACTTGTGCCCAGGTACTTTCTCTTCTGCCTGCAGTTTTAGTGGAACTGCTAGACATACATTTGGTTTATTTTAGTCGAGAATACTGTAACCACTTGTTGGAGAACCACAACTAAATTGCAAATATTTCAGTATACAGTTTGACTTTTACAACTGATAAATGTATAGTTAAAAAAGCTATCTCAGCCTTCTGTTAGTATTTTAGTGAAGTATAAGTAAATAAGAAAAAATGGATGTTCACAGCAACCCTCACCTTGAGGTAGGGCTTTTCTGTGGAGAGGTTACTTGTGGAAAACTATATAAAACAACATTGAAATGGTGTTCTCACCACTGACAGCCGTTTGCTGTCAGCCTTTTAAATATATGTTTCAGCCAGTGCTCTTGAAGTCCTGGAAGTGATAACTGTTTCCTTCATTACACAAATATAATAAACATTGTTTTTCCCAGTGTGTTTTCTAAAAATCTTGTTTTCCACTGTTGGAATTACCTCTACCACAAATATCTGTCTGTGGATAAAGGGAAACATTATCATGGGGTAAGGTAGGTTCAGAGCCTACAGCACACGATTTGTAGCAGCAGACTGCGTGTACGGTCTCTGCTGAGAGTGATGAGCAACATCCAGTATCAGTGTACTAATATATATGTTTTGCAATAGTGATTCAAAATAATACAAATTCTGACAAGATCAGAGTAATGTAGATTCTAGCATGCATGGAATATATTTCACTTTTTGCTCATTTTCTCTCCACAGTTGTTTACCTCCTTCTGGAGCAGGAGGAGAGGAATTGCTCTTAATTGTGGTGAGGCTCTATGACAAAGAGTAGGCATCACTGCTACCTGACCTTATTGCCTAAAACTTGATGTTGCCTCCACGTGGTAGTTCTTTTGTACTTCAGCACCTGGGGAAGACATGTCTCTGCAGAGTCTTGGGGAATCTATTTTAGCCTCTTTAAATGTATTTTTGGGGAGAGCTGAGTGTAGTCCCTGGGTATTGCAAACTGCAGTTTTCTCCTGTACTTTGGTAAAAACCAAGCAGAGAAGAGGTGAGCCTTTCCTGAAGAAAAGGAGAAATTATGGGTGATACTTGCATTGCCTATCATTATTTACTCTGATAAACTGGACAAAGGAACGTAGCGCAAGCTAAGTGCACAGGTGGGAAGCATCTCCTAGTAAGAAATTTCTAAAATCTTCATAAAGCTGAGGTCTTTGTTTCTATCATTTCTGAGGCAATCCAGAATTAATTCTCCGCATTTGCATAGTGTCCTTTGCGTATCTGACTTCAGCTATTGCTGATAGTAGGGTTTCCTGTATTGTGTCTTGAGTAAGAAGTGCTAAGATGCTGCTTGGGACATTCAGAACAGGGAATCTGCACATGAAGAAGTATCTGTCTATAGATGTGTGGGGCTTTCAGTGATCTTATGTGGAAATTCTTCCGTGCTTAGCTTCAACAGACAGTCAGAGGGTGAAGTTTCTTGAGGTCTGAGTGGTTTTGGTAGCTTGTGGAAAGAGAGAGTTGCTACTGCTGCTTCCCTTTCTCTTGTTTCTGTGCTCATATGACCTGTGGATGAGCCAGTTCTGCTAACAATAGACACTAACAACAAAAGCAAATGTAGTGTGAGTACAGACTTCCCAGCAATCTTATGAAACAAATTACCTCACCATGCAGTCGGACAAATCCAGAGGTAAAAGGAGTGGGTGAGTGAATACAAGCTGCATGACTATGACATGGGTGTTGAGTAGTGTGCCTTCTAGTGTCAGCAGGCTCTTATCTTACATTAGTCCCATGATCTATTTTGCCCCAAACCTGAAATCCATTAGAAAAATAAAGTTGTAACAGTGTGAGATATTAGCTAAACTTATGGGTTCTCACAGAACTTGCACCCACACATAGTGAGTTAACTTTTATTCATAAAGATTTTTGCCTTCTCTCTTAAAAGAGCAAGTAGCAGATGTGACATTGGTAGAATTTAATGTATTTTAATATCTTCCTTTGGAAAATCAGTGCAGCAGCCTGCATTCTTCAGCTAGAATGCAAGCCATGAACATTGCTATGCCTAGTGCATAGAATTAATTTCTTTAAAATATTTATGATTTTGTTACAGAAGTATCAATATTGACGTTCAAATAGAACTCTTTTGGAGGCTCAGCTCTTGGAGGCTGCTGTATGTTATAGGAATTCTGTCTGTAGTAAGCACTACGATGTCAGTGGGCTTCTGTCAACAAAGAGGGAAGCTGGACTTTACAAGCATTTGAGGTCTCTGTTCTGCTCTGATGCTATTTAATTAAAATTACAATTCCTTTCTGAAGATAACTAGTTTAACTGGTAGGCAAAACACAAACCACTTGTTCAGAGTTATTTGCCTCTGTGTACCCATTACAAAAGTTCCATTGCATTTTAACAAATGGATTTAAGCACAAGGAACTTCTTTGCGACCAAAGATTTTTTTTTTTGCTGAGGTCTTACCTGCCACCACTGGCATAAACACATCATACTGATAGCAGTATCAACATTCAAGTAGTGTGTATACAAGAACAGTAGTTATTACACGCCTAACGATTTCTCCCAAAGTAAAAGCTACTGGGAAAATACTTTAAGTTAGTGTGCTGCTTTACTGTTCTGGAGCGATGACTGACTGCATAGAGTTTGTGATCAAACAGCATCACGTTTAGTTACACAGGAATAGTGCTAGTGGACAGCATAGCTGTAAACCTAAAGTGTATCTTAGAACTACCAGTGGTGAAGAGACAACACTGTGAAAAAGTATGTCTATTTCTTCTCTAAATGCCGCAGTGTTCAGCTTGAGCCATGTTTGCATAGTAACTTATTTAGCTGACAAGCATGAACTGAGGTTAAAATTTGTTTCTACAACATCCAGGCTTAGAAATCAAAGGCAGCAAATTGTATTTTGTTTTCTGCATTAGCTGCCAGTGGTAGTTACAGATTTCTTTCTTCACACCACCACCACTTTCAGTTTATAACCTTTGCCTCTTTTTCTACCTGTCTTAAGCGTCTGTGCTGTTCTTATGACTTGATTTCCTGGTGGTTTTAGTTCTGTGCAGCTTTCAAACCTTGTTTTAGGTCTTCTGAGTGTTGAGATGAAGTGTTTATATGAATGGCAAAGGAGGATTATTTTTATGCTTTCTGAGGCTTTTGTTTCTCTGTATTTAATGCAGAAAAAGTGCTATTGCTTTTGTCTCCTTTTGATTGATTGCCTTGATTTGCAATACCTGACTCTGGATGCTGCTCATAAACTGAAATTACCTTGCCTGCTGCTATGGCTCTGAGGAGGGTTCCAATTAACTAATAGTTTTCCAGAGAGACTCCAGTGCATGTGAAGTGACCTGGATTTGAAGGAAGAAGTTCTGACTGGCTGAGCAGGAAGGGTGTATTGTGTTCTCTATTTAGTAGTCTTTTGGCTGGAGATTTTAGCCCAGCTATCAGTGCCTCAAGGCTAGAATAAGTGACACAGTTTAATAGGTTTGGTTTGTGCAATTTGAGTCCAAACTAAAGGATACCATGTACCTGATTTTACCTCTTCACGCTGAGATTCTGAAATCCCTCTCCCTGTAATCTTGGTGGTCCTGTTTAAGTAACTTCCGTACTTTGATTGCATTGATACATGTAAGAATCAGAAACAGACAAAGATGATGCTTGAAAAACTGTGAGGTGTAAATTGGAAACAAGTATTAGGTCATACGTGGAAAAGCTTATGAATAAACTCTGGGACATGGCTCTGCAATACTAAGTTTATGCTAACCCATTTGCATGTGCTGGGAGAACTTTAAAAGCATTGGTAATGCTTTATTTCTGTCTGTTACTTATACAAATAATGCATTTCCTTTTTTGGCTTCACAGCTGTATGTAACTGATACCATGGGTGTCAAGCCACTGAACTATTTAGGTAGTAGACTACTGACCTTTAGTGGAAGAAGCACATTGCAAAATTATACTCCTTAATTTAGGAAGTTCTTTTCCTTGATTTTAATTTCCCTGTTTGCTAGAATGTGAGGAATTTGAGAGGGAGCATGTTATTTACAGCATGTGTTGAAGGTATGATCTTTGCGAAGTAATAGTTGTTGTTTTTCTCTTTAGGAAATACACATAAAGGAACCCATAGAAAAGGAAGTTAATCCTCGCCTATTACCAGGTAACTGTTGTATATTGCATTATTAGAATCAAATAATAAAACATTAATTCTCTGAGCAATATTTAAATATTTCGTTGTCTGCAGCAAACGCTGATGTAACATCAGCGTCCCAAGCAGTAGAACACAGGTTTTGGTGTGACAGCCCACACAGACTGAAATGTTTTAAATACCTATATCTGTATGGATTGTTGAAAATTTCAGGTTTTGTAGTGTGGTATCTTCAGGTAGGCTGCACTTTGTAAGACAGACCAAGAATCTGAGTAATTATACCTATTAAAACCTGGTTTTACTTTCCTAAGCAAAGTTCAGTTCCTGCTAATTTTAAGATTAGATCTTAATTGACCATTATTTATGCAAACTTGTGCTTGAGAACTTTAAAATAGTCCTGGGACCAGTAAAATAGGCAACATCTCCAGTCAAAATGAACTGCGATGAACTTGTAATAATCAACTCAAATATTTCAGCATTCTGAGAGTTTAGTAATAAGGAAAGTTGGAACAGTTTTCAACTTGTTTATTTGACTGTATTAACTGTTCTTCAATGGGCTTTGGTTTTTGAGTACGCACTTGAATGGTTGCTCTTTGCAATTCCGTGTGCTGTTCTCCTGCTGCTTAGAAGAGGCTGTGATACAGGTACCTCTGGTTACAGAACTCCCAAACGCCTGCAGCTGAGTAGTATTCAGTCCATCTTGAGTGATGTAAGTAACCTGAAAGGTTCTCAGTTCACTGATCTTAGGACCTGTTAGGAAATTTCTTCAGGCATACAGTTCTGAGAAGCTGTCAGGAAGTTAATGCTGAGTTTAAGATAACAGTTGAAGTAATTAAATTGTAATGTCAGTTATGTTGCAGGTCCATGTTTCTTTTATACAGGTGAACTGCTGCTTTGCGAGGCAAGCACAGTATACAAGTACATACAAGAAGATGGATCAAATCGTGGCACCTATGGGAAACTTGTGTGCACAAACTTCAAGATTGCTTTCCTTGATGATTCTGCATCAGATGATAACGTAGGAAGACAAATATTTTAATTATGACCAAACAGACTTTGAAGATATATAGTGTCTGATAAAACTAATCATGTCTTTCCTTTATATATGGATACAGCATGAATATAGGTTTATAAAAGGTTTTAATTGTAATTAGCCTGTATCCACTTGGTGTGTGCAGATCTTTTCTCGAGCTCTAATGGCTACTTGAGTAACAATGGTGCAAGACTCTTACATTAGATGTAGCTTATAACTTTATACCTAGTGAATTGGTAATTTTGTGAAACTTAAGTTAAAAGAATTAATTGTTTTAAATCAACAGTTTGCTTAAACCTGACTTCTGACTGCTTACCTAGTAACGGTTGCAAAAGTGTGAATGTCAAACTTACTTCTAATGTTCTATAATGTCTCTCTAAGTTGATTTTGGGCTACATCTGCATAACCATTTCAGGGTTCAGTGCATGAGACTGAGTAACGTAATATTAAATGGAAATGCTCTAGCTAATCGTGCGGCTCCGCAAAGCTCTGAATTATTCTATTCAAAGTCAGGTGCTGACTGCAAAGATTTAAAAACCTAGTACTGTTGAGCTTGTGAACTTTTAAAAAGCTAAAAAGTCTTCAAATCTTAGTTGAGTCTTGTTTCCTTTGGTTTAGGGTGCTCAAATTGAGCTATCAAATGTAATGCCACATCTTTTTTTGACATACTTAAGCATCTGAAGCAGTCTGGTCTATTTAGGTGACAATGAGAAGGAGAGCCTAGTATATAGATTTAAAAGTCAAGGGAATCTTGACAGCAGAGAATAATGAGAAGAGTATGTTTTGACACATGTTGATTGTAGTCAAAACTTTCTTGGAGTAAAATTTCAGGGAGTGAGGCTTCTGCAGCCAAATACGGATTTTTGGACCTTCTGAAATTAAATGGGACAAAGCTGCAGAGCCCTGAGATGTTTCCTAAAGTTGATGGTGACCATGCTTATTTTTGTTACATAATATACTTGGGTTCATAACATGCCAATTCAACTATATTTCTCTTGACAGCAGTTCAATATTGAACAGACACTTGATTGAGAGTAGTACAGACCTGGAAATAACTTGAATGAAGTTAACTCTGTTCACAGCTGTCTTCATGTAGAATGTTATTTGCTGATGGAGTGTACATCAGCCTTCTGGTAATCATATCTAACATAACGAGGTTTAATTGTGGCATGACTGAAATGTAAATTTTAGCTCTGAACTCATGAAATGATAAAATTGAAAGGAGCCCCAAATCATTTCAAGTTTGGCAAAATGGTAGATAAGGTAATTGTGTTTTTTGTGTCTTGCTTTTACCCAGGGATAAATCTGGCTCTTATGTTGGAATGTTCCTGAAGTACTTGTTCTTTTAAGAGATTTTCTGTTTCCTGCCTGGTTCCCATAGCAAAGAAACTTCTTATTAGAGGGCCTGGATTACATCGTTACTGTATTTCCTGTTTACTGTAATGATTCTAGTTTGAAAACTGACTGCACAGAAATGCATGCTTTGAAGCTATTTGAAAAGTAAAAATGTTATCTACATTTCAAGTATGGCCGAGACTTAAATAAAACTGGATCTGCAGTTTATAAGTTATGTCTGCATCTGTGTTTTAACAACTGTTCTTCAGTGTTCTGCCTTACACAGCTTATATGAATTAATGCTGATAGTAGAATAGATTCTGAATACATCCTTGACTTGTGAGAAGGTGCTACTGCTTAATAGTATGAGTTTTCTAAGAATTTTTTCATGTTTTAGGAGCCACAATTTAAGAATAAGATCATAGGAGAAAACGACATAACTCTGCAATGTGTAGATCAAATCTATGGAGGTAGGTGAGCTTTCTCCTTTTCTTTTAACATGGTGTTCTTTGTCTGGACACATACATCCTTTTTAGAAAACTGGTAAGAGTTGCCACTTTGGAAACTAGGATTGGGTAGTCTGGAAAAAACAGCTGCAGTTATATTTAATGATGAAATGACAGATCTATCAGATCTACCAGAGCTATGTTTTGATGAATTATCTTACTGGAACAGACAAAATAGTGCCTTCAAAATGCCATGATTCAAAGCAGAGTGTACTGGGAAAAGTCTCTGATTAAGATTGGTGCACAAGGATTTTCTGGTGTATCAACTATTTCTATAAATATGGAAGTATTCACTTCATTTGAGCAGCAGCAGCAGCACTGCAAAGAGGAACAGGTGCCAAAGTCATGAACAATAGGCTTTGTTTAGCTAAAGGAACTTTGTTTTATGGAATTCGTGATGTCTTCAGAGTGTCAAAGGAGAAAGAAAACGAGATTTTAATTTACAAGTAAATCAAAGAATTTTGCCGCAGGGCTTACAAGAATGCCTGTATTACTGAAAGGGTAGATGGGAATGGGGCTGGTAATTTGTAAGGAATGGCGAAGGCTTTATTGAAAAGTCTGACTTTGGAGTAGTGTTAGAGTATTCAGAGTATTTATGAATGGTGGTGTGGATTCGTGAAAAAGTAAATCAAAGGGGATTAGTGGAGTCTGTTTGTGAAACACTGTTTAGTTTCATATATAGTAGCCTAGCTGGCAGCATGTGAAGTTGTGAAATGATATATCCTCAAACAGAAGTCCACAAAGGGCTCTCTTGGGGACTAATTTATGGTGGTTTAAAAAAATGCATTTCTTTTAGGAACTTTGAATGGTCTCAATTGTTTAGGGACTTTCCTTTGGGCGAAACTACTAAACTGTGTTCTTTATGTATCTTAGAACTTTGAACTTAGCACGCCGTAAGAATGTGAACAGAAATAATCACTGTGCAACTGGCTCGCTGCAAGTTTGTTTCCTACCTTGCAGGAAGCAGTTTGAGTGTATTAGCACAAAAACTTGCCAGTTTGTGTTGTAGGATGCTTGTTTTGAATTGCTGAAACTTAGGCTTGAATTAGTTTCTTGAGAACTTTGAAAAGTGAAGCAGGGTTAACTATTAGCTGAGGGCGAAGTTCTTTTTCATATTTACTTAGGCTTTTAATTTTGCAGTTTATGATGAGAAAAAGAAGCTTCTAACTGGACAACTGAGAAAATACCCAGAGAAGCTAATTATCTACTGTAAAGACCTTAGAGTATTTCATTTCTGCCTGAGATACACAAAAGAAGAGGAAGTGAAAAGAGTAAGTGTAGAAACTTGCTTTGTGTATTTTCTTAAGCTTAGTGTTGGGTGTTTAGCTGTGGGGATAAGGGAAGGATGAAATTCACCCAGAGAAATCGCTTAAACCTGAAGTGTTTTCTGATGAGTCCCAATTGAGAAAGTAAAAGACCTCAATTTCTAGCTAACTACTCATTAATTTTGAATGGCAGTTAAGAATATCAGATTCATTGGCTTTTTGAAGAAGGGTGGAGCTTTAAGGTACTACATGAGTCAGTTTCAGCTCAGGCAAACTTGTAAAGTTGTTCTGTTTGTGACTCATAATTTTATTACATTTTAGACTTCAGCTTTTTTCATGTGAAAGCAGTTATTTTCCTGATAACTTGAGTTTGACAGGTTAATCTGAACTCGAAACTAAGAACTTGCTTCCTTTGTTTAAGTAATAAGCACCATTCAGAAATTTGAACATGTCTTGCAGACAACAGAGAAAGCTTTCTAAAAGTAATTTTTCAGCTGTTAGGGACAGAACCTGTTCAATAGTTTTGTTTAAAATATGGGAGGAGAGTAAAATATCACTTTCTTTTACAGTCTGTGTTTGTGTGTTAACTTTTGGTCCCTTCCTAGATCGTCAGTGGTATAGTTCATCATAGCCAGACTCCTAAGCTGCTTAAACGCTTGTTTCTGTTCTCTTATGCATCAGCTGCCCCAAATAACACAGGTAAATATTTTTCTGGGTTTGATTTGTATTTGTTGCATACTGCTAATTCCTTAAGTAGTCTGGGACACTTGGTAGCTGAGTCTGTGCTTGGCTTATGACTCTGCCTCACTGGCATATGGCCTCAGAAGATTAATTTTTCTCTTCTTATACATTATTAAACTTGTTAAGAATCTGTACATTGTCTGCTGTCTGTTTTCGTATTCTTCAGAGTAGTTGCACAAGAAATTTTCCAAGCAAGAGTGGCATCACTGACTTGAAAACTTTGTGATCAGTGTGTGCAAATGCTTCTTGTGCTTTTGACAAGAGTACTCATCTAAAAAATAGTTTTCCTATTTTATCAGGGTTTTTTCCTGTACTATTGTAATGAACCAAACTTCCTGCTCTTAATTACAAAATTATTACATTGTCAGTGGCATCTGACAGAAAGTATTTCCCTTTTTGCTCTTATTTAAAAGTGATCTGTTTCTCCCAGGCAACTGCGAAAAAGCATGGGTTTGCATAGCACAATTTTGGTAGACATTGGACTTCCTCTTATAGCTGACCTCTTACATAATCTTGTCAGTTGATCAAACTTGGCCAGATAATATGGTGAGCTGCAAAATTCAAGATAAAATGTTGTCAATACACTTTCTAGTGTTGCATAGTTGAGACTACTCAAAATAGTGCTGTTTTGAATTAGGATTCTTAGTGCACCACGAATGTCTGTTCCTTTCACACAAGGAAGTTTTGAGGTACCCAGGGTATTAGTCGGACACTTACCAAAATGTATCAAGGAATTACAGAATCCTCGAGGTTAGAAGAAACCTCTGGAGATCATCTAGTCATGTTCCTGTGCATCTGCCTCTGTTCAGAGTAGGGTTAACTTCAAAAAGTCATGTCCAGTTAGGTTTTGAATATTGCCAAGGATTGAGATTCCACAACCTGTCTGGACATTATTTGACCGTCTTCATAGTGAAAAAGTTTATTATTACAATTAAATGGGATTTGCTGTAGTTCAGCTGGGCTGCACTGCCTTTTGTCACATCACTGGATACAGCTGAGTATCCATCTTTACTCCTCCCCACTGCTTCTGCCCCCTGGTCAGGTATTTATGCACACTGGAAAGGTTTCTTTCCCCTCTGTACCGTGGTGAGCCTACTTTTCTCCAGCTTGAATGATCCCAGCTCTCAGTGTCTCCTCATATCAGGTGCTTCATGCCCTTCAGTGATGTTAATAGCCCTTCCCTGGACTTTGTCCTGTCTTGTACTGAGGAGCCCGGCACTGGTCACAGCATTCCAGGCATGGTCTCACCAGTGCTGAGCAGAGGACAGCAGTCACCTCATTCAACCTGTAAGCAATGGCTACCCTAATGCTGCCCGAGAGTACATTGGCAGCTTTTGCTGCAAGGACACATTGCTGGCTCAGGTGGTTGCTGCAGGCTTCATCTATAACTCATCTGTGGTTTGAACTACAAACATCAGAAAGCCTTTTCAAGGTAGAGGCTGAGCAAATGTGGGAGAAGCCTCGTCTTTATAGCAACATTGAAGTGTCGTGCCAGGATTCCTTCATATTTTAATAACTATCTTCAATAATAAATGCCTAGGACTCATTATTTATGAAGTTGTTAGATGACAAATTAAGTAGACTCTAGAAATTGTTTTATGCCTCTTATAGTCTACTCTTAAAATCTTAACTTAAACCTTAGAGCTCATTAATAATGTTCTGTTTCCAGCTGTAAATTTTTCATCTACCTTATCATCTTACAGTGGAAAGTTTGAGCTTGCCATTGTATCTTCCATGGAAATTCTAGTTCAGTTTGCTATTTCGAAGTTAGCAGGATAATGATGACATGTGTCTAAAACAATTGGCCTTACTCCATAAATTATGTTTTTTATACATGATCTGAGGCTCAGTCAACCTGCAGTCTTAACTGTTGCTGAGTTGCTAAGTAGAGATAGTTCTCAATTGAAATGATTAAGACTGAATTGCTGTAATGAGTTTTTCTGCTGTAATCAATTTTCTGCTCTTATCAAGTGCCTAATATGTTCTATTCAGTGCAAAACTTCTATCCGTGGTTAAAGAATTAACTTTAAAGGAAAAGCAATATCTCAATTTCAGAAGGACTTTTGGTATGAATTTTAATTCTACATTTAAGTTTATATTATTAGATACCAGTCAGCCGTGCTAGAGTACAATGGTATTTGGTGCACAGCACCCTGGGTTTTAGGCTGGGTGTGAGGACAGCTTCAGCTGTATGGAAGTTCGGTAAAAAAATGATTAGTTTCTAAAAGAGAAACTATTCCTGAAGTTATTAGTTAAAGCAGTATTTGACAGAAGATTTGTTAAACATCAGACAGAAGCAGTGTTGTACAAAGGTGTTTTATCTTTGACTTGAGGCTTGCTGTGCACAACAGGTTTTTCTTGCTTACCTTAATGAAAACTATTGACTTGATTTAGAAATGCTTTCATATTAGAGTTGCTGAGAGTCTGCATAGTTAACGTTATTAATGTCTGACAGATGGAAGAAACCAAACTGTGATGTTTGATACTCTTGAGGACTGGCGCGATGAGTTGGAGCGGACCAAAGGGAATGTGAAATACAAAGCAGTGACTACCAATGAAGGTTACAGAGTCTCTGAAAAGTAAGCTTCCCCTGATTAATAGTGAACTTTGGATATACATCTCATTAAGAGTTGCAAAAATCAGTGCCACCTTTGATGCTAGACATTACATATTTCTATAGGATTTTTTAAGGATTTTTTTCATTTTGATTTATGGGATACTCCGATTTGGAACCTCAGGTGGTCATCTTACACAACCCATGCTCAAGTAAGGTTGAGTTCAACAGGCTACTCAGGGCCTTGGTCAGTCAAGATTTGAATATCTCTAGGGGTGGATAGTACCGCCCTAAAATGGAAAAGAAAACATGGAAGTCTGGTACCCACACTTTTGCTGGTCATGACAACATTTTCTCAGTCCTGTACTTTTACTGTCTTAAATTTGAATTTATATGGGCTTTGGATTTTTTGTTTTGGTTGGGGGGCAGGGTGGGGAGAGAGTAACTGGTTTAAAGAGTATCTGTGAAGTGTGATGGTAGGAGTTAAGTTGCATTGCCTGTAGTGGAAGGTTAGATAGAGGTGTATGCTCTACCACTTCAGCTAAGTAGTATCGATCAGTGAAGCCTTTAGGACTGTATACAAGTCTTTGTGTACTACTGTTGTTTAATAATCAAATCCTGAAAGGTTTTGTGAACCTTGGGAACAAACACCAATTTTTAAAGAAATCTTTAACTATTTATTCTAGAGCCTTGTCTTGAGAAACCCAAGCTGAGGCTGAGTAGTCATCTTTGTTGCTTTTGTGGGCCTTGAACATAAGTAGTGTTGGCTGGGGCTGGGAATTCATGATATGTTAAATGGCGTTCTTGAATTGTGATGTGAACTGCTTACAAGGCATGGAAACAGAACTAGTTATCTAATAGTACAGAGGTATCTTCTGAAACAATGAAGGGTGGTCTTAATCAGTCTTAGATGTTACAATTACATGTGGGACGCAATTGCAGCCTTGGAAAGGCAGGGAAATGTTACAGTGAAAATAATGAATAGCTCAGGGTTGGAAGAAAATACCTTATCCAGCTGAAAATAAAGGGAGGGTGTTCAGGACAATATAATTATCTAGTAGGAAGGATTATTGTAGCTATAACAGTGACTATATAATTAGCATGTGGGCTAGAACACTCACCATCATTAAAAGGAGATTGGAACCTGTTCTTTGTTCAGTTTTTAAGCGCGAGAATCTCTTTTTTGTTATTTTAGGCTGCCATTGTATTTTGTTGTTCCTATATGTGTTTCTGAGGAGAGTATCTTGAAGCATGAAGGCAGAGGCATTCCTGTAAGTATATATGCATTGCTGTGGGTAAGAAATCTTACTGAGAAGGCATATTTTCAACAAGCATTTCAGATATTACTGCATAGTATTTTTAGAACTCCGTTTTAACAGCTCACACTTACGCCTGTTCACCTACAGAAGGGGAAAGAGATGCTGGGAAGGAGAGGTGCTCAAAGTATTTTCTATTTCCCTTAAACAATGCAAATCAAAATGGGGGTTCACAGCCCCCATTTATTTACACCAGGTGTCTGATGTCCAGCAGTCTTCATGTACTACTTGTCCATCGATCTATTTTTTCATGAGACTGAGTACTGACTGGTGTCTAGCTGGGGCAGGATTTAAGGCTTGAAGTGCTGTTTGGATGTTGAAGTGAAGACCATGAATGTGCAGATACAGCTGAGTACCTTCAGTTGCCCAGCTTGGGCCCTGGTAAGTAGTAGGGCTGTGATGACGCAGCATTTTTGCAAAGCCAGGTGGCCCAGCTGAAAAACTAGTTCTACCAGTCTCAACAGAAAACAACGTTAAATACGCTGGTTTGTGCCCTGTAGCAAGCTAGCTTAGGCTTTCTGCCTCATACCAGAGTTTAAGCACCATTAAGACAGAGTAGATAGAAACAAGGAGCAAAGTAACCTCATTTATGAGGTTTATGTCCATCAAGCTTGCCAAGGAAAACCGTATTCATTTCACGCTATTAAATTAATCAGTCAGGAGAGAGTCCTATCCAGTTTGTCCTTTCAGGGAGTAAAGTTCAAAATAGTTTGGTTCACTTTTCCTCAGATACTCAACCAGACAAATTACAGTGGCTCTTACACAGAAAGAGAAATTACTTTTTTTTTCATTGCACCTTAAATTGTTCAGTGGCTTTGTGGAACTCATCTATTTCCAAATAATTTTGGGGGACCTACTGTCAAAACAGCTTGACCATAATTAAGCCATAGATATTTTGATCACTCTTTTTCACCTATAAGCGCAGTTGAGAAAGTAATCTTCTGATATAGTTTGACATTTTATATGTCCTTATGCCTGTGTAAAGCTTAACTTAAAACTTGCAAGTGATTAACACATTGTGCTGAGGCATGTGGTTTTGGTGTAGATATTGATGTTTGCCCTTACTAATGGGTTCATTGAATACACCAAAAATTCAATAAATCACAGCATAGATAAATATATTCTGATCACTCAGTCACCTAAGCAAATACTTTGTACAGAATAGCTTCCCAGATTTTATCATCCAGTAAATGTCTTTCTGCAGATTTGGTGTTGGTCTTGCCATAATGGTGCTGCTCTTCTCAAAATGTCTGCATTTCCCAAAGAACAGGATGACATCACTGCACAAACGCAAAAAGCCTTCTTGGATGGGTCAGTAATAGCTATTCTGTCCACAGCACTTTGCTTGGTATGGACCTTGCTTCTCTTTTTCCATATATGCTATGTCTTTAAGCTTGCATGCATCAGGAAACAAGCTCTAGAGCTAAAAGTAGTGTTACGTAGTGGAATGGATTGCAGCCCTTAGGCTAACAGCATCAGTCAATTATGTAGGACTGTAATCTTGCTGAAGGCTTATTTGTGGACATACACATACATATCTCAGATGAATTTCTGTACAAACTGTGGCTTGTTATGAGGTAAAGCAGTACCAAAGCTTGCAGGTCTTAATTACAGTTAAAATATCATTAGCTGATGGGCTCAATTATGTCTAAATGTAAATGTAGTCGAGTGGCCATCTCTAAACATGAATTTGCAACCAGATTTTTAAATATCTCTGAACTCTGTTGTCTCCTTAGAACTAGATTTGTGTTCTTAAATTAGTTTAAGTCACCTACAATGGCTGAGACTATCTGAGTTCACTCCTGCCTCTTCAGATGTGATGGCACAGTGCTTTGCTTCAACTGAGTTAGTGATCTGAATTAGCTCAGAAGTCTGAAAAATGCCAAAGTTAACATAAGTGGAAGAGGACAGCTGCCTGGCTGAGAGTTACAAAAATGACTTGCTGGCTTTTTTAACCTGTTAGGTGTCCTAGAGAGAACTTCTTTCTTAGCAGCAAGCAGTTAGATCAGGCTACTAGTGTGTGCAGTTTGTACTGCTTATCACTAGCTCCTTTCTCCTAATAGAACCTGTTAATCACACAGACCTAACAGAAAATAGCTTGATAAGGCTCTTAAAACCTCTTGGTTTTAAAAATCAATTATACTTACATAGGAAAGGCTTTTGACCCTTCCTGTGAATCCTCTGATGTTCCTCCCTTGAAATGGGGAAGTTTACATGACTTACAGCTCTTTGTAATGCTGTTTCTTAGTGTGAAAGTAAGTAGGAGTAGCAGTGAGCTGTAATGAGGCAGCAGCTAGTATTTTTATCTTGTCTGTGGCTATCTGAACTTGGGGCAGTATTGGTGGTTTTCTTTGCTGTAGAGTACTGGTGGTTAACCACTAATACTTAAAAATGTATCTACAAATTATACATGAAGGGTGTGTTAACTTACTGTTGTAATAGTAGTCTGAACTCAAGCACACGGCAGATGTTTACAATTAACAGCTTCTTTTTCAATGAAAGTTTTCTAGAGCCAGATCTTCTAGCACAAATTGTTTACTTCAGTTTGAAAGAAATATCGTAATTGACAAATGATTGCTTTCCCTCAATTCTCTTACCTGATGCATCTTCTGGTAGGTCTAGTAATGTGCATTTCTGATGTGGACAGTGCAGGCTTCTGTGCTGCAGCATGCAGGAAACAAAGTACTCTGTCCTGTGCGGACAAGTGCCCACAAGGCCCCAGATCTTGACAATAAAAAGCCAGCAGGACATCAGAGGTATTTACTAAGCCGATGTTCATCTGAGGTATGGAGTCTGAACAAAAGGGGACATTCTCAGTCCAAACTAAAGCTTCTTTTGGCCTGGTACTTTTTCCTCTCCTTGAAGTGGTATAGGGAAGTACAAGGCAGGTATACAGTCTTGTTTTGAGTCCAGCTTGTTTCTTCTTTCTTTTACTGGCATGTTTCATTAGCAGACCTGGCAGCTGGGTATGAGAATGTAATTTGGTTGATAAAAGTCAAGAAAAATTTTAAGTTTGGGTGTTTGGGTGTTTCTATCCATCTCCTCTTTATGGATTCAACTCTGAATAGCCTGCTAGTAAAGTAATTCTGGTGTGTCTAGGGCAGATAATACTAAAGAAGCACCAGTAAACATCAAGTGATTCTTGTAATATTGCTAACTGCACAAATAGGCACAAATATCGTTTTATTGGTGTAACAGTTAAGAGCAGCAAAACTTATATGCTTCTAGGCCAGCTTCCAGCAAGTGTTTAAAACTGCATGGAGACTATTAGCTTTCCAGGATGTATATCTTTTCGTCTTACAGCCGTTTCCCAAACCATGCCTATTAACTTTGTCTTCAGTGATAATAGTTTGTGCATTATTTGACTTGTGAAGCAGAATTTTTAATCTCTTGATGATTTGATTTAGAATCTATAAGACAATTAGCAAACCTCCCTACGAACTCCTGAAGATGGATGACTTGTCAAGCAGCCTTCCATCTCTGCAAGATATCCAGACTGCATACACAAGATTTAAACAGCTGTTTTTAATAGGTAAGTCAATCTTCAGTCTTTTGGCTCTGAAGTGACTGAGGTGCAAAGCATAACAAAACTGTTGTATGAATGCAGTCCTTGTCTTAACTAATATCTTGCTTTTGACAGTTGTTAGAAGCAGACTTCAGAATATATAACTGAAGTCTGTGCTTATGGCTGGCCTTAATGGAGATTTGTAGTTCTTAGACTTATTATGTCTTGCTAAGCAGTCACAGTATCTGAAAATTACCTTCAAAGAGAGTAAATACGTAGTTTAAATGTTAGTGGGATTGAAAGTTGTGGAAGATATTTTATCTTCTGTAGTCCATTGAAATTGAGTGTTAAGGTTTAAACTTTTAAGCCATTGTGCTATGTACAGATTTGAGACTAAATGCTAATTAATTTTTGTCTTAGCTTTTGTTACAAACTAGTAACATCTCAAAACATAGGAAATGTGAGCTTGGCTTAAAATTCTGTCAGTCTGGCTGTGGGGCTAAACATGACTACTGTAAAAACTAAGTCCGCTTGAAAGGAGTAAAACTGCATTCTATTAAGTGTCATTGCCTTACAGCTTTTAAAATAAAGGCATCACTGACTTTCTTGGCCATGAGGGCACGTTGCTGGCTCATGGTCAACTTGTCCACCAGGCTGCCCAAGTCCTTCTCCACAGAGCTGTTTTCCATCAGATCAGCCTGTCACCTGTATTGGTGCTCGGGGGGGTTAATCATAGAATCATCTGGTTGGAAAAGACTTTTGAGATCAATGAGTCCAGCTGTACCTGTCCACTTACTAAACCATGTCCCTAAGAAACTCGTCTACCCATCTTTTAAACACCTTCAGGGATGGTGACTCAGCCACCTCCTTGGGCAGCCGTTCCAGTGCCTGACCACCCTTTTAGTGAAGACATTTTTCCTGATGTCTAATCTGAACCTCCTCTGGTGCAACTTTGTGGCCATTTCCTCTTGTCCTGTCTCCTGCCACTTGTGAGAAGAGACCAGTACCCACCTTGCCACAGCCTCCTTTCAGGCAGTTGTAGACTGCTGAGGTCTAGAAGCTGAGGTCTCCCTCAGCTTCCTCTTCTCCAAGCTAAACAACTCCAGTTCCCTCAGCTGCTCCTCGTGGGACTTGTTCTCCAGCCCCTTCACCAGCCTCGTTGCCCTTCTCTGGACGTGCTCCAGCACCTCAATGTCCTTCCTGTACTGAGTGGCCCAGAACTGCACACAGTACTCGAGGTGTGGCCTCACCAGTGCTGGGAACAGGGACACAGTCATTTCTCTGGTCCTGCTGGCCACGCTGGTTTTGATACAGACCAAGATGCCATTGCCTTCTTGGCCACCTGGGCACACTGCTGGCTCATATTCAGCCGGTTGTCAACCAACACCCCCAGGTCCTTCTCCTCCAGGCAGCTCTCCAGCCACTCTTCCCCAAGTCTGTAACGCTGCCTGGGGTTGTTGTGTCCCAAGTGCAGGACTTGGCACTTGGCCTTGTGGAACCACATCCCATTGGTTTCAGCCCATCGATCCAGCCTGTCCAGATCCCTCTGCAGAGTTTCCCTTCCTTCAAGCAGATCAATACTACCACCCAGCTTAATGTCATCCCCCCCTAGCTGCAGAACCCTACACTTTTCTTTGTTGAAATTCATTAATGACTTTATGGTATCGTATTTGGTGTCCTGGTTTATCTTAGCTATTCTGCTTTTGATTGCAGTTACAGTGGAAACTGGTTAAAAGCCTTTTCAGGTATTCTTACCTTTCATAAATTTGCTCTACCTCTTTGTAAAACCCATTTGTGTTTCTGGCTCTAATGGTAATGACTTTCAAAATCCAGCCTCCTTATATTAAGGTTCAAATAGCTCATGCTTCAGAATCAAAGCAACTGGAAATCGAAAAAACAATCGCCTGTGAAATGCAACAGATTTATTTACTTGGTTCAGTTGCTATCGAAGTACAGCATACTTTTTCTAAAAGTGGCAGTGCTATAAAACTTCATCGGTGTTTGTAGGATTACCTTACTTCCTCATTTTGATATAGGGTGTCAACTTAACAGTGATTAGGATTTATTGATTCCCTAGAATTATTTGTTTTATAACAGTTCATAACTGGAGTAATATAGTATATGGCTGCTAATTAGCACTATGTATATGTGAACAAACCAATGTTTGGTTTTGGTCTTTTTTTTGTAGATAACAGTACAGACTTCTGGGCAACTGATGTGAAATGGTTTTCGTTACTGGAGAGCACAAACTGGCTAGAGATAATCAGGTTTGCTATACTTTCTGGGTTTCAGATAGTTGTTAGATGCATTTGTACTGTTTTTTCTAGCTAGTTTCTTGAAATACAACAACATCCTTCACTTCCAGTAGGAAAGAAAATTAAGACAGACTTATGGTCACACTTATACATATCTTATTTCTACAACTTGAGACAGTATTTTAACAGTGCAGGTTTGTGTTAAGCTTCCCACATTAAAGGATGTGAGAAGCAGCAGATCATTCTAATTGCAACTCTGCAGCACACCTATTAAAACCTTCACTTAGTCACCTTTCAAAACTAAAGAATCCTGTTTGTTTCTTGCATGAAACCTATTCTGTGTCTCTGACTAGCCTTGCCCTTCTTCTCTGTACTCTCTACTTCTGTAATATCCTTTAGGACGGGATGAACTGCAGTGTTCGAGATGTTAGCCCACCAAAGATTTATAAAATGACAGTTGTTCTCAGTTTTGTCCCCTTCTTCTCCTGATTGTTCCTCAAGTTCTTTTTTCTTCTCTCAGCAGTCCACAGTAAGTGTTGGAATGGTGTTGGCTAACTCAAGGCTTGTTAGAGTGGAATGTTGAGGGGGTTTATTTGTTTTCAGTGTAACTTTGTGCTAGCTGTATTGTCTGCTGGTTTATTCTGTGATCGACTTGTTACCATGAAGTGCTTCTGCAGTCAGCTTCAGTACTTTCTGGTCTTAATAACAATCAATAACTATTGATAGTTATTCACTCCTTAATCCAGGATTTAAATAGATCTTAAATGAGAGGTTCTGGGTGAAGATCATGTATTGAGAAATGCATTGACATAACCAGGATCACAAGTAGTTTAAAGTAAACGCCAGCCCAAGTTCCTGTCCTTATGTTGTTTTGAGACTGGTCATTTCCATACTTGGATCCAGTTGCTTCCTGGATCAGCCTGTTCTTGGCTCCTGCAGTTATTAGGAATGCCTTCTCAGCTATTTTAGATGCTAGAACAAAGAATCTGACAACTTCACACTTATGAAATAAACTGTCAGCTTCTATTAGCGACTGAAGCAGTTGTGAGAGTCCTAATTTGTGTGCAAGCTTTTGCTGAAGATAACTGACTTTATGAAAAGTTATGTCTAGAAACCAGAGGTGTTACAACTGGTTTTCTGTGATCTTTAATTCCACACAGTCTTCATTGTGTAATGATAATCTCAGAATAAATTTTGTCTGTGTGTTTACTGATCTCAGCCTCTTAAAACCAGATTATGGGAGAAATATAGAATGTAGTAGACTGGAACATAAGCGTGGTGATGTTGACTCTTTCCAGGATATAAGGATCCGGCCCTTAGCAATTGTAATATAATACTTCAGTGTGTGTGTGTGGTGGCTGCTGTTGATCCAGAATAAAGTATTATTTTACAAAGGTACAAAGATAACTGGAAATGCATGACCAGTAGCCAAATAAAAATACCTCTTGAAAGTTTGCCCTTGAGGCTAAACAGGTATTCATTTACACAAGTTGAGCATGGGTTTTGTTGTTTTACAAGACTCTTCAAGTTTAGTATGACATTCTAACCCCTTTTAAGGAAACTAATGTAAGAAACTGAATTATAAGAATGCTATGGAAACATTCACTTGTCTTTTCCTGTATCACAACAGGCGAGTCTTGAAGAAAGCAATAGAAGTTGCTGAGTGTCTGGAAAGACAGCACACAAATGTTCTCCTTATAGGTAAGAATTTAATGAGTTCAGCCTGTAAATATTTAAAAATTTCTGTTTAGTTTCTTTAAATGTAGCTTAATACATAAGTTTATAATTATGGTAGAGGCTGGTAAAACCTGTAAGTACTCAAAGTACCAAACACCTACATCTCACACTCCTGGAAATGCTTCCTGCTGTTAAAAAAAAAAACCACAGTAAGCATAGTTCTAGGCTAAGTGAAATATAGTGTGAATGAGATGGATGCTGATGAATTGGCAGGAGAGTCATGCTACCTCTTGTTGATGTGTTCCTGTTTCCTAGCTTGTTTTCTTAAAGGTCTCCTAGACCTTTTGCTGTCATTTAAGGGGGTGGACACACATACACAAAGAACATGGAGAAGGAAGACTTTCTAAAAGGACTTCTTTATCTTCTAGATACATGCTGAGTGCTATGTAGTGTCTTTACATAAAAGAATATGCTTATTGTACACATCTTGAGCAATTTGTTTCCCTAGATTGAGTAAAGCAATCATATGGAAAACTAAACTCAATGTTAACCATTAAACTATTTTTGCAAAAGTAATGTGTTTGGTTTCTTCCCACAAGCTGCTGTTTGAGAAACCTAGCAGAGGGAAGAGGTGTTTCTAGAAGGCACCTGAAGGCTGAGGAATGCATGGTGCATGAGAGGGCCATTTCACACCTTGTCAAAAGATGTATGCAGGATGGGAAGGGTGAGGTCATATATCTGGCCTGGTGACATAAGGCAGGAGGGCAGTTAGTGCATTGTGGGAGACTGGAGGGCATAGGCATCAAAGTTATAGTAGTAAAAGATTGGGTTTTGTGGGTTTTATCATTGAAGTATTATCCTAGTACAAATGTGCAAGAAACCTTACAATTTCACAAAGGGAAGTATTTGAAACATGGATTAACTTGTTTCTGGTATAAAACTTGCATCTCTGATCTTGAAATACAATTTTGCTAGCAGTACATTGCTTTCTTAACCCAAAGTTTTAGGAATGGCTGTTCTGTTCTGTTCTGTAGAAGAGAGTGCCACTGATCTGTGCTGTGTAATCTCTAGTCTGGTTCAAGTGATGATGGACTCATACAGCAGAACAAAGTCAGGGTTTCAGAGCCTTATTCAGAAGGAGTGGATAGCTGGAGGACATGGCTTTTTGGATCGTTGTAATCACTTACATAAAACTGACAAAGAAGAGGTATGACTTTTTTATTACTTAATATCTAAAAATTTACTCTGCACAAGAAAGGGTTTATATGCCAGTCCAGAAGTTCCAATTACTCTGAGGATCTTTTAATTTTACATTTTGGTTTATAGGGGTTTTTTTGTACAGCTTTTTTACTATTTTTGCTGTTCAGAGTTCAGCAATGTCTTTATAATTAAGGAGAACAAATCTAAAATTTCCAATACAGTCTTGATGTCTTTTGAAAGAAGTGAATCTAATGTCCTTTTAAACTCTGTTAAGTGGTAGTAGTGCCCACAGAAATAACTCGAGTGGTGCCTATTCTTGTCACATCTAGAGTTTAACTTTATACTGTCTTGTTAAATGTTGCAGTCTCGCCATTTTTGTTTATATTTTGTGAATAGATCAGATGACTATACAGAATATAAATCCTAGGTGTAAACTGACTAGTTCTGATAAAGAATTGCTATAAATTATTTTTGTTTGCCAACTTTAAAAGGCTGCATAGCAGCAACTTTGATAGCAAGTTAATGTGTACAAATTCAGGTTAGAAAGTGTTCGTCTCCTCTGTCAACCATTGGCAAAGGGCAGCTCAGATATTCTTCGAAGTTCAGCCAAAGTTATATGCAGCAGTTCTACAGTTAACCAGATTGCTTTCCTTAAAACTCATATTTGGAGACACTAAATACTATAAAATAAGTAGTCTGCATGGTGGAACATACTTGTTTTTCCTGAAACTGGTGCAATATTTTCTCAACTTAGGCTCCTGTTTTTCTGCTCCTGCTAAACTGCGTTTGGCAGTTGGTACAACAGTATCCTCCAGCATTTGAGTTCACAGAAACTTACTTAACTGTCTTGTCAGACAGCCTCTACGTGCCTATTTTTAGCACTTTCTTCTTCAACTCACAACATCAAAAAGACACTAATACGGTAAGAATTTTTTTTTGTGTTGGAGAACAGGTTTGACCAACAAGTAAAGAACACTCAAAGAATCCCTAGCAGCATGTTTTTCCATGTTTATTTGAAGGGTGGTGCCTTGAAGGGTGAATTAGTGCAGCTTTGGGTGTAATGAGTCAAGTTCAGGACTTGGGAGTTTATGATGACAAACAGAGGATACCTTAGGAATATATTAATTCTCATGTGTGGCTAGGGCTTCATGTTTATTGCTCTTCAGTTAAAATGGAGCTCCTTAAATTAACAGGAGCTTCTTATCAGGAATATCCTGCTGTCCTGCAAAATAAGTTATCTATTAAATTCTTGTGTAGTGTGCTCTGTTCTAGTCCACAATCAATTCCTCATGTTTGGAGATATGTATACCACAAATCCTAACATGCCCCCTGCATTTGAAAATTTCAAGTGTCTCTCCTGCCCAATTTTGAAAACTTTGTTTTCTCTTAGGATTATTTCAGCTTATTTTGAACAGTGAAGGGCATTCTTGGTGCTTTTGATTGCACTGTTGAAATGAAATACTGTCTGAAATTGCAGTTAATTATACAGAGAGAGCCTCTGTATCTGTACTTGCATCTAATTATGTTCAGCTGTTGAATACATAGGAATCGTGTGTTGTTGCAACACTGTGACCTCTTCTATGAAAAGCCAGTTTCTTAATTTCACCTTGACTCGGTCAGAATTCCTCCCTAGCGGTATTAATTGTGACTTGTTTGTTTTGGCAGAGCGGTGAAAGCTTCAAGACACAAAGCAGTCCTTTCAGATTTCTGACTGTGTGGGACTGGTCTGTGCAGTTTGACCCAAAGGCCCAGGCTTTACTGAACAACCCTCTTTATGCAGAGAAGCCAAAACCAGATAAAAGTCAACGGAAAACTGCACGATTCAAAGTAAGATATGTGCTTCTTTTTTTATTATAAAAATATTTTCCACAATTCATACTTCAAATGTACTCACAGTGAAGTATCGGTGCAAAGTTTAACTGACAATGTACATGTTCATCTCAGAATGACCTGGATCTTAATAATGCAATTTGCACCCACCTTGGTTATAAATCATATTTTTGCATTACTGTGCGTAGCTATGAGCTTAGGGAACTTTTTATTTGTACTTCTGTGCAAATGTAGTGGTAACTCATTTTAGCTCTGGTAACTCCAGGTGAGATGTTTGAAGTGAGTTTATTTTGTCATTCTATGGAATACCTAACTGAAATACGCAGCAGGATTATAATCACCTCCCTTATTTTTGTCTGAGTAATTGGAATGTGTGTGCTCTTGGAGGCAAGGGGGACAACAACAACAAAGACTGTCTGCATTATGTAGGATTATGGTTGGACCACTCCATTACTGGAAAGCAGCACAAATTCAGTTAGAAGTCTGGAGTAGCCTCTTCCAATTGTAATATCCCTATTGGTTGAATACTGTTCTGTGCAAAGCATTCTGAAGTGAGAGATAGCTTATACTAAACACAGAAGTCTATAATACTTGAACGTGTGCAAAGAATTCTCCTTTTTCAAAGAAAAACGCTTTATTCACTGTTAATTCATCATTATAGTTACACTACAGGGACGGTATCTGGGAATACTAAGTGTGCTGTGTGAAGTATTTGGTGTATTAGCTATCGAAGATTAACAGTTTTAGGCTATAGAGCAAAGCAGTGTGTAAGTGACATTGTTGCTTGTAAGTATTTTCTAAATACAAGTTATTCTTCTTGGTGTTTTCTGAAGCTTTTTCTGAATAGAAGTTATGTTTTTTTCCTCTTAAGATGTTTTCTGAAGTCCCATCAATATTTATCTCAGTATATTTTTCTTTTTTTCCCTTTTAAAGCATCAGCGGCAACTTTCTTTGCCATTGACACAAACAAAACCTTCCACGAAGAGAGGATTTTTCAGGGAGGAAACAGATCACTTAATTAAAAACATTCTGGGTAAAAGAATTGGCAAGTTCATAAATTCGTCAGATGAACCTCCTAATAGCTTCAGGGAATTTTATGATAGCTGGCATAGTAAGCCTGTTGACTATCATGGTCTTCTCTTACCTCGCATTGATGGTCCCGAAATCAAAGTCTGGGCACAACGGTATTTACGGTGGATCCCGGAAGCCCAGCTTCATGGTGGTGGTACAATAGCTACAGCTGCCAAGATTTTAGACTTGATGGAGGAAGTGCAAAGCTTGCAGGTGAAAATGGATGAAGAACGTAATCAAGCTGTTTCTGGGGATATACATTCTGTTCCACTGCTGAGAAATTCTGCCCGTTTGTCATCCTTGTTTCCATTTGCTTTACTTCAGAGACAGTCTGTCAAACCAGCTTTACCCACTAGCACCTGGAAAGACTTGGAAGATGAAGATGATTTAGTCAAGAGGGATGATGAATTCATTGATCTAAGTGGTGATATGTCATAAATTGTATATACATTAAAGTGTGAGTTGTATGCGGCGAAGCTCTTGAGTTTTACATGTTGTGCTGTAATCATCGTATAAGAACTCACTTGAGCATTTGCAGCCTGTCTAATGGGCTTGTGGGGTTAAAAAACAATTTGGTTGGAATGAATTACTTGACACGATTAACGGAGCATATTTTTAATTTCACTCTAGAAGTATTTATTGCAGAAACACCTTTTTAGCATAAGTGTAAGAAACGAGTTGGAGTAGCTGTAATGACCACTTAGTGAAGAAAAAAACAAAACACCCAAAAAACCCCCCCCAAAACCCCACCCCCCCAAAAAAAAAAAACAAAAAACCCACCACAAGCCCCATTATTTTCTGATGTAAAGGTGGAATACTAAGTACATTCAGCAACAATCACTATTTTAACATAAAACTTCTCCTTATGCTAAGAGTACCCGAGTTGGAAGTACTGTGATTAGGGACTGTTAATGTATCTGCATTTCCCTCACCACTATGTAAAACAGAGAGGGAATGGTGTGATAAAACATGCATTTGCAAATAAGCTTTTTACAGCTAAGGAATGAACTTATAGTCACTTGGGGTTTTCTGTCTACTGTGACATCACCTGAAATCATGTGCTTGTTGACATCATCTTTTCTGACTGTTCATCTTTTCTGACTGTTCATCTTTTCTGACTGTTCATCTTTTCTGACTGTTCATCTTTTCTGACTGTTCATCTTTTCTGACTGTTCATCTTTTCTGACTGTTCATCTTTTCTGACTGTTCATCTTTTCTGACTGTTCATCTTTTCTGACTGTTCATCTTTTCTGACTGTTCATCTTTTCTGACTGTTCATCTTTTCTGACTGTTCATCTTTTCTGACTGTTCATCTTTTCTGACTGTTCATCTTTTCTGACTGTTCATCTTTTCTGACTGTTCATCTTTTCTGACTGTTCATCTTTTCTGACTGTTCATCTTTTCTGACTGTTCATCTTTTCTGACTGTTCATCTTTTCTGACTGTTCATCTTTGGCTTGCAGCACTTCACCGCGTGCGGTATTACCATAGCAGGTTGGCTGCTCTGAGCCTGTGCATGCACCTTGGTTAAGGATCAGATGCAAGAGCTTAAACTACGCATTTCAAGTCATATTGTGTGGCTACTGTGCTATGTGGCCTTGCTGCTTTGGAATATTAAATCCCAAATGTTTTTTCTTAATTGCAAGAAGTGGCCTGACTGTGAGGTTCTAATTTGCTGTGTTTTTTTCTCCTTGTAATAGAGTGAGACTTTCATTTTGACTTTCCCCATTTATGCCAGTTGCCTTTGAGGCTTTCTGTAGCTTGCACTGAGACCCTTCACATGGAAGGGAAGCCTCTCTGTGTAATCCCACAGTGAAGCTGGATTTGCAAGTGTGGTGCCACTTGTCATGAGTTGGTGGTACATCTTACGAATGTGGCGTTCATACCATATGAACACATGCATCCTGTTGCTGGATGTTCTAACAGTACCTCAGTGAAAAAAGCCATAGAGAAATGCCTGTTGACTTTGATCTACTGTGTGTATGTTTATGTATAAAGTATTTTTACTGCAAATAATTGTCCTTTGTAAAGTTGAATATTATTTGACTGTCAAATCTATTTGAACCCTTAAATTCTACAATACGCCAAGAATGGATGCAAGTGATAAAATCAGTTACACTGAGAGGGTAGACATAGAATATTTTCTGTATTCTCATACCCATTTAGAAATCCGTGCTCGAAAACTTTGCTACAGAAGCTGTTGCTTAAATTGGAGCAGCTCAGTGTAGTCGGGGATATGAAACCAGGTTGTTGACCAATCACTTTGCACTGCGTTGTGTTAATGTGTATAGCAAAAATTTATCCACAGCTCTCTAAAAATGCATATATTGTAACATATTAACATGTATTAATGGGGAAAGGGTGAGAGATTAATGCAGCTCTGCCAAACTGAAGCTTCCCTACTTGATTGCCTTAAGTCTTAGTAGTGCGAAGACAATACTTGAGTTTGTAGCATTTTATTTAAAAATACACTAGTACTTACGCTTTATTCTGTGATACATAAGACCTTACAGGTAGCACTTGCTAGAACTGGCTGTCCTCCACGTGTCTTTGAGACTCTATTATTGTACTGCAAGTGACTCATTTATGCAATAATGCTTTGCATGTTGAATGAGCAATGCGTTTCTATGGTGAAGAAATAACTATCATTTTAAGGTCATCTGCATTCAAGGGGATATTTAAACACTGCCATCAGAAAAAAATAAATGTTTTTTTCCTATGTTTTTCATAAAACTGTTGTAATGTTTCGGTCTTGAAGATTACATATTTATATTAAAGTACAGATGGGCATCTTATTTGTACAGAAGTTATCAGAAGTTTATATGAAAGAGAAACATATATGTGGAACTAAACATGGGAAAACTTCTAATGTAAATACCATTTTTATTGGTTTTCTGAACTGTAGATTTGGAAATGTACTTAATATTTTTACTCCAGGCTTCTGTTTTTACCTCCAAGTTTTTACACTGAATGCAAGCTAGAAGCTTTACCCTTTGGGGTTTTTTTAATACTGTCATTTCTCTCTATCAGGCTGTTCAGAGAGCATCAATAAAATATACTTTGAGATATTTGTCCTGAAATGAGGATGTATGTTTAAGCTCGTATTTTGCAAGTGATGCTTCAAACCACAGCAAATTTGACAATCTGCTGTGACAAGGTTTTTTTAGTTACACACTGGGTTTTAACGGGCTGTTCGGGGGAGAAGGCGGTGCAGTTTTAACCCAGTTGTGCTTAATGGAGAGGTGCTGTCGGTTCAGGAAAGAGGAGAATTCAGTGCCATGTAGCTGGATGACTATGGGAGATTGCTAAGGTGGTCTCCTGGATATCAGTATGGGAGGATTTGCTTATTTAAGTCTTAGCAATGTGCTTTTCCAGTTTCAAGGGGCAGCATTGTTTTTACACTGAAACTAAGCAACTTCTTGAAATCACTACAGCACGGTATTTCTCAAACCAAATGTGTGGTGAGTATGGACTGGGAGATGGTCACAGTAACCCCTAAAGTACAAAGTAAAAACTTCTAATTTTTTCCAAGGTTATGAATTACTATCTTCTTTACAAAACAGCACTAGCACCAGTCACACATTCAGAAATGATGCCACCTTCGGTGTTGCCTAAAGAGAACGTTACAAGACTGTGACAGACTTGTTCTTGAAGTCGCATACAGTGATAGCTTTTGCATCAGCTGTGAAGCTCTGGGTCACGTTGTAACCCAAGGTGTGCCTCTGCCTCACCCACCTCTTCTAAAGATCAATATGTGTACGTTGACCACTTGCGTTCAAGAGTGAAAATGTTCAGCTGTTGATGTACACCATATTGAATGCAAACATACTTAAAGATACTTGCAGCCAACTTGGGCTCCTGATCTTGTGTTCCAGTTAAAGCTTTTTCCATTCATGCTCACAGCATGAAAGCATAACTTCTTCAGGAGAGATCACAATACTTTCCTCTTTAGATGTCTTATGATGGATTAGTTCTGTCACATCAGAGGTTACCTTCATTCTCATCTTTAGCTGGAAAGTTCACATGTGGTATTTACTGCCTAGTGCTCCCTTGAACAGAGCCAGGTTTTGTGTAAAGCTCTGTTTAGAAATATGTGGGATGGATTTCATTTTCTGGGACAGGGAGGAGATGGATTAGTGAATTGAGTCTAAAAAGAGCATTCTATATACAGAAATGCATATGCTCTTCCAGGATAAATTTAGTGGGTGGGAGGGGCAAAACCTGTCTCAGGTCCTTTATCTCTGTTTATGGCAATACCTTATGACAAATGCTTTTTGTCAGCATTTGCAGAATGGCAGATATCTCACCTGGTGGGATAGTAGAGTTATCTTAGAAAGGAATGGACACAGGTGGTGAGGATGGCTGATCTTTGAGCTGGACAGTTTTGTGGGGAGGCATCTCCAGGTTGAATACAGAAGGAGCAGAAATGAGAGTTATTTGGGCTGTTTTAGAAGAAGATGGTAGAGATTACCAACAGTTCTGAGTCCTGGAGAGGCTTGCTTGGGAGGTAGGTGACTTAGAAGAGTATCAGCTTTAATATGGAGGCTGAGTTGTTAATAGAAGATTGTTAACACCTTGGCAAGTATTTTTATTGGCAAGAATGCTCAATGCTGTTACGTTGCTCGATTGAAGCACGCTACTCCACTTCCAGCCAGCATTTGTTTCTCAGTTTTTCACTTCAGCAATCCAGTAAAACGACATAGATAATTCTTTTATGTTATGTTTGCATGGTTAAAGCAGGCAGATAACATTTACTTATGAAGTGCATTTCTTAATTTATGTTGCCAACAGCAGAACTATGAAGATGGATTTCCTGTGGAGATGTCTTCTTTGTGGCCATACTGCAGTTCCCTCAACTTCATCCTTTATTCTGGCATTTCCTACCCTTGCTTATACCATGGCACCTTCAGCCTTCCCCCCCTCCATCTCTTCTCTGTTCTAACATGATGACAGGTTTGTCTCATTGTTTCTAACTTTCTGGGCAAGCCAAATTCAGTACCTTAGTTTCTGGGGGAACCAGGTAAATGGACATAATTTGGCGTGGCCCGGCTGTATAGTTTCCAAACTGCCTGCTGAAATTCAGTAACTTGTGAAATCTATTTTGGTCAAGTACAATCAAAATTATCTGTTTCCAAAGTTTTGGTGCAGTTTGGTGGAGCAGAAACAGCTGAACTGTCCTGAGTGGTTACTAAAGAACTCAGGGTGGGAGAATGAAACTAAAAGCCCCATACCTGCAGCTTGGGCTGGCTTCAAAACTGCAGTTTTCAATCTAAAAGCAGTGCTGTCCTACATAGGAAAAATCTGCTCCTTTACAGTCAGAACAGATATCCCAGTTTTCTCTTAATGCATTTTTTTTTCTTTATCTCATTTTCTGTTCTGACATAAACATATCATTATACTGTAGGAGCCAAAATTCAGGCTAGGGAATGGGAGTTTCCTGAAAATCAACTGACATTTGTATGACTTCTGAAAAGTCACTTACAATCCTTACTGTTGTTTTTATTCCCATATGAAGAAAATTTCCAAGAACAGCCAACACAGCTAGAATTAATGTACAGTTTTGCTAATTAAGAGTGTAAATGTACAAGTATTTTATAAGTAGTAGTAAGTTTTTAAATGTTGGTTTTGTGGGCTCACTTTGCAGTCAGTGGGATTCACTTCCTTTTGTGTTTCTGCAGACACTGATTTAAGTATGTTTATGTATGAGAGTGATGATGAAGAAGCACATTTTGTGCAGAGGGTGTATGTGCTCATTGCTTCGTGTTTTGGTAATGATGCAAGAAGATATTCTAGCTTTCACTATGATCCCAATTCACAAATCAAAACAGGATGCTCCTTACGAAGCTGCTTAAGTTCCCTACACTGATGAACCCCGTTTGATTCCTGAAAGCCACTTCCTGCATTCTCCAGTTTCGCATCCCGGGCTTTCCACTGTGGGTTTACTCTTAAAATCTGTCTTGCCATGCTTTTCTGATGGCTGTTCATTTAAATTTGAAAAAGATTGGTTTTATAGCTGCTATCTGTACTTAATTTTTCCTGTTGTGTTCTCCTGAGGTGGTGGGAATACCTGAAAGCCAGAGAAGAAGTCCAGTACTTAACCACACCTGACAAGGTTTCCCACTTCCCTGCCAACACGGAGCATGGCAGCTCTGAAACTTCTCCTATAATAATAATAATAGGAATAGGAATAATAATAATTTAGAATAATTAAAATCCTCCCATGCAGCATTTTTCACAAACAAATACTGTATCAAAGGAAAAGCAGGGAGACAGTCTTGGTGTGTTCTCTAATGCATATCTCCTGTAGTTTCGCTGTTAGTCTCAAGTAACCGCCAACTGATTTTACAGAAATACGTGGTTTGCCTTTGTGAATTAGGTTTCTGTCACATCAGCTTGTTGAGCCAATCACCCCATGGGGGTGCAGGAGGAAACAACAGGAGCAGATTGTCTGGGGATGCCCTTTTCAACAGTTACTGCAGGCAAGGTGAAAGGTGGAACCACAAGTTCGGATAAATCGAGCTCTTGAACTGCCCTGCTGTTGAAAAAGAGATAATCCTCGGAACCACATCTTATGTGCATCTAGCCAAAGTGCTGTAAATAATATGCACAGTTAACTCCAGCTATTCAACACTTCCGAGGGTATGGGGGGGTGGAAAACACAGGACAGAGGAGACAAACCAGCAACCCAAAGCAGCTTTGGTTGGAGTTTGCCTGTAGTGGCCTTACAGGGTGGTTTAAAGAACACTTGCATTGAATCTGACTTGTGTGCTACATTAAGAAGACAAAAGTAAACAAAAAAGAGTTTATTCCATCTATGGCCATCAAACACACTTTGATGCTTTTCAGGCCTGTTGCTTCTTAGGCTGTGCTTTGGTTTGGCCTGGCAGAGTTTTTAAACACCATCATGTTTCAGCAGTGATTGAACGCGGCTGTTGAAAAGCGAAAATCATGTTCTGACTTGTAATCTGAAAACAGCCATCACTTGAAAAGTGATTCTGGATTCCTGATGCATTACTGATGCAGTCCTGATTTTCTCTTCTAATCTTCAGTTATGTATAGCTAAACCATTTGATTACCCCTTCCACCCCAACTCTTTTAAGCATGTTTTAATTATTTTCTTCTTGGTTTATTTAGATTTATTGTGGGTGATGCACTTTGTCCATACACAGCCCATTATCTCTCTCAGGTGTAGGATGGAGCTTTCTCCATTCTGATTGAGACACTCTTAATTTTCCAGGGATATTTATCCCCCTGGTATCATTCTTAAGGCAGTGGCACTTTTTTATTATTCAAATTCCAGCTGAATAGCTGTCTGGCAGAGAGGATAATAAAAAGGGCTACTTACTGAAATGAAATACAGTTATAGTAAAACCATTACTTAATGTCTTGGAATTAAGTAGGGCCTGCATGAATACACAAGACCTCTGCAGTTCTCCAGGTGATAATGGATGCTGGAAGCAGATGAAATAAAATTACCAGGACTGAGACTCACTTAGGCAGCAGGAAATGACCGAACGTAAATGTTTCTTCTTAAATCTTTGGATCTTTTTAAAGAAATAATAGCCCTACAGGTGCTGGCTGCTGATGTTAATTTCTGTCTGGACTGGCAGACATCCTTCCCCCTTCTGAATGTTTTCCCTCTTTGTTGTTAATATACAACCTTCTGCCTACCAGCTCCATCCTCACGAGGTAACTGTCTCCAGCTGCACTGCACGCTTAGATGGACAAACTGGCTTACATCTTCGCATTTGTCAGCAGAGCTTTCTATATGGCTGTCTCCCCTCACCAAGAAATTACTTTTGAAAAGTTATATTCAGTCACTTAAGTAATATCTGAGTGTACCAAACTAGTGTGGAAAGGTAAATTTAACCTCAGGACTGAAAAGTAATTATTTAATATACCTGAACTCTTAAGTGAGGAAACAAGGTTTAGCTCTTATTTCCATGGACACATGGGGGGAAAGAAACACTGTATTGGGTCTGGCAGGCTGTCCCCCTGCAGCATGGAGGTTAACAGTGGAGAAGAAATCCACCTGCTCCAGTGTTGGGTTCTCCACGAGCTGCAGGTGGATGCACCCAAAGGAGGCTGTGAACCTGTGGGAAATGGATGCTGGAGCAGGCTCATAGTAGGACCTATGGACCCATGGAGAGAGGAGCCCAGGCTGGAGCATGTTTGCTGGCAGGACTTGTGATCATGCTGGGAAACCAGCCTGGAGCAGTGTATTCCTGAATGATTGTAGCCTGTGGAAATGACCCACCCTGGAGCAGCTGGTGAGAACTGCAGCCCATGAGAAGGACCCGTGTTGGAGAAGTTTGTGGAGAACTGTCTTCCATGGAAGAGACCCCACACTGGAGTAGAAAATGACTGTGAGGAGTCCTCCCTCTAATGACGAGGAGCAGCACAAACAATGTGTGATGAATGAACTTTCACAGTCATTCCCTGTGCTGCTGTGGAAGGAGGTACAGAAATCGAAAGAGATACTAAGCCCAGGAAGAAAGGAGGGCTTGGGGCAAAGGTGTTTTAAGATTTGTTCTTTTTTCTCATTATCCTATTCTGATATTAATTGGCAATAAATTACATTAATTTCCCCAAGCTGAGTCTGGTTTACCCATGATGGTAATTGGCAGGCAATGTACCTGTCCTTACCTCAATCCATGACCATTTCATGATATTTTCTCCCCCTGCCTTGCTGAGCAGGGAGAGTGATAGAGTGGTTTGGTGCACACCTGGCAGCCAGCCAAGATCAATCCACATAAACATTTAAATAGCTGCACACCTTAAAAGTGTCTCTTTTTCTCTGTGATGATTTGGAAAGCTTTTATGTTTTTTTCAGTCCCTTTAAGTATGGATGGGTTTTAAAGGTGTAGAACACTTACTTCATGCATCTATATTAGCTTTTGTTCAAGTCATTTAACTGTTGGTTTGCCACACAGACAGCTGCACTTGCAGAAAGGTCTTGCTCAATTAACATCACCCACTGATTCACATTTCCAGGCCTCCGGAATGTCTCCCTGGGCCTGCTGTGAGAAGATATGCGTTGCATTAATAAGCAAATAATCTCATCTTGGCCTTCACCAAATCCTCACTGCTGAGCTATGGAAGTCTAAGCAGTCTGTCCCACACTGGGACAAGCAATAGCAGCCTAACAGCTCATCAGGAGCTCTGATGCATCAATCTGATTTTGAGACCTACTCAGTAGTGGTGAGGAGCATGAAACACTGCTCTATGGAGAACTGGTAGAAGAAGGGCTCTTGGCTCAGGTGCTGGCTGAAAGACTGTGTTTATAAAAAACTGCCTCCATCTCTTTGATTTATACTGTGTTCAAAAAAGCAGGGTTGCATATTTTTGTAAATAAACCAAACTGCATCAAAGGTGCTTTATTCCTAACTGGAGTAACCTATCAGACTCTGAGCTGGCCAGCTGCCCAAATCAAGGAAGAACTCTTCCTGTGGAAGGACAGACAGAGCAGAATTAGGAATTTTGATCATTTTTGATTTGTCAGTTGTGCTGAAATGACACAGTTAAGAAGTCTACTTTGAAATAGTTTTATCTATCTATCTATGTACTTTCAAATTTCAGAACTACTTCTGTGCTACAGTATCTTTCCAATATGATCTCGCCAATGGAAAGCAATAAAATGGCATCTTCTTTCTTAAACAATTTTGATCCTCCTGGATATTCCATGCCTTATTTCCTCATGCTAATGGCAAAATTAAGCTGCTGCTTCTGTCAGCTTGAAATACACCTTCATAAAAACTATTTGCTTAACTTTTTAGTTAGTAGTATATCTAAGAACAATGTGGCCTTGAGAAGCATCAAAAATAGTTCCTGTTGGAAAACAGGATGTTAGAAACACTTAGCACCTTATATTAACAATGACTAGTGAACACATATTTAGACAGCACGTCCATAACGAGACCAATTTACAGTCCTGGGGTTGTGCAGATGTAAGTAATGCTTTGGTTTTGGATTCAGGATGTTTATGATTGATGATGAAGTGCCAAGTTGATTCTCCATTTCCAGGTTAAGTTTGCAGCTAAGAAAACAGAGCCCATTTGATTTAAAGAAGCAGCAAAGTCTTATATTTGTTTTCTACAGAGCAGTTTCAGAGTGGGACCATGCTTCCAGGACAGGGAGTACTTTCTTTTCTTTGGTGTAGTGCCTGGTCCTCCTCTCCTACTGTATGCAATGACAGGTCACCTCACTGGATTTCAGCCACAGGTTCATTTTGATGCTTAAGGCCAGTAAAAGCTTAAGTGTCTTCTGCTGGTGTGTTTGTTCTGCAGAAACACAAGAGCTGCATTTGTTGCTTATAATGTAGGATATGAACAACGAGACTAGTTTTAGTGTGGGGGGATTTTGAAATTTTTTTTTTATTTGTCTCTGAAGGATATACTGTGTGGTAAACAGCTGTTAAGTAAAATTACTGCTTTATCCTTTGGCAAAGAGAATTAAGCTGATGCCTCAATAAACATTAAGGAAAACGGTGAGGAAAAACCACATACAACAAAGTAGGGCACCCTGATACAGATGGCTGATGCATCAATTTAACATACTCTGTGTTAAATATGGAAATCTCAGATGCCTTTTGTTTAATCTCAGCAAGCGCAGAGATATAATTTTTCTTCCAAAGATAACCTCTAAACCAGATCTTGTCTTACTGTCTATGCAGGTGAAAATACTGATACACTGTGGAGCTCTCAACCTCTGCTGCAGCTAAGGGCCTCCCTTGCAGATGTGTCAATGTTGTTTGGAGGTTCCTTGACCACACCAGATTTCTTAGGCTGTGGAATATATTTCTATTATCAACCATCAGCTGGGATATCAGATCCACTAAGATTTTTTTCTAACTTCCATCTTAATTTGTGATTGGTGATAATTTAGCTGCCAATCCTTTTTTTCTCTCTTCTCCTTGTTAAAGACATTGGAGGCCTTAAGGTCTAATTGTGACTTCAGTGACATAGCTTATCGCCATGAGCATCAGACAGTCTCTGGTAGCTGCAGGAGACAGATTTCTGGAGGCCCAAAAGGTAGGCTATGTTTTGTAGCTTGTCCTGCAACTATCTGCATCAGCATGGGAAAGCAATCCAATGGTCAGTTGCCACACACTGCTGTCAGTCATGCCGAGGCTTTGAGGCAGACAGATACCAATGTCCTGGCATGAAGTTATAATTTAATAGTGAATTATTGTAAGAGAAAAGGAAACCTGCTTCTTCTCTGTTCAAGTTTTGTAACTTAGTACCTTTAAAAACAAAAAAAAAGATGATGATGCAAAAGAGGCCATCTGCAAAATAGCATTTTATATAACTGAAAAAGCTATGCAAGTACTTTTTTACACTTTCTTTCATTTTCCTCACAGGTATAGAAAAGTATTTTGGGGAACTTTTCTCATGCCGAGATTTTGGACGCTATTTTTGTCAGGCTCACTGGGTCTCTCCTAGAGCTGCTGCATTATCTGGGCGTGCAGAGCAATGCACTCAGCTGCCAATTCGCTCTGGAGGCAGTGAGGCATTTGTCTAGTGAGTCACCTTTCTCCATTTCAGGATCCCCAGAAAAAAAAAGCCATATAACCTTTCCAGCTATATCGTGTATTTCTGCTGCTGTATTAGCCCATTTTGACTCCAACAGTGAAGCCCAAATTCCTTGTCTTCTTTTTCCATTTAGTTTTCAGGGAGAAAAAAATCCACTAAATGGCAGACACATGAGTGTGCTGTAGATGTACAACTCTGGATGAAAAATTATTGCTTTATCATGAGTTTTCTGATTACTCCTGACTGCTGGTCAGGTTTCTGCTCTGTTTGAATCCACTGTGATTGCTACAAATACTAACATTAACAAAAATGGAGATGTTCTAGAATCATACTCTCTGTGTCTCATGGTTAAATATTGTACATCATCTTCACTTAGTCATGTGCAGGTAGTATTGTGTTTAGTGCTACATGAGTAAATAACAGGAGTTCTTACATATTTATAGATCTTTAATGAACATTTAAATGCAATCAGTACTTATGAAAAGTACTTCTGTACTTATTCATCCAGACAGCGTAAGTGTTTACATAGCTGGTTAACCTCAGAGACAGTGTTGTGTTTAATGCTCAAATGCTTGTCAATCTATACTGTGCCAGTAATGCCCTAATTGTCGTTTGTTCCAACCATTCAAATGATTACTTGAATTTGAACTAGAAATACGGTCTGTACTTTACATTTAAATAAAATATTCCTTGTGTAACTCCTATGAAGAGACATCTGTCTGACTAACAGCTCTTTTGCACCAAATATATTAATAAACGTTTGCATGGATGTAATAGGCTTGGCCAGTGGAATCTCTTTAAAAGCCACTACAGAAAAATGATCTAGCTATAATATCATTTTACGATACCGAAGACAGATGTTGTTTCACAGATATAATCCGGAGCAGAATTAACCCCCTCAAAATAAATCTGTTTTGGGCTTGTTTTACCCTATGGAAAAATGTTCACAGGATAACAGTCTCAAGCTTTCTGCCTTGCAGTTAACAGAGGCCCCTGTAATACATGTTAAAACAGAAAGATGGCAGTGCCAGTAGAGTGCTCTTGCTACTTAGTGACCAGTCTTACTTCTGATCTCCTGCAATTAAGAGAAAGTGCCTCGCCTCCAAAAAACTTCTGGAATTTTCTTCCTCTGTCATAATCAAAGCCATGTTCTGTGTCCAGCGGGTCATGATGGCAACAACTGTGCAAAGAAGTTCGCAGCAAGATAGTGAGACAGAGTGCTTTCTAAAACTCAACTTGCACAAGATTGTATTCTTCCATGTCTTCAAAGCTCGCTTTAAGTGTAATAAACTAATTAGACAAGTTTCCATCCTGATTTGACTCTTGAATGAATCAAGGAGAAACGTAACCCAGAGGAGTCTGCATGTTTAAGCTACAAATGTTTATCAGTGTGTCCTGCTCCCCGGACAGAAGGCATTATGGAAGGTATTATCATCTGTGCCAAACTTAAAACCGTACTGGTGTTCACCTGGATGACATCAGCAGCACAAACCATCCAGCACAAGCAGGGTATGCAACCTCTGCCAGGAGCAGAACCGACATTGCAATGCACTTGGCTGATTTCTCAGGAACAAGGTAACTTGAAAATGCAGTTTTATGCCCTTCACAACAGTCTTTATAGAGGCTCAGAGGTGGCTGTTACAAAATATTTCTAGATTTTTCTTCCATTCCCCCTGTCCCAGCTGCTCACCCACCTTTGCTGAGTTGATATGACCACTGGTTCCTGGAATCCTTATTGTTCTCCCTGACAGACCCCATGGATTGGTTTGCCTCACATTTACTCTTCTAAACTTCCCACTCATTATTTGATTCTTTTCGTGTGCGTTTTTGGTCATGAAGAGAGGCTGTAAACCTACCAGAAGTAATTGACATGTATTCTACACACTTCTGAATGAACACAAGTACTCTGTAATTAGACAACAAGAATACTGTTCTAATCACTATTTATCTTGTAAATTACAATTGCATGGAAACATTTCCTTTGCGCCAGCTGGCTTTATGCATTTTTTTAATGAGTTGATGAGTATTTATATACTTTTCAAGGAACAGATAGTGAAGCATCAGTTACATTAGGAAGTGAAATAAGGATTTTCCAAAAGTGATTTGTATAAAACTCACCACATTAAACACTTTAAATTTTGCCAGAACACCAATAACAGTTTTGGTGGAGGCTTCATGTGACTCACTGTACTCAATAAACATTTGTTAAGAAAGCTGCACTTTTTTCCTAGTGCTGCTGGTTGAACTGGACCTCTTTGTAGAAATGAAAGCACAACTTCACTACCAGCAACACCTTACTGATACTTTTGTCCTTATGATTTCAGTACTACAATTGTAATATTAAAATAACCAGTACAGATTCTTGCTATTAAACAATATCATTCAAACACAAGGAGGAAGATGCTATTACAACACAAGGATTTCAGGAACTAGCAATCATTTGAACTCTGCAGGAGATGAGAAAATAAGAGGATCTGGAAATACTTGAAATAAAGCAAAACTTTCTGAAGTTAGTGAGTATGAATACGATCTTTGCATGTTTGTGTTTGGTTTTCCTTAAATGCCTGTCTCTTAAAAAGCACAGTTTATTTCTTTGGTATACACAGAAATTAAAAGCAGAACTAAATTTTTAACTGCAAGTCCCTTGAAATTAAATCTTACTACTAATTTAGTAGCTACCTCTGATTTTATACAATCTAGGTGTTAACAACTGGCATCATGCCACTGAAAGTAGTAATTCTTTGTATTTTTGAGAAGTGTAAGCCATCATACTTACATCACCCCAAAGGAGAATCTGAAAAACAGCCTACTTGGAAAACATGCTTTGGCAAATCTTGATTTTGTAAAAACAGATAAGTTAAATAATATCAAAACACTAGGCACTAAAAGTTGTCAAAGCAAAGGTCTGTTGTTTGGACAGAAAGAGCCATATCACTAAGTGCCTTTACTTAGAAAAATTTGCTGCTGGTATTGGAAATTTCATTCCTAAAACCAACAAGAAAATTCTAGCTGGTCTGCACTGGCTACGAAGGATTTATTTAGTATCCAGAACAACAGTACAAGTAAGATAGGCACAGCTGAAACCAAAAGAGAGAATATTACACGACCACTATGTCCCAGACATGATTTCTACAGTCAGTCAATCATTTACTCCAGTTTCTTCCCACTTACAGTGACACACATTAGTTTGTTCATTTCTGTTGTAGCGTGTCTCTTAGCTCGTCCTTCTCTGATCACTCTGTAACTTTTAGCAAGTGGATTCTTACTGGAAGTGAAAATCCTGTTCTCGGAGGTCACGCTGATAATATTGGATAGAACAAATCTCAAGACAGTTTGTTCCTCCCGTTTGCTTTGTGGCATTAATACCTACTCTAGCACTCAAGCAGCATGTTTGTAATCAGCGTTATTTTAAAGATGGTTTGTCCTTAGAAATTCCTCTCCCCCTTTGTTCCTGGCTATTGGGTTTCCATAATTGGTACTCCAGCTCTGTGCTCCTTCAGTAGTGATACAATGCCTATTTGTGAGGCTGCCCTGCCAACAGATCCCCAAAATGACAGGTGAACATGACTTTTTTTTGACTGTTGTTTTTAAGTAATATCCTTACAGTGATTCAGGCCACAGCTCCACCTGATACTTGTTTTTAGTGGCATGATTGGGAGTGGCAAACTTTCACTGGGAGGGAATGGAAGATACAAGCAGAAATGTAAACAAGCTCGACTGATGAAACCACTGGATGGTGAAGCCATACCAGAGTCAGCAGCTTTCTTCTTGAAAACATCTTCTGTATTCCTGCTTTCAACTTCAAAACATGCAGGTGTTACTAGCCTAATTGTCCTTCAACAGAAAAATCGTCCCAGTGGTATCTTGTTATGATGCTGTGACAGGAGCACGAGGATCCATCCACTACATCTTAATTTTCAGAGCGTCACACATCTGTTAGGTTGAGATTTCCACAATTTCTTGCTTTAACCAGCTGAATGTCATGCTCGTGATGTTGGTTACAATACATTTGTTGATAGTATTGACATGTAAACTCCTATTTTGGGTGTTAATGAAGTTACTCTTTGCTTGGCCTGCCATCCTAACAGATATCTGCCCTTGGTTTATCAACCACTCTTTCTGCTGACATCACTGAGGTAAGCCTTGCTCCCATGGTGAAGCAAATCATTACAGCTGCAACTAGCACAACACAAAATATGAGTCTAAGATGCATGCCTTTGCTGTTTTCCCTTTTATTTCAGCTTCCCAGTGGGCAAGCAGCAGTTCAAAAAACCTAGTTCCTTTTGAAGTCTCCTGCATTTAGTAGAGATAACTTAGACTCATCGGCAACTGTTAATTGAAATTCTGCCAGATATGGGCTTAAAAACAAACAAGGATGTCTTACAAGGTCAATTTACTGCAAGCTAAACAAAGTATTTATAGACTACAGCCTGCACTATTGCATTATTACTTCTTAACAGAATGTTTCAAAGATTTTAGGGCCCCAGCTCTCAGGCTAGATGCCTCTGGCATTGAGATGGGGGGAAGGAAGGGGAGTCTTTTTCCCAGTGAGATGCCCAGTGACTTGGAACCCAAATGACATGGAACGACACATGGAACCACACATTGCACCAGCCAATGCCTAATGCTGTGTCAGGAGTTACAGCCTTCTAAAACTACTGATAAAGCCACATATGCCTCAGAAATATTTTTCAAATACAGCTATCAGGACAAAAGCCAAACATAGTTTGAATGCCATACATGCGGAGTCGGAAAGTGAAAATATTTGTAACAGCCCAAAGAGTGCCTTCTACTGATAAGAAAGTAGAAGGCAATATTGTTTTGTTAATTAAGTCTAGGAATTAAACAAAATGTTAATGATGTTGAGAAATTTTTGCCAACAGAAAGAAACCTGGAATTGAATGCAGGTGCAAGGCAAAATCTAACAATGACATTATTAAAGAGAAATGTAAGAATTTTTAACAGTGCTTTAAAAATTTATTCAGTTGAGAGCTTTGTAATCTGGGGAAACAGGTGAATATTATCGTAAAGGACAAAGATGAAATACTTTCAGCTAACAGTGTACTTTAAGAAAAAATTAAACAGCAGTAGTAAAGCCAGCTAATTTCTATCAGTAATCCAGGATAACTTGCACCCAGGTTTTTAAAAGAGCTTTTGGAAACTCTTTTTTATGTCTAAATATGATTCACAATAAATGTTGTGATTTCTGTAGAGGAGGAAGAAACCTAATACACTGACTGTGTTAGAAGAAGGTAAAAGGGATGACCCAGGTTAATTAAATGCCTGTCATCTTGATTGTAATCCTCAGCAAAATATCCAAGTGGCTCATATAGAACTACATTAATAACAATTTGAGTATAATTACATCTCAGAAAAGACATTTCGAGAAAACAGATCTTATATTGCTGGTATCTCTTCTTTATGCAAATGTTTATTTGATAAAAAAAACAGTGATGTTATATTCTTAAACCTTGATTTGGCCTTTGACTTGGGATAGCAAAGCATTTTAATTAAAAAGCCTAGAAAGAGAACAAAATCAGAATGTCACACAGTAAGTGGATTGTGAATAATTAGCAGACCTCTAATACAGAAGAGAAACGATCAACAGACACTTGTGTGAGTGATTCAGATCCTCCAGGGATCAGTTTTGTCCATCTGCTATCCTTTATTATCAGTGATCTTGAAGAGGCTATGCCGAATTATCACCCAGTCACAGCAGCAGATGATGCAAGAATTGGGGATGTGGGAAACAACGGAGGCTACTGTCTCTTACAAAGCAACTCGGAGCTCTGGGTAGTAAACAGGGTGCAACAAAAAAACCCCCGAAAATAATCCTACATACACATATTTTATTTACATCTTTTATATATATATATATATATATATATATATATATATATATATATATACAGCTTGAAGAAGGCTGAGGGGAGACCTTATTGCTCTCTACATCTACCTGAAAGGAAGTCTTAGTGAGGCGGGTGTGGTCTCTAATCCCAAGTAACAAGTGATAGGAAAAGAGGAAACGGCCTCAGGTTGCACCAGGGGAGGTTTATATTGGGTATCAGAAAAAATATCTCTACTGAAGGAGTGATGAAACACTAGAACAGGCTGCCCAGGGAAGGGTGGAGTCTCCATCCCTGGAGGTGTTTAAAAAATGCATAGATGTAGCACTTTGGGACATGGTTTAGTAGGCACAGTGGTGTTGGGCTGGATGATCTTAGAGATCTTTTCAAACCTTAACAATGAACGATTTTATTATATCTATATCTATATCTATATCTATATCTATATCTATATCTATATCTATATCTATATCTATATCTATATCTATATCTATATCTATATCTATATCTATATCTATATCTATATCTATATCTATATCTATATCTAATCTATATCTATATCTATCAGTATAGCCAAATGCAATATCCTAACTGTGGACCAAAAAGTATATGTCACCCTTCTGCAATAAAATATACTTCTTGGAAACACATAAGGAATTTGGACTTGATAAGCAGTTTGTGAGTTTTTAGTGTGCCAAGTTCAGAAAGGCCAAACATTTGAGAAGATGCCTGTCAGCAGCAAAGCCAAGGGACTGCATCTCCTGAGTGTAAAGTCAGGACTGAGAGCTCAGTTGAGAAGTATGTATTTACATTTACGAACATATCCAGTTGGCAGTTAGTCACAAGTGGTGTTCCTCAGGGCATGGTGTTGGGACCAGTCCTGTTGAATGTCTTTATCTGCATAAGGGGATTGAGGCAGTAAGTCTGCAGATGACACCACATTGGGCAGGAGTGTCAATCTACTCAAAGGCAGGAAGACTCTGCAGAGAGGCCTGGACAGGATGGATTGATGGGCCGAGACCAATTGCATGAAATTCAAGAAGGTTCAGTGTCGGGCCCTGTACTTGGGTCACAACAACCCCATGCAATGCTACAGGCTTTAGGAAGAGTGGCTGGAAACAACCTTGGAGTGCTGGTGGACAGCCAGACGAATATGAGCCAGCAGTGGCCCAGGTGGCCAAGAAGGCCTGTGTCATCTTGGCTTGTATCAGAAATGGTGCGGCCAGCAGGAGCAGGGAAGGGATTGTGCCCCTGTACTGAACACTGGTGAGGCCATCCCTCGAATCAAGTGTTCAGTTTTGGGCCTCTAACTACAAGAAAGACATTGAGGGACTGGAGCGTGTGCAGAGAAAGGCAATGAAGCTGGTGAAGGGGCTGGAGAAGAGGGGTTATGAGGAGCAGCTGAGCAAACTCGTGGTGTTTAGCCTGGAGAACAAAAGGCTGAGGTGAGACCTTATCACTGGTAACAACTGCCTGAAAGGAGTGAGGAGGGTGTTGATCTCTTCTCCCAAGTGACAGGCGATAGGATGAGAGGAAATGGCCTTAAGTTGAGCCAGAGGAGGTTCAGACTCCACATCAGAAAAAATTTCTTCACTGAAAGGGTTCTCAGGCACTGGAAGGACTGCCTGGGGAGGTGGTTGAGTCGCCATCCCTGGAGGTGTTTAAAAGATGGGTAGATGAGTTTCTGGGGGATCTGGTTTAGTAGTGGACAGGTACAGTTGGACTCGATGATCTCAAAAGTCTTTTCCAACCAAGTGATTCTATGATAAATAATTGTGTTTTTTAAAGAAAAAAGATATTAATTTAATAGAACAGAGCACCCTGAGGCTGCGTTATGTCACAGTGGGCACCGGCCACTCCCCTCAGCTACGGTCGGTAACGTTCACTAACGGTCACGGACAACCGCCGCGGGCAGAGCTTCTGCTCGCCCCGCCCCCTGCCCCCCGCTACCATTTCCGGTCCCCCTTCCCCGCGCGATGGTGCCACATCCCCCGCTGACGTCACCCCGCGCCGCCATATTGGAGTGGTAGCCGCCTTCGGCAGCCCGGGCACAGTAGGGGGGGACGCCGGCCCCGCCGCCCCCGTTCCCCCAGTCCCGCTCCACATGAGTCCCCCCGGCCGGCAAGAATAGGAGGGCGGAGGCGCGAGCGGCTGCCGTCCCTTCTCCGTCTTCGTCCCGACCTGCCGGCCAGGCCCGTCCTCCCCCTTCCGTGGCGGCCGCTGCCCTCCTGCCGCCTCCAGCCATGACTTCTCTGACCCAGCGCAGCTCGGGCCTGGTGCAGCGCCGCACCGAGGCCTCCCGCAGCGCCGCCGCCGACAAGGAGCGGGGCGCCGGCGGCGGCCCGGAGGATGAGGGGCGCCGCGACGAGTCCGGCGACGACGAGAAGGGCGACTCCAAGGAAACGCGGCTCACCCTCATGGAGGAGGTGCTGCTTCTGGGCCTCAAGGACCGTGAGGTGCGGCCGGGCCCGGAGCAGGGTGCCTGACGGGGAGTCTGAGGGTTACTGGTTATTCGGGAGTTTGCGGAGGACATGGGGAAGTGTGGCTGGAAAGCTGCCTGGCAGAGAAGGACCTGGAAGTGTTGGTTGACAGCCGGATGAATATGAGCCAGAAGTGGCCAAGAAGGCCAGTGGCATCTTGGCCTGTATCAGAAACAGTGTGGCCAACAGGAGCAGGGAAAGTGATTGTGTCCGTGTACTCGGCACTGGTGAGGCCACATCTCGAGTACTGTGTGCAGTTTTGAGCCCCACAGTACAAGAAGGACATTGGGGGGCTGGAGTGTGTGCAGAGGAGGGCAGCGAAGCTGGTGAAGAGGCTGGAGAAGAAGTCTTCATGAGAAACGGCTGAGGGAACTGGTGTTGTTTAGCCTGGAGAAAATAAGGCAGAGAGGAAACATCATCACAATGTACAACTGCCTGAAAGGAGGTTGTAGTGAGGTGTGTGTTGGTTTCTTCTCACAAGTGACAGGAGGTAGGAGAAGAGGAAATGGTTTCAAGTTGTGCCCGGGGAGGCTCAGATTAGACATTAGGAAAAATTTCTTCATTGAAAGTGTGGTTAGGCACTGGAATAGCTGCCTAGGGAGGTGGTTGAGTCATCATCTCTGGAGATATTTAAAAGAGTAGTTTCTCAGGGATTTGGTTTAGTAGTGGACAGATACGTCTGGACTCGATGATCTCAAAGGTCTTTTCCGAACAAGTGATTCTGTGATTCAAAGTGATGCTGGGGTGGGTGGGATGGGGACAAGGGCACTGCTGGGTCAGTGCTGCTGAGGATAGGGAGCATGATGGATCAGGCTGGGTGTTTTGGAGGAGGTGAGGAAGGAAAGGTGTTTGGATTTGGTGGAGAGAGAGCCTGGCAGGGCATTTGGATTGCCCTTCAAGTCTGGGGTCTGCTATTTGTAGAGAGAGGCTATTTGTGTTTGTAGAGTCTCAAGGAAGGGAGCATAGGCATTGGGGTAAGACCACAGGATTGGGGCCTGTCTTTATCATTGGTAGTTGACCTGGAGGCCTGGGTAGCTCTATGATAGTTGTATTCTGTCTACAATTTCCCAGGCCTCTAAGGCTTTTCTACTCTTATGTGTTATATTTTGTTGGACACAACTCTGTGGAACTAACAGGGTTTTCAGGTGCTTTAGGATGCTTAACAGCCCCTTCTACTAAGACTTTACAGAGTAATAAATGTGAAAAATATCTTAAAACTGGGGAAGGTACGTGTGACAAAAATGTGCCTTGAGTAATGACAAATGTGCCCAAATGAGGAAATGGCATTATTATGTAATTCTGCAGTTTTACTGAGTTTGCAGCTTAATTGTTCATCGTGATACTATGAATAAGTAATTGAGGAGGGTGTACTTCTATCAGTGTGCTGGATTTTCGGTTCATTTGAAAGCAGCAATCAATATAAAAAACATACACGTGGCAGAAAGTCAGTACTATTGGGGGAAGAATTTAATTTGATGTGGTATATGATGAAACATAATATGCCTTTACTTTAGATAAGGGTTATAATATGAATTTGGTTAAGTAACCTGTTTGGTTTTTCTTAAGTGGCAAGTAAATTTATGAAGCCAGTTCACTGATTTGTGTGGCAGTCTCTTAAAACTCTGGATAGAATAATGGAGGAGGGAAGCTGATAAATTTTATGTTCTTTGGCAGTGAGTTCCATCTAAAATAAATCTGCTGGTTGATAATAAATAAATTAGTTTTTCCGGTTGACATTTGTTTATTTAACACATGTGGGTATATTTATATATATACATGCTACATATATTATTTCTCTCTAGGATTGCGTGTTTTAGGCTATATTCTTGTAATCCCATTTTCTTCAGATGGACCATGGCATCCTGATAAACTCAGTAGATATTCACAGTGATGTGTGCTTCCAGCTGCTGGATCGAAGACTTGTGCATAGGCACATTTTTCTTTCTGCACACTTGAAGAGTTGCAGTGAAGTAATTTTAAGTGTGACAGATATCTGGTGGGATTGTCTGGGGGGCCTTGCTTGAGCAACGTGGGATAAACAGTGATCTTTCAGCTCTTTTTGTTTCTCAGAATTGCATGCTGAATCTGTGGAATTTGTAGGTCTTAGGGTCTAATGATGTCAATGATAGCAATCATTCTGTCTGCCTAGAAAAAATATATGGTGCAACGCTTCCAGGTATATAAAAAATTAACAGTTAACACAGGGCCTAAAAATCTGTCTTTGCACTGGTTTACATGAAAATAATAAAACATCTAACTTTGCTAAGTGCAGCAGTGGCACATACTGGAGATAATCTAATATTCCTTTGCATGAAGGAAGGAACTGAGTGATTGCAGTGGCACAGATATTGATAACACCCTTTGGTTGAGACAACAGACAAAAAGAATGAGTGTGTCAACTCTAGGGGGGCTCATGTGCAAGAAAGCTGTAGCGTACACAGTTTCTGACCTGTGTTAGACATAAGCCATTGGGGTTTGTATTTTGGTTTGGGATCTTCCTGTACCCCTGTATACAAGCTACAGTATGTAAATCACTTTGTCACAGTTTTTTCCTTTTAAAACTGGAAAACAATTTTCAAAGGAGGGTGTTGTTGTTTTCTGTTGTTCTCTATTGTTCTAGCGATAAATAAGCAAAACTTATTTACTTCAGGCATCTGGAAATGCCTTTTACAAAGTTTTAGCTTCCATTGTAATTGATTTTCCATGACATTTGTGTGAGACTTCCTCATGACAGCAAGCAGAGAAAAGCATTGTAGAGTCTGTAGAGTATAATTGTGAAACTACACAAAGGCAAAGGCAGGTGTGTGAGCCATCGGCCCTATTGAAAGCCAGTAAATTTAAAGCTGATAACATCCATGTTGTTTATTAGATGAGGGTAAAATAATTTAATGTTGAGTTTAAAATAAATAAAAAATACTGATAAAAAAAGAATCTAAACTGGCCAAAGAACTTTTACCCTGAAAACACCTCTTTCTCAGAAAAGTCACCAACGTATTCCTTGATGACTTAGCTTTCAGTTTTATGAGTATTTTTTTTTCCTAAAGTTAAACTCTGAATACGGCTTAACACCTTGTAAATTCCATACAAGATGTTTCACATGTACGGTGCTACCATTTAAGATTTCTAAGTGTAGATGCGAAAGTCTTTACACTTAGGAAACAGTTTTTCAGGAAGATCCAAGCAGTGATGGATTGGTGAGTTCAATGTTTCTAGGAGATTGTTAGATATTTATGTGAGTGCTGCTTCAGGATAGTGTGGTGATTGTTCACAGCCACAGCAGAACTTTTGAGTTGTTGTCTGGTTGTTGCTGCAGTATGGGTTCAGTGATGGGAATGTCTGGCTGCCCTAAAACACAGCATACCATCAATACATTCTCAATGGTTGAACAGAATTAACTGCATGCAGACATGCTTCCTGGGCATGGCCTTTTCCCTGCGCGCGCCCCCCCCCTCCCATTTGTCCTAAATAAATTATACTTGATGTATGTGTTCTGGTTGTTCTTTTCGACCTGTGGCTCCTGTTCCATTTGTATCTTCTGTGTATGCTTAAGTATTTCTGTATTCTAAGGTCAAGATAGGTTTTAAGGGTATGCTGAAGTATGTGCATGCTTGTATATTATGATGGATTCAGTGTAACATACTGGAACAAAATTCATTACTATAATTCTTCAGGGAGTGTCATAAGAACACCTACAATTACTTAGAAACCCTTTAGAAACTCTTGGAGTTTTGTTCATCCATTTAGAGTAGAGCAATAGCCTGTTGTTATAGGAATAAATACTCACTGAAATAAAATACTTCGTTCTAGTAGGTTAAAAATAGTATTGCAATGGGATAGGTCAAAACCACAGCAAAAGGGAGGTTATTCGGTAGAACTAGTGAAGTATCTGAGGTCATCTCTCCAAAAAGAAGGGAGTGATAATATTAAAAGTTAGCTTATATAAAAACAACAGTGAAGAGATGAGTGCAGGCCAGTTTGTTTATTATAGCTCTTGCAGAAATCTTGTAACTCAATCCCATAGAAAACCAAGGGCTTGCTGGGTGGCTGTAATCTGTGGCTGTTGTTGCATTTATGTTCATTTAAGTCTTTGTTCATGTAGGGTTTCCTTGTTTTGTTTTGTTTTTTTCTGCTTTTTTGGAGTTTCCTCAGTATATGTTGGGAATCCATTTAAATACAGAGATGCACCCAGCTGCACCCATTCTCTGTACCATGCGCCACAACCAAACAAATGGAAGCAGCTGTAGAGAAGGCACCTAATAATGTAAATTATTTATTTGATCTGTAACTAAATCCTTATTTGCTGAAAGAATACTCATAAAGTATACTGAAATAATCATCATGTACTGTGATACACTGCAAAAGTAAATATTTCTGGTTTTATTTACCCTTTTTTTGGTGAAGACTAAAATCTCATTTGTCAGAATGAAGTAATGTTAAATCACTTTGTTAGGTATGGAAATTATCTTGGATCTTTGCTACTCATGTTTGGCCTGCAGAATCTTCATTTATTGCTGAAGATTTAGTGTTGCAGCATAGCTTTTTGTCCAAATAGTTAATGTTAAGGTCTCCAGTTTATGGGTTTTTTTAATTATATGGTATCAAGTAATGTTTTATATGTTTTGTGTTGAGGAGATTAGTGTTAAAGTGTAGGGGATTTTTTATTCTTCTTACAAATCATAGATTTGCAAATGCAAATACAAATGTCTGGATTTGTTGCTGAATTTTCTATTTTAATCCTAAAGACTTTTTTCTGAAAGGTGAAATAGGAGTTTTGAAAACATATCAAAATGTGTGTGGTATTTTCACTGATATTAAGATTTGGCTTTGTGAAATTCATATTACTATGCGAAAGTCTGGAGGTTTTTTTGCCTGTGTAACAAATGATCAAGTTTTGAAAAGTCTTCTTGATATCCTTTTAGTCTGTGTTTTCCACCCTCCAACTTCCCCCCATTAAAAAAGTTTCAACCACAGCCTGAATGTCAGCTCAAAAGCTCTCAAGTTTTGCTGGGAAAATTCTGAGACAAATGAGTGAAACTTGAAGAGGTGTCTGCAAGGAATTCACGTTTTGGTTGAAGAATAATGTATGCATGTGTTGAAACCTTGACAAAGACATGCTTTTTCTCAAATGTTCGGGGCCTAATAACAACAAAGTGTGTAATGTCTGTGGTGAAAAATTATTTCTTCCATACTTGCCAACCCTTTTGCACCTTTTGTCCATGCATAAATTATAGTTCTGGAAGAGATAGGGGGTATGGAAAGATGAGTACCCCAATTCTGTCTTATGCAAGATGCCGTCAAGGGCCTCTTCACTGTGCTGCTGAGAAAATCCTGCCTTGGGGCTTTCTGGAGGACATGCTGATTCAGAAGCAGCAGCATTTTGGGTACAGTTTGACCTTATGTGTTGAAATGGTGTTTTATATTTCATGGTTCTGTATGCAGCTAGTGTGGTTGTCTTTGCTCTTATAGCATGGCTAATGTGTAATGTATATTATTTGTTCATGGAGGACTTGGAGTGTAGTGTAGTCCCTTCTTTTATGTCAAGTTGTCTAGTGTAGGGCAGACAAACATTGTCAAAGCATTTCATTTTTTAAAAATACTCTTAAAAAAACAAAGCTGTAACTCTTCTCCTGATAGCCAGCTTTTTTAAATTAAAAAATGCATGAAACATAATAAAGTATTTATGTTAATTGCTAGTAAGGAGGTAATCATGGAATTTAAAAGTAATGTTTTATATTAAAGAATAAGTGGTAGTATTTTGGGTGTTCTTTGAACCTAAAGTAGTTGAAGTACTGCAGCATTTATCTCAGTTAAGTTATGTGTAACAGGCCAGATTCACCAGGATAAATGTTGTAGTCAATGTATTCAAGAGTTTCTTACTCACAGAGCAAGTAATTACTACCAGCACATATTCACTTCTGTGTTGCATTAGTGAAGGAAGGGAAAGCTAGTAAATGTGTGGCTCTGTTTCCTCTGCATAGACAATATTTTTCAATCTGTTTTCTCATAACTTTTTAGTAAAGGAAAAAAAACATTAGAAAAAAATAGTCAACTTATGTACCGCTTTCAACTGTTTTCTCCCAGCATCCAGACAGGTCTTAGATCAATACCAGTTATGTGTTTTCTTTCAGAAATATTAATAAAACGTTACTGCAGAATGATTTCACATATAGTTTTCAGACATAAAGTTATACATAAAATTGTGCATAGCTGTTCTCTAAGTGTACTGAATAAGTAGGAGCTCAAAGGCGTGTGGGGCTATGACTAAGCTGTTGTCTGAGTTCAAACCAGTATTATATGTGCCAAGTCTTTCCCACCTCCCCTGGTATATCCTGTAGTAAACCACTGCATTTCAACCCTTTTTTTCTTCTTTTCTTTTTTTTCTGTTTGTGATGGACTATTAAGATAAGAAAATAGTATGCCTTATACGGTGGATCTTTATAATTGGAGGGCCGTTACGCTTATAGATATTTTATTATTTGTGAATGTTACCAGATAACATTCATCACACTGGGAAATAAGTCTGTTGGGCTTTTTGCGTATCTTCCTGTTGCTGATGTTGTTTTAAGCACTTGTAAGCAGCTTATTGCTATACACCTTCTAGTCATCTACCTTTATGGTCTTATTAGATAGTATTGTGTGGTTGTATTATTTATGGAGTCCTTAACTGCCAGGTCAGGTGTCCTTTATACATAGGCTGTACAGTGAGGTTGCTGTTCAGCCAGTCATTCTTGCTCAGCACAGCACGTTGCACTTCCCTTTTTTTCACTTCAGTAGACACTTGATTTTACTTCGATACTTCCATATTCAACAACCCTTACTATGAGAGAAGGATTCCATAGGTATTACATTGCCATTTCAGTGTGTCATCTGTATTGCGCAGTAGAGAAGGCAGATACAAGATGTGTTGGATAGGTTGAGGTAAATGTTTGATCTATACTCATCACTTAGGAAGTGGTAATTACAGCTGCTTTGCCTGTGCTGGTAATTTAAGTGGGACTTGTGTTTCAGCATCTGCAGCCTGTGGCTGAGACTTTTTTGCATTTAGAACATGTTAAATACTAAACGGAAGAACTTGTTCCTTTTATGTGAGAACAGTGCAGTAAGTGGAATTTGTTTTATCTCATATTGAAAATGTTGACATGGCATTGGTGTGAGATATTCAGCTGCAAACAGTTTTGAGGAAACAGACTAAGTGAAACACATGAGAGACCTATTCTAAAAAAAACTCCAAAACTGAAAAGAAAACTAGGTGAAATTTAGACAAAGAAGGGAGGAATCTGTTTCTTATGTACACTTCATATTTTTTCAAACGCCCAAAACATTAATCTGGAAATCCATCCATAATGATGACCAGATGTGAGTCCCTGAAAATGAAACATTGTACAGCTCCTGAATTTGAAATAACACAGCGTTTTACATGGTATTTTTAAGTTGTGACCACTGTGGAAGGAAAGGTAGAAGAGCGGGATTGCTGTTATATCTGGGGACTGATGCAGTATGTTTTTAAGCCTGGAGAAGAGAGTTGGAGATCTAATGTGGCCTAGTTAGTCAAAGTTAGTGAAATTTCCACGTATTATGAGATCTACTTTGTCTCTGTTAGAAGGACATAGCCGATTTAGGTTTTTCATACTGTTTTAAAGAGAAGTGTACTGCACCTAGCAGGGATAGTGATGATTTTCTTCATAGCAGCCAGTATAGTGCTTGAAGTTTTCAAACTTCAACCAAAACAGTGTTGATAACGCACCCATGTTTTATCTGTCGCTGAACAGAGTTTGCACAGCCTCAAGGCTGGCTCTGTTTCTTGCTGTGCCCACTCTCAGAGAGTAGGTTGGGGGCTGTGATGAGGGACAGCCAGGAGAGGGGACTAGCTGACCAGCTGACCACAGGGATATTTCCTGATGAGTAGTGTCACGGTAGGTGGGCATTGCTCTGGGATTGGCTGGGTGTCAGTCTAGTTGTGGGAGGTGGTGAGTGTTTTACATCATTTAATTTTGGTTTGGGTTTTTTTTCTTTTGCTCTTCCTTTTCTTTTCCCCTGTCCTGCTGTGGGGGGATTAGGGGTAATTATGTGGGCCTTGCCTGCCAGCCAAGGTCTGCCCACCAGTAGGAGACATTAAATGTGTGCAAGGTTTGTGTTGTAAGCTTCTGATTGTTACATCTAGGCAGAACATGAGTTATTTTTCTGATCCTGTGATATTTGCTTACTGCTGTGGGAAAACTTTTTTTTTTGAGTGAAATAGCTGATGTGGAGGATTTAAGTACCACTTCCTTAAAATAAATGTCAGCTTTTACGTTCAGTGACAGTAGCTGGTAGTGTAGAAATCAATTTGCAGGATATGGAACAGATCAATTACATCTGTTTGGCACAGAGTATAGTGAACAGAGATTGGACCTTGGTGGAAGGTGGCCTTATGAGAGCTGTGCAAATACTTGAAGTGATTATCTCACTGCACATACACTTAAACATGCTGAAAGTTATGCTTCTAAGTTTGTCTTTTCATTCCTAAATAAACAGTCAGCTTCTAAGTGTTGGTTTGTCTCTTAAAGGGTTCCACAGTATGTATGTGTTAGTCACACTTTTCAACAAAGTTATGGGTTTTTATTATCTTCACTAAGTGAAGAGGTGTCTGTAATGTCTGCATGTGTAAGTGGTTGAAAAGCTGAGCAATGGCATTTGGCTTTAGTGATTTCATAGCCAACAGCAGTTGCCGTGTGTTATTTATTCCTACATGGAGTGACAGGTGAGTCAAATACTCGACAGGTATCTTGACAGCAATACTGTGCTTTGTAGAATATGTATGCTTGGTTTCTTGAAGTATTTCTAGGGTTTGGCTGTTACAGCACTTCAAAGATTCTCCTCATGAACTTATTTTCTGTTTATAACTAGGCTACAATTTATGTTCCAGAAAACTGGCTAATGATTTCATTTGCATCAGAAGAGGAACTCGAGGGACTACAGTCAGATGTCAGAGTCTCCACATTGTAGTATTCCAGTAATAAACACAAGATTCTACACTCTACACTTTCCTTCTTAAACAGATACTAGTTTTTGAAAGTTCCGTAGGACAGTTCCATAGATGTTCCTGCAACCTTCTGAGTTGAGAAGGTGATGGCTTACTTGAAAGGTAGGATTTGCAGCAAGAACTAGCTGGGTGTAGGTTGGCGTAGACTTTTAAAGTCTAGTGTGAAGAAGATGAAGAGGAATTCAGTTCATTTGAATTGCAAATGACTTGAAGTTTAGATATTTTCCCTTTGACACATGAGAAAATCTGGAGTATTCCTCTACTCTTCCTTGAGTATTTTGAATGTTGACTGGTTCTGGGCATGTTGTTATCTTTCAGTTATTATTTTTGAGTGATATCTGGGAAGAGGGATAAATGTCTCCTAAAACTTTGTCTTCAGAAGTGCAGTTTTTTCGAATTATATGGATAAATGGAACTGTATTTCTTTTACTGGGTCTGAAATTTCTTTGTATCCATTTAAGAGTTACCTGAAAAATAAATCTCTCAGTTTTAGTTATTACTTATGTTATATGTCTGTATAATATATATGTAAAGTAGCCTTCTCACAATTAATTCCAGTCAGGTAAAGCTGGGTCATGTCTTTAACCAAAAATAAAAATCTATCAGACAGTAGATGTGAAAATAATTCCATAAGAAAAATAGAGGATTTGACCTTTTATAATTTTCTAGATAAGATTCAACAACATTTGTAATTATTGCTGTTAAAATCAAAGATCAGTTTTGCCTTTTAGAATCTAAACATGAGAAGAAAAATTTGAGTGTGTTCTCAGCTTACAGTTGTTCTTGTATTCCAGAATTGTGGAAGCTTTTCTTCTCTTGTCTTTTTTTGCCTGTAGAGGAGGGAAGAGATTGACTATTACTGAAGAGTTGATTAACCCCCTAACCCTGAACGTTATGTTTTCAGCTGAATATCAATAGGATGGTGTTAAAAACTGCATAGTTCCTTGCCAAAGGAAATCGTTTCAGGTTTTGCTAGAGAATGCTGCCACAGAAGCTGAATTTGGTTTTGTGTTTTAATATGTCTGGCATTGTACAGTATTTTAGTGTCACGGAGTAGAAGATTTTCATAGAGGTAATAAATCGATAGCTATTAGAGTTAATTTATAGATATATGTATTAAATGTAAATTAGAGAGTAACAGGGAAGCTCTAGGTCATTAAAGCACATGCTTGATTTGACCATGTCAGCATTTCTTGTTTTAGACTTATTGTCAGCTGGTGCAGCTTCTGTACTGTGGTTGCACTCATCTTCAGATAGATTAAATTACAATACCCTGCACTGGAAAGAAAAGAACAGGGTTTTTTTGATCCCCTGAAAGTGAAAAATGGATCGATTTGTATGATAAGATGCATGTGGTGAGAAAAGCTAATTTCACTGTAAGGGTTCAGATAATTTTGGGCATTCCAGCCTACCTTAGATGAATGTTGCAATAAAGCTTTTCCTTTTTCTCCTCTTCCATCCTTGTTTTCTATTGTTTCACTTCTCTCCAAATTCTATGTATGTTTTGTGATGCTGGTAAAAAGACTTCCGACTGGCTGTCACTGGAGTTGAAGGTGCTTTTACAGGCTGAAGTTTCCTGAATACCTGAATCAGAGCTTTATAGAAATCTGTATAAGGACCTAGTAGAGGAGGAACAAATGCTGGCTGGCTGGAAGGATCGAAGGGCTTCACATTGTCAGAAGTTGGTTCTCCTGGAATTGATTAACTTTTCTATTTGTGATGGAGAACTTAGAAAAGTTGGGGGGGGGTGTTCATTTTTACCAGACCTCTTTGCTTATTTTTGTGTGGAGAAGTTTCTTGCAACAGTATGCTGAAATAAAAAAAAAACTTAGATAAACTTTTTTGAAGTGTACCTTATTTGTAATATAAGAATTTCCAGCTCTGAAAAAAGATGTGGTTGAAGTTTTTAAGTTTGAGTGAAAAAGTGAGGTGTGATATTTGTTGCACAAGTACTTTTTCAAAATAAGATTAAGATTAAATTCAGCATGCTGATATCCGCCTCCTTCAAGAGATTCAGAAATCATATTAGTTGTCCCTTACAGAGTGATGATGTTCCTAAATACTAACGTTTAAAGAGTTTTTTCATATATAAAGGATCCATAATCGCACGAGAGTTGCTTGGTTTTCTCAGTTATTGACTTTGAACTTCTGCTTAAACATAACATTATCACTTAGAGATTTACTTACCTGCAACAATAGCAGGCAATTTTTCTTTCTTTCTAACCAGCAATTTTACTTTCAGCTAAAAGGATGGGAACCACAGAATGATGTAAAGAAGCTGGCATTCACTTTTTCTTTTGTCCTCTCCTACTACTGTCTCCTGGTGTCTCCATTTTATTGTATTGGCTTTACATGAGTATCCAAGAGGTCATAGTGTTTCTGTTGTAGAGCAGTACTGATTATAGATGCATTTGGAATTCACAAAGTGAAGCTTTTTGTTCAACAGAAAGAATTGAAATTCTGTACTAAAGCATGATACATAATAAATTGTTTCTATATACATATTTTGTGTTTTATCTCTTGGGATTTAAGGTGATTTGTTGAACTTCCGGTGATTCCAGCTGCTTTCAAAAATTCTAAATATTGTTACTAACTGTAGAGAGGTTATGTAAAAGTATATTGATGCTTCTCATCTTTTGGGTAGTTTCTCAGTCTGTTTATCACCCACAGTCATAACTGTGAAGCAAATTAAAGTTGTGAAGTTGCTTACAATGGACTCTTATGCTGGAGGTAGGATGTAAGAGGAAGGAAACAGCCATCCTTGACGTGAAAACCATGGCAGACAAAAATTCCTGTTAACTTACAACCTTCTGCAGTGCACCTGGAGGGTGTATACTGTTAGTCGTTTTCCCTCTGCCCTTCCCTGTTGTCTTTCTGTAGATCCCAAAATTACTACTTGAGGGGCTCCCAGACTGGAAAAGTGAGAGTTCTGACACAATTGTGATCAAGTCCATTGTGAATTACAACTCGCCAAAGACCATATTTTGAGATAAATTGTCTCTGCCTGTCTTTTGCAGTAGGTTTCAAGTGGGTGACAGAAGATGGTTTTGGATTATTATGTTCTGTGTGTGCTTTGTGCTGGCTAATAATAGACTGCTAGGCACCTCTGAAAGAACTTGCTGTTGCTTCAGAGAATCAAAAAGAGATGCTATTGCTGTCCTCTCCAATTTAAATAATATATCTTTGAATTTGTGATCATCAGGGTCCACAAGGAGAGCTGAAAGTAGTGATGAATACAATACGGTGCATGATACCTTAAACATTAAGCATTTTGTATTTTCTGAGCAGATTGTGCTCATGAATAACTTCAGTATAGGTAGCTTGGTTATGTATGGTATTTTTTGACTGTTTTATTGTAATAACTACGTGAACAGTTGTAGCCATAAAGATTCAGGTTGTGAAGACTACTAAGGTTTTGAAAGCAGTTTGTCCATTGAAGTGTGGGTTGTCACTGAAGGGGGTGCTCTTGCTTCTTGCTGGCTATCCCAAGCATGTTCCTTCCCTCTCCCATACTGCCTCTGAGATGTGTTTGTGTGCTCAGTGAATCAAATGAGGAGGCAGACCGTTAGCTCTCAGACAGACCATTTTCTCATCTAGCTGACCACAAAAATGTGGCTGTGGGCTCGAGAGAGAAAACAGCTGCGTGCTTTGATAGGGTGAAAAGTTTAGATGCTTTTGTCTTCAGCAGCAGTTGAAGCTTTGTTGGACTTAATTCTTGGGTTTAGCCCTCAAATAGCTAAAAATGAAGGCACAAAAGAGGATGTACCTTCTCAAGTTACGTGATTTTGTGCAAGGTTGAAATGAGGTGCTGTGGCATTGATTTGAAAGGTCAGTAAAACTGAAATGAGTCTTTCAAAGGAAGGATAGCTGAAATGGTGTGCAGAAGGTAGTGGTTCAGAAGAGGTGCTTGCTCTGGGAAGGTAAGTAAACACTGAAATAGCATTTTTTCCTCAGTTTCTTTTCCTACTTTTTCCCCCTGGTGATTCTCTGTGCCGCTTTAAGTACCTCCCAGAAAAGATATCTGACTTTATGTGTGTACAGACCAGAAGTCTCCTTCACAGTAGAGGTGACTACTCAAAATGAGCATTCAGGTTATACTCACCCTTCATGAGGCATGCTGTGTAAATGTTAGAAGTAGGCTCTTGCTAATCATTCTGTGCAACATGAAAATCAGTCTTGCACATATAATTTGTACCAGCATATTCCTTGGTTTGCTTTTCCCTACCCTACAAGTGATCTAAACTGACTTCGAAAGGTTTTTCCCCCCCCAAGTTCCACATTTGCTTTAGTTAGTCCCTCTCAGGCTATATAAATGTGTTGACGACTGTTTTTTGTTATTCTCATCTTAAAAGTAGAACTGAACCTTTTGTTTTACAGGTCTCCAAACAGTATTTTTATTATGCTGATATGTCAGTTTGGTTGGGGGGATTGATTGGACCTGGAGATAATTGCCCTCAGTAACTTCCCATGATGCCAGTGAACATAGAATGTTTTCCAGTATGCTTGTCATCTGTGATATCTGAGAACATACTATAAAAATAGTGCCACATATTGGAAAGAATAGATGGCAAGGAAGAAACCCTTGTTTGGGAAAGCTAGATTATTTGTGTACAAACGAAACAGTGGGCTTATGTCTCAGAGCTTTTGTATTGCTATCACCAACACAATATTTGAATGCTATCCTTGCAGAAACAATAAAAGTAATAGCAAACTCCAGAGTTCGGGAAATATAATTTTGTCTTTCAGTTTCCAAGTAGAACCGATTGGAACTTTTCCTCTGAAATATTCTTCTAACGGAAAGCAGGATATATGTGAATTCAACATTTACTGATTACTGAAGTAGAAGCTTTCTTTAACCTAGATTGTGTCTCCTAGCTGGGAAACCCTGAAATTAGGGGATACACGTCTTCTTGATAGACTGTAGAGCTTTAATTGTTGTTTATCTTGGCTTTTGTTTACTTTCCAAGTTTGCCAGATTACCTTCTGATTGCCGCTACCATGGCTGGAAAGGGTTCAAACAGTATTTTGTTTCTGCTATTTAAATGTAAAGTTTCAGAAATTGCCTTCTTCACTAAAGTTTGAAATCTTTTGTTTGCCTTTCCTAAAAGAGGAATTAGGAATTTCATTCAGGGGTTTGGTGATGTTTCTCCTTCAGAAGGTTCCCCTTTAGTAGTTTGGTCCATTTCAGTTTGGTTACGATTGCTTTTGAGTGAGAGTTTAAGAAGTACTATTAAATCTGAATATAAAATGAAAAGGCTTTTAGTAAGAGAAGTACAGAATGGGCAGTGTTACTTGCATGATCCCAGGGAAGATCTGCTGTTCTGGTTATTCATAAATGTAAATGCACTCTGAGTCGGGTGAAAACTTTGACCTAACACTGACCTGTAATACTGAATATGAGTCTATGGATCTCAGGATGGGCCCGAGGAGCCTGTTGTTGCTAAAATAAATATGTTATTTTTGGTGAACAGGCTCCTTTTAACTGTCAGTTATCTTCACAGACTATTACATGGTTTTATGGTGCCTTTTTAAGAGAGTTACAAAGCTGATTTCTCTCTGCCATGGCTCTGTGATCTTGAGACTCACTGGGTGAGTAAGGAAGTGCATTGGTAACTGCAGTCTATATTGTGCTATACAGCATTCTGTTAGCAGGTGGCCTTAACCAAGTGAAGTTAAACATGATGGATTTTTTTGTTGACATGCTTATTATGAAGCCTTAGGACTGGAATTCCGTAAGAGCTTCCTTTCCTTTCTTCTGAATGCTAGAGAGTTTCATGGATTTTCTGCTCTTTCTTACTCTTTTGTGATCTATGCCAGGTATAGTGGAACTGCTGCTATTTCCTCTTGAGTTAACTGAAAAATTGGAGAGAGAATCTGTATTTCTGTGGTGGGAAGAAATTTCTACTTACTTTTAAGAGTGAAAGTAGAAGTGTTCTAAGTGGGAGATTACTTAGTATTTTGAGAGGTTTTTGTATTCCATTTTGTGAAGAAGGTATATTTTTTGAAACTTGTAATCCATTGAAGAATTTCACTGTCAATATTTTGAGGTAAAAAATAGTAAAATAACACCTGCTATTTAACTGTATTTTTTCAGTGCTACTGCTGTGTGTCTTTAATTTGCGCTTGGGAAACAGAAAATTCTGAGGTTTGTTTGGGTAGTATCTTTTTGTGTGGTGGATTGGGGTTTGGGTGTGTTTATTTTTTTTAAATGGAGCTAGCATGACGGTTGTCTGGAAGCTGACTGGAGCAGTGTAAGGTAACTGAATGACTGCTCTGTGAAGGTTGGCTGTTTGATGCTTAAGTGAAATGTGTCTGGAGTTTTATACAAGTTCTTAAAGCAGCATGGATTGTGACGAATTCGGTAACGTACTTGGGACTAACTTTGCCAAATACCTTTAGGCTCATGTTAGAATCCTTTCATTCTGATTTTTAACACTCTTAGTAAGTTGAAGTGATCATTACTGCGATGTCTTTTGGGATCAGAGTTGGAAACAGTGTTGTTTTGTCTGTCTCATAAAATATTTTTTTAGTAGAAATAGTCTTTGAGTTATAAAATCTCTCAAGTACTGGTTTCAAATAGCCAGATGAGTGTCTTGAAAAATTGGAACTCAGTGTGTTACATAGAAGCGTATTTAATGCTTCTGCAACAGCTCTTATCCTATTATACTTGGTACTAACTGCTTCAACAAAATACTCGAGTAGCCAACAAATTCAGAATACTGTAATGTTGTTGAAGCTAATATGTAGGTGTTTTCTTTATATTGTTTGCCCACCTGGCTATGGCTTTATTATCGCATAAACAGATGATCCTGTTAAATTTTTTTCACATCTGGGGTGATAATACTTGAGCTACTGAAAGACATATTACCTCTTTCAGTGGAGGAGTTCTCATAATTTTTAGCAATCCTTGTAAACACTTTTTTGCAAGTCGTGGGACCCTATTCCATTGTAAGTATAGCTTTGTGACATTTTGAGTCGGCAGTCCTGGAGGCAAATTGGGAAACGATGTTGTTACGGAATGATGTGGAAGTTTTAAGGGACAGTGATAGAACATTTCTACTCAGGATCTTTTCTCTGTCCCTTCCTTTCCTGCAGAGTGTGGGTATCAATCCTGCCTCCCCTTGCGCTCCAGATACCAGCTTTTGTAAGGAGACTGGGTCCTACTGTCTCCACTGTTCAGTATGCAGATCTGAGCTGAGGTATTCCTACAGTAAGTAGGGAGAAGCTGCAAGAGCTTGTGCTTCATTCAGCAAAGCTGGACCCAGTGTATCAGTAAGGATTACTTGTTTGTACATCTGCTAGTATAATTATGTGACTTTGTCCCTCTCTTGGAGCAAAGACGAGAATAAGAGGACTGCTCATTCTGTGTAGTGTAAATACTTTGTTCTCGTCTGTATCATCTGTGTGAACAGATCTAAGGGAACCTATGAGAGTCACAAAAATTCAAATCTTTATAAACCCAGAAGTGATAAGTTTGCATATTACATGTCACAGTGAGATGAGACACAGAAGGGACCTCTGTACAAGAGAGAATGTCACAGTTTGGGGGTGGGGAAGTGCAACTCAAGAGGCAAGGTAAAAGCAAGGAACTGAAGGTAGGATGGGTAGAACTGAGGCACAGAGCTGTCGTTAGGAAATGGACTATTTAATAAGTGATAGTTTCTAGTGATTAATAGCCAACTGAACAGGAAGACCTTCGTGACCTGGAAATTGGGTAAGATGGTTGGGAAGAGGCAAAACTGAGTGAATGCCACAGGAGGTGGTTGGAGAGAGATGGTCTAGTGAGCATGAATTTTGGATAATTTATTCTTTAAGCAGGAGAAGGCTCTTAGCTCCGTGCTTTGCTATACATGGGTGGAAAGTGTAAGCTTTCAAATAATATAGTGACAGGTTTCTGTTATAAACTTTATTTTCATTTCCTTTTATGCTTGCATAGCAAAACTAGGTTTTTACTTGAAAATTTCTAGGTCAGCTCTGATGAAAAGTGCTTTTGTGCTGTGTTTGTGTAAATAAACATGACAGTTGCAAACATTGGTTTGATCCTCAAATCAACATATATCTAAAATTTAGAATTAAGAGCTATTCATAGCTTAAAGTGCTATTCTAGTGTGATTACTGTTAGATAAAAGTAATTCCTTGCCTTGTAAGGCTTTTTTTTCCTTCGACTGCCTAGCAACTTTAATGAAATAAGTGTTTGATTGAGGAAGACAGGGACAATAAAAATACTTAGTTTGCATTTATGAGAAACTACTGCTTAAGAGCATTAAGTAGTAGAATGACTTGCATCTGTAGATGAGTGGTATTTGATCTTCAATCTGAGTGTTTTGAGACTGTTAGATATTTGGAATAATGGTGAGAGCAATGTTAAAAGATCAAAAAAGATCCCTATTTTGTTCTGTAACCTGTAACGAACAACAGCTAGGCCATGTTCATGGAAAGGTGTACGTGCAGAATGATTCCTCCCCCAGTGTGCGCTGACTTCAGCTGAGTGGGAGGTTTCCAGACCATGCATGATTTACAGATCCATTGCTGTCAGTTTTCATCATCAGTCTCCTATGAAATTAACTCATTTTTAAAGGAGTTTAACTTTTTGCTTCACTGTAAAAACAGTTGCAGAGTAACATAGAAACAAAGTTGATTTTTGACTTTTCTAACCTGTGAGCTAGCTTCATTTACTACCTTTCAATCCTTGTCTGTGGAAAAAGAAAAAAAGTTTCCTGTGCAAATAGTACATTATTTTATATTGCTATTCTCTCTCTCTGCTTATTGTTACTATTCTTTCCACCCCTTCTGCCACTCCTTTTCTTCACTGTTTGTAACCTCTTCAATAGGCAGTAGAATCATGGAATGCCCTGAGTTGGAAAGGAACCCACAAGGATCATCAAGTCCAACTCCTGTTTCTGTGTAGGAAGACCTGAAAATCACGCCGTGTCTGAGGGTGTTGTCCAGTGCTTCTGGAATATTGTCAGACTCGGTGCTGTGACTTCTGTGGCTATGCTGTGGCTTCTCAGGACAGCTGTTCCAATGCTCCACCACCCTCTGGGTGATGAACCTTTTCCTAATGTCCACCTAATCGTCCCCTGGCACATTGTCCTGCAGTTCCCTCAGGTCCTGTCATTGGTCACAAGAGAGAAGAGATCAGCACCTGCTTCTCCTCCTCTGCTTGTGAGGCTTAGTCTCCTCTTCTCTAGGCTGAACAGACCAAGTGACTTCAACTGTTCCTCATACGTCTTCCCCTCTAAACCCTTGACCAAGTTTGTGGCCATCCAGTAGCTTTGTAATGCTGATTGTTAGTTGTGGCTTTTTCTAGTTATGCTGTCTGACATTTAAAGTAGATGCCAAGAAGCTGCAGTGTTGAAGGTAGAAAGGTGCTTTGACTCATTTTCAGTTACTTTTGGAAGTCTGAGTTAATTTAAAGGATTATTAAGTTCAGCTGTTTTGTGCTAAACTGACCTTCTGTGTCAGTTCCTTCAGTTGTCTGAGGTCTTTGCAGTAAGTGCCAAAAACAATCAGTCCATTTGCCTGAACTCTCTTGGAAGATCAGTTAATGAATTGAAAAATGGCTAGGATTACACCAACTGTTCTAAAATAGCTCCTTCCTTTCTGTGTTAATACCAGTATATTGAAAGACAGTGTTCTTTCTCTATTGAATCACCTGCAAACTCTGAGACTGAAAAGAAGCAGAAAAAGAAAAGAAAAAAGCATGGAAGGAAATAAAGGTGGTGATGCAGCATACATTCTCATTACTTTAATGTCATAAGACCTACTAGAGCATGCAGTTCCATTCATAAAGAAAGTAATCTTGAGCTTCCTTTCAGGATCACTTGATTAAAAACTATTGGATGGTTGTGCAGGCTCTGTTCTTGGAGATTGTCAGGACTTGCTGAGCAACTTGATCCGATTTCATAGCTGAATTGGCTTTCAGCAGGAAGTTGGACTAGAGATCTCATGTGCTCCCTTTCAGCCTGAATTATTCTTTGATCCTGTATTTCTCTACAGTCCACGCTCTGTGGCCAGGTATGTTGAAGAGCTACTGGAGCACAGAAATTTATTTCTGGTAATTGCTGCTGGGAACACTGTAGATAATGTCATTTCATTGAAAAATATTCAATTTAATACTAAATTCAGTTTTCATAACTAAACAGAGCGGGGGGAGGGGAATTTGCACTTTAGTTGTTTTCGTAATAATATAATACTTCTTTGTGAGTAGAAAGAACTGTGTATTTGTGGTGTTACAGCTGTATGTTTGCGTCGTAGATCTTCTTTGCGTATGTGTTGTCTTATTTAAAAAATTACGATGTAAAAAGGCTATATAAATAGTAGAATTTAGGAGTCCCTTTCTAGCTCTCTTCTCCTCTCCCTCTCCCATTCTTTTTAATCAAGGAAATGCTGCACCTTATTCTGCATATTTGTGGCAAGGAAATGTCTGGTGCCAATCAAAATCTTAGTTAACAGACAGAATTTTAGTTTACAGAATGCTGACTTATGATAGTAGCTGATACAGATTAGCAGCACCAAGTAGAAGGCTGATTAGATAACTTCTCTAAAGACTTTCCAACTTTATATTTAAGGCCTTTGAATTAAACATCTGATCAATTTTTGGAAGTATTGGTCATAGTACAGCTCTTTGAAGTAACTGAGTACTAAATGGAAAGAAATAGTATCATGTTCCTGAAAAATCTGTATTTAATGGCGTTAGTGACTGGTTTGTAAGTTTAGTGGGCTTCTAATATATGCATCTTCTATATCTTTATGTTGCAAGCTTTATCGGCAAATAGAATAAAATTGAATGTTCTTGATTTAAGCTGGCCTTTGTTATTAGTTAGGATAGATTTATGAAAGGGAGTACTCTTTTTTTTTTCTTTTTAATCCTTTCTCTTGTTTCTAACATTTTCCTCTAAATTATCCCAAAGAGGTTATTTTTTAGCAATGCATCGCTAGAGTAGTTTTGGAAGGCCCTTTGGATCATACCAAGCGCTCCTACAGTCATTTCTCAAAATAGAAAACATTTCTGAGGCTTTGTTTTGTCTTAGATACTTAGAAAATATGCAAGAGCTGTGTTTGCTACTCTGTAGGTAAAATAGGTAAAGATGATGTGGTTCATAGAATAAATGCGGTTTGCAGTTTCACAGTCTGTATAAGAAAAACATGCATTAGACTTTAAAAATAAATGTTTTTTAAGAATTTAAATGACAAAATAGTAGCTGGTCCAAACATTTGCTTGAAAACTTCTGTCATTTGATTTAATAAATTCAAGCTAGAAAATCTGTTCTGTGGTTTGTGCCGATTGCCACATTCGTGTTTATAGTATATTCTGTATTTTACTTACTATCGATTTTCAGCTTATTGTTACTTCATCAACGCCATATTGTTTATGGATATAAAATCATGTTAACATTTCTCAGGAAACTCAAATAAGCCTATGTCATGTTGGTAGTGCCAAATGCTTGTTGTCTTAAAAACGTAGTTCTGACTTTGTGTAAACTATACTTCATGTATCATATTTGTGTCACTTTCCCAAGTTTTCCCTGTTCCTCCAAGAGAAGAGACTAAGTCAAACTAATAGGGGATGGTCTCTTTCGTGGTTTCAGTTCTGGAACAATAGTTGACTGTTGATGGTACTTCAAAAGTGCATGAAAGCTGGAGAACTGCTTAGAGAATGCAGTAAGCCTCTTTCTAATTGCTTTCAGGTGGAGATGGAGATATCTTACTGTGCTTTATTCTTCGCAGGGTTACACATCATTCTGGAATGATTGCATCTCTTCAGGATTGCGTGGCTGTATGTTAATTGAATTGGCATTGCGCGGGCGTCTTCAACTAGAGGCCTGTGGAATGAGGCGCAAAAGTCTGTTAACAAGAAAGGTAAGTGGAGGGAAATGGTTGCAATTCTGTGTCATGCTTCAGGCAACACAAAGAAGAATGTTTTGTTTTTCTTTACATAGGGATAGGGATACTCACTGGTGACCCAGGTAGATGCACAGAATTACGTGTGTTAAATGAGCTGAAGTGCCTCGGAAAATCTGTACTTGTTCTCTGCTTCTGTTTGTTTTCTTGATGTGTTCCTGCTGCTATTGGGAACCTCACACAGACAGTTGGCACTGGCAGTGGCTCTGGCCAAGGAGTGACAGCAGCAGGTACTGCTGAGAGCCAGTAGCACAAATTGTAAATTGCTGAAGGAACTGGCTTTTGCAATGGTGGTGAGGTGTGGGTTGTGGATGAAAGGAATGGCTAACTGACAGCCTGCCAGATGCATCCTACAAGCCACTAGTTTAATTCTTACATACTCATTGTTGCAGTTTGTGCTTGCAGTGCATGGGAAGGAAATGATCTTTGTACCTTGGGCCACTGAGAACACACAACTCTATCTAGTTTAAGCATGTGAGTGGTGTTATTGTACCCCCTGACCTTTATGATGAGCAGATTTTTAAGGTCTTATCATTGAGTTATGCCTAAGATTTGAAGCCTCAGTTTATTATACTTCCTGCTGGATTTTCCCTTGGTACAAAGTGTGCAGAGTCACACTGTTTGAACAATTTTAATTCATCAGCGTTAGAGGATACTTGTAAAATAAGCTTATTGAAAACATACTCAAATGTCTATCCACCTCAAATATTCTCTTTTATGGCAGATTTCCCTGTCTGTGTTATCTTTTGCTGATTTCTTTTAATGGAAAGCTTACAAGTTCCCCAGCCTTCTCCCAGCTTCCTCCTCTTCTGAAGAATCAAACCTCTGTTCAGACAAGCAGCTCCTACTTCTTCTAGCTTCATTTAAGCATATTCAGCATTGATTAGTTTGCACAATTTTTTTTTCTTCCAAAACTTTTGGCTCCTTAGGCGTTCAGGAATGTTCTCTAGCAGTGATTTCCTTTCTATGCAAACTTTGTTAGTTCTGTCTGCCTGAAATTTTAACTACAGGGTTTTTTTTTTAGGAAAATGAAAAAAAATCTGTAGATATCTTCAGTAAAGAATACAAGCAAAATTATTGTTGTCATTTTTGATTTTGTTATGTTTTGCTGAATTTTATCGTGTGATTTTGGAGGTGGATTGATGTGTTTGCTTCTCCCCACCCTGTTTGTTAAGGAGATGTAAAAGCTACATAGTATTACAGTCTGTCTTTTTTTCTTTCTGGTCATGTAAGACAACCAAGAGATTTGTTTTTGTAGGCAGGAGGGTTCTGTGGAAGAGGCTTTAATTTAAAATCCAGATTAAGATTGTTTTCTGCATAGGTAATTTCTTGCAAACAAAATCTAACTGCTGATACATATGAGGCTTCTTCTGTGTCTGCAACATCTCTCTCAATTTAGTCATTCTGAGGAATTACTTTGTTTTGATGTTAATGCAAAACTTCAAATAACATACTGAATTTCTGTCTTGTTTCTGTGTTAACTGGATTTAAAGGTCTCAGCTCTCCCAAGTGTCCTCCTTGTTGCCCTTTTCCAGAATTTTCTCCCCTTGCCTGTCACATTTTGCTATGAATTAAATACTGTCCTTAGTGACTGGAATGAGCTGTCTGGTTGCATCCGAAGTGGCAATACTATTTTCTGTAGCATCTGTGTCTCAGGCTGGCCCATCCTCCTTGCCCTATGTCCACCCTTAGATTTTGTGGGAAGATGAAACCTCCTTAAAAATCAAAGCTTTGATTAGTGAATCAATCTTCTGTCTTCAAACCATGGTCTGAAGGGAAGTGTTTACACTCCCAGTCACTTTAGTCTGTGTTGCAGCTAAGAACAGTAGTCTCGTCTTTGCGAAGAGGCGTATTGGAGCCTCTCCTGGGTTGTTACTGGCTTGTGCAACTTTGTCAAGTAATGCTGTAATGCCTTTGGCTGAAAACTAATTGACTTTCTTGGCCAGTTTATTTTTTACTTAACAACTTTCTTGATCTTGTCATAAGGTGAGGTGTGAATGAGACTACTGGCATAAGCCGTAAAGTGAGAGCGAGAAGGTAGAACAAGTTTTTTGGGCAGTAGCTTGAATTTATAACAAGCTAACTGTGGCCTAGGTCGTACAGCTGACTTGAAAGATAGCTACAGCGATTTCCACTTCAAGCCTTAAATCAGGTGGAACTTTGTTGATATTCATTTGCAGTTTCTAAGAGAACTTCAGAATGGATCAGGAAGCATTAAATCCATCCTGGAATGCTGTAGAGAGACAAAAGAGCCTGAGAACCTGGAAGGCAAGGACTCAATGTATGTTAGTCAAACTTTGAATGTCAATATGATGTGTTTTATGTTGCAACATCCCTGTAAATTTGGTTTAAGAGTACGTAATGACTGTGTCATTTTGGAGTTCTATTTACTGGTACCATTTTTAGAAACAAACAATTGAATGTTGAGGTTTATATATAATAATGAAGTAATTTCTGAGACTGGTGGTTACTGAGGATATAAAATGGTACTCTAGGCTGCCTTACAGCCTCAAAGCAAACCATATCATTAGGGTTCTTACAAAGAAGTCCCAACAAGTCTTTGGCAGGTTACTGTCAGTGTTTTATAGCTAGCAATTTTGAGTGATTCATACATGAGTGAATTTTTTATATTAAAAGTAAATAATGAAGCTTAGTTAAAAGTCAAGAAGTGCTTAATCTTTAGCATTGCTTAATTGCAAAACTACATTGTGGAAAATGCAAATTAAATATTCTGTATAATTGGAACTTCCTCAGCAGTTGAATACAAGGCAAATCTAGTACCTGATAAATCACTGAAAAATTGGAACAAAGGAATATTTTTTGCAATATAGCTAAAGACCATAATCTGTGAAGAACTAGGATCTTAGCATCTTTCTTTACCTTAGCTCCTCTGTTCAAGAGAAGAAATCATCCCTTTTGTGGATGCTTTGTCTTCTGTGACAAGTCAGTTCACAAGATTCCAGTCACTTGATTTCCCACTCTTCTTGTGCTGTTGTGACTCTGAAGATTTAGCCAAGAACTGTTGATCAGTAAATCCTTAAAAAAAAAAAAAGAACAGATCCATGAATAATGGAGAGAGGTAGCTGGGCTTCTAGTTACTTCTTGAACTAATTTGCAGGGGTATAAAAAAAAAAGGGTTGCATGGGGTTTAAAAAAACTTATGTATAGCTTAGACTTAAAAGCATTTATTATCTCTTCAGTGAGTTTTGTTTGGTTTGGGTTTGTTTTGTTTTGATAATAGAAACAGGTCAAAAAAGTGACTTTACATCTTACCTGTTAAAGTGAGATGGTGAGTAGTAGTTTACCAGCTGCAACAGACTGGAGTGATTCACTGTAAGATTGCTGAGAAACTAATCATATGAGACACTTCAAAGAAACTGAGATACTGCTAGAATGTCGGGTTTTAGTAGTAAAGATATAAGTTGGGTGTTTTTAGGCTAATTATTATAGGAATATCTGAAAGGTAACTATTAATAATCACAGTCTAGCAGGTTAAAAAAAAACAGGTTGAAATAGGCACCTGTATAATTAAAGAACAGAAACTTCAAAAAATTCAGAATCTTTATATAAAGCTGGAAGATACATAGTATCATTATACATGGTTAGGGGAGGTTTTGAGTGACACTGGTGCAAGCTTGTAAATCAGCAAGATAAATATGCATTGTTATGTGTTTAACTTCAAATAGGTATTGTCTGGATTAAAATGTAGTTGTGTTCTTAGAAAAATATGTGGGAGGTTTATGATTGGCGTGATCTTCAGCTCCCAAAAAAGGAGACCTGGGAAGTATCTCAAGAGACCATTTAATTCTGATGCAGTGACAGATTTTGAGGTTGCTCTGGTCCTTCCCTGGTAGGTGTTTAGTTGGAATTCAGCAGTTCCGTGGGTGTTTTAATTTGCCTGTGGAAATTTTTGACAATACATTGTGCATTTTATGTATTCCCAGAGTAATCTGATATCTTTTATTTTTCCCAAAGTAAGAACCCTATTCTTCTGTTTGATACTCTTTCCAAAATTATTGTGCATGCTTTCTTCCTAGATCTAAACAAACGTTCTTTTTGGCCTGGCATTGTGGACTGTTTCAGTCTTGCTGATTTTATTAAAAGTATTAGGTTTTGTGCTTTATATATACAATCTAAATTTGAAATAGTATTCCAGCTATGACCTGTTAGGTATTAACAAAGATCTCTCCTCAGTTTTTCTTTTCATTTCATCTTATTGACTTTGTACGCATCTCTAGTGTGGGACCATCTTGCCATTATCGAAGCTGTCTTAACATTGCAACTTACTTCAGTGTTGTCTGTAGACGGTATGAAAATGTGCTTCTCTGTTTTTTGTAGTGGGGATTGTTAGAATTATGGAACAGAACTAAACTTGCAATGTATTTCAGTAAGACACTTAAAGCTTTACCAGGGCATATTTCTCACTACTCTGAAGCTTTACAAAAAATAAGAGCTTTCACTTGCTGTGTCTTCCGTATATGTGGAATTGTGTTTGTGTTAGTTTTTCTGTCCATTGCCTGTTATCCTTCTGCCTGGTGCTTATAAAGTGCTAACTTGTAAAACTAGTTAAGTTGCTAGATATAGTCATTATTTTCATAACTAGCTTTGAAACTGTAGTAATTCTTTTCCTAAAGAAAGCTTTTATTGTTGTTTTTATTCAAACATATTGACTTGGGCTTCTTAATTCTGTATGTTTTTGTTTGGTGCTCTTGTTTTTTAAACTAGAAAAAATAGTATTTGTACATGGTTTAGATATCTGCTTACGCTGCTAATCGATCAGTTACTCCAAATTCTTAAATTTTATTATGTTACTGTGAGTGATTTTTTTTGTTGTTTGCTCGTGCTCTCATGAAAAAAGAACTCAAATAATTTTAAAGCGTGTAAATAACAAACAAATAATATTACATTTGTTATTCCATATTAAAGGATTTTTTATTGCATACATATTTTGCGTAATGTGTGCTTTAACAGTGAGTGGAACATAGCGTTGATGGTCAACATGTTCTTTAGAGCGGTCAAATTTGTAGGTGTTATCTTAAACCTATTTTTATCCATGAGTATATGGAAGAAAACCAGTTTTCCTGGTTTTTTCGGTTTGTAATTGATTTCTCAATTTCACATGGCCTAACCAGTGTTTTGAAGTTATTTTCAAAACAAGTATTTTGACTTGAAGCAGTAGAATAGGCTAACCTCAGAGTGATTTAACACTCTAGTATGCTTTGTTCTGGGGAGAAATCAAAGGACCTGTCAGGGTTAGTGGATTGTCTTCCTTAAACTAGATATGAAGCATGTCATTAATACTGTAGTTTTAGTCAGTTATGGTTAATTTAAGTTGTTGGTAAACTAAGACCATAGTGTTATAACTAAAATCCTAGATAGCTTGTTTTTTTAATAATTTGGTATTTTTTTAAGCTTGTATATTCTTGGAGGTGGTTCTTTAAATAAAGTTTCTTTCATTTTGAGAACAAGTACATTATTCCAGTTTTTGTTGCTGCATGTTTGATATATGAATTAAGTCAAAATAGTGACTGTTTTATTCTGTCCTAGGTGATTTGCAAGTCAGATGCTCCTACAGGGGATGTTCTGCTTGATGAAGCTCTGAAACACATAAAAGAGACCCAGCCTCCCGAAACAGTACAGAACTGGATTGAACTGCTTAGTGGTAAGTCCTGGACAGAATGTATTTGTTTCTTCCCTGCCTGCCTGCCCGCACCCCTGGTGTCGTGTCCCCCCCCCCCCCCCCCCCCCTCCCCTCCCCCCCGGTAAAGCTAATTATCTGGCATCACTGGAGATTATATTGTAAAGTTTTCAGGGAGAAAGAATGTAAAAAAAGTTAATTAGTCTCTCCTCTGGGGTGGTTTCTGGCTGATTGCAGCCTTTAATCAAATGTAAGTTAACTGTTACTTTTGACAAGACACATAGTACAGAAAGAATCTAGGTGGAGGTGCCAGAGGACATCTCCACTTGGCGAAAGAAGTGACCTGCACTGGCTCTGAAGTAAGTCAGGACTGCATCCTGGCAATAGAACTGCCTTTGTTATTAAGGAAATGAAGATTAGTGAATGTTTGGAGAACAGGTGTATGGATTCAGCATTCAGATCTTTTGGTAAAAAGAAAGGAGATAAGGAGCTCACAGCTCAAATGTAAAAATTGAGCAAGATTTGGCCATTAATCATGAAGACACAAGGAACAGTCAGGAGTTTTGTTTTTCCGTTAACTGGGGAAATAAAGTATTTTCAAATAGTAGATATTTCTTGTTCAAAACAAAGTCTTCAAGACAAGTGCTTAGAAACCAACGCTTTCTCTAAAGCTAGTGAGTTATTGCCAAAATAATGAATTGTGGGTTAGATTTCATCTTTACAATTGCAGTGAACATTTTTCATACACCTTGCCTACAGTTGAATCCTCAGGATGTGTAAATTGAACTGAAATTAACAATGACTGTCTTTTTTAACATGTGGTCCTTTAATTGTTTGGTTTTGGTTTTGGGGTTTTTTTTTACCCTGTATCCAGAATTCATCACCAGGGTTTGTCTGTTTTTGCAAAACACAAAATGCAGCTTCCCTGGGGTAGGTCAGACCTGTGCTTCAGTTGCACCAACAGCGCAGGAAAAAACCTCACTGTTTTGTCAATAGTGTGACTCTAGGAGGTCTGGGGGTAATGAGACTTGAAGTTATCTATATGAATCTGTTTGTTCCTTGTAACAACTGGTAAGTGGGAGTTCCAAAAATCTCTCCAGCTTTCTCTAACTTGTTGGTATTAAGTTCTTAACACTCATCCTGTACCACCTTAAACAGCCTTCCATGCACATCAGTTTATATTCCCATCCTTGCCACCCCATGGTCAGTAGGGGTCATGGCTACTGCATTGCCTGGCAGTTCAGTTCTTGCGTAGCTCTCCTTCACTTCTACAGCCTGCAAAAAAAAAATACTTTTTCTTGTCCCAAATGCATAATTTGTGCTGACATTTCACCTTCTCTCCCAGTGCGGAGCACATCAAGTTAGTACTGATTCAAAGAAGGTGAACTAATGAATGAACAATGTTTTAAGTTTTCTTTGAGCTGAGCTGAGGTTTTTCTGGTGGTGCTGGGAAGGCAGTTATCAGTGCTGAGGCTAAGGCTTGGAACAGTTATTTTACTTACACATTATTATTAACTATTGCTTCTTGGGTGGCATTAAGGATCTTTGCATTTCCCATGGTTTAGAGGACTGCCCTTCAAGGAAAAGTATTTTGGTGTTTGGTTTGTTTTTTGTTAATAAGCCTGATCGTAGAAAACAACTACTCTGTAGTTACAAGCGATGTGAAGCTACAGTACATAAGGGTTCGAAAAGCATTTTGGAAGCATTTATATGGACATGTGGCATGATGTTTGCTAGGCAGATGTTGTTTATAAGATAGCCTAAGGGTCACAAGAGTAGGGAATACAGAAGTTTGAATCAAAATGTCAGGTGTTCTTGTAGATGTAGCAAACATCCGTCTGTTTGAACAAGTAACTGTCTGTAATTGAGGAGATTGGTCACAAGGTGTCACCACAGTACTGTTTTTTTATTACTGTATAGAGACATTTACCTGACAAATGTAGAAGAATCTAGGAAATAACCTTTGGCTGTGAAACACTAAGGAAACTGCTTTTCTCTGTGAATGTTATAGTTTCATTCATGATCATGCTGGGGAACACATTCAATGACGTGTGGAACCTATGGGGACTTGTATAGTTCAGGTCTGGGCGGGTTCTCTGCTTTTAACTATGCAGTTGGTGTCACCTCATTTGTTTACTTTACTTGGCTGTTACAGTGTATGTCACTGTCTATTACAGTGGGAAAAGCCTTAAAGGAATCTGTGGGTTTCATTATTATATGTTAATCAATGTTTAAAAAGCTTTGATACAGAAACAAATTGTTCTATTTTGAACTAAAATGGAATTAATCATATACAGAAATTCTGTTTTATTTTATAGAAACCCTCTATCTGTGTAATAAATACTTAATGCTGAAGCTTTTCTTGCCTCCTAAAATGTGTAGTATTTTCTATCAGGAGGGGATTTTAATACATGCAATAAATAGCTAGACTGGACCTAAAATTTTTAACTCAAGTAAACTCTTAAGCAAAGGTGGATTTCGCAGTGCTTAATTTAGCTTTATCAACAGCTGTTGATGCTGATTTTGTGCTTTTTAAATTTCCTCCTTTGTACACACACAGTCACGCACTCTGAAGAGCCCAATTCTCCTTGCTTAAAAAAAGCCTTAGAAATAATTTTAAAAGCAACATTAAATCCTCGGCCCAACATATGCTCATGTGTTCAACCCACACACACTCACACAGTGCATGGCCACTGTTTCACCTGGTGGGGGCAGGAAGGGAGAGAAATGAAAATCTGAGGAAACAGAAGTGCACAGAGTAGATGTACGTTAGCTCCTCTCTGTGGCAGAAAGGCAATGACACTTCTTCCAGTGTCTGAAGTGGTAAAAGGCTGGAAACGGGCAAATGGACAAGCTAGAAGGAGATGGTTACTTTCCTTATTAAAAGTAAACTTCATAACTGTTTCGGGTTTTGTTGTTTGTGGTTTTTTCTTCACTACAAGACTCTGTGTTATATGCTTAATCAAGACATGGCTTAGCTAGCATTTTGTCCAAACTTTGAACATAAACTGACTCTTCTCCAAGGAGGCTCTGTCTCTGTGTCTGTATCTGAGTAGGTCAGAGATCAGAGAAATGCTGACATTAGCACAGTGTCTTAGTTTAATTGTCAGTTACATGAATTTGACAGCTCATTCTGCACCCTAGGAGTGGGGAGAAAATCAGTGTAGTAATACAGCTTAAACTTAGCCTGACTGGTGTGGGGTTTTTTGTTGCTTTTTTAGGTGAAACATGGAACCCACTGAAGTTACACTACCAACTACGAAATGTCCGTGAACGGTTAGCTAAAAATTTGGTGGAAAAAGGTGTACTGACAACAGAGAAACAGAACTTCCTTCTTTTTGACATGACTACGCACCCTCTCACCAACAACAATATCAAACAGCGCCTCATCAAGAAGGTTCAAGAAGCAGTTCTTGACAAATGGGTGAATGACCCTCACCGCATGGACAAGCGCTTGCTGGCACTCGTTTATTTAGCCCATGCTTCAGATGTTCTGGAGAACGCTTTTGCCCCCCTTTTGGATGAGCAGTATGATTTAGCCACAAAGAGAGTGCGGCAGCTTCTGGATTTAGACCCTGAGGTTGAATGTATGAAAGCCAACACGAATGAGGTTCTGTGGGCTGTTGTAGCAGCTTTCACAAAGTAACATCATTCAGACTGAAGTGTTTTCTCTTCTTTTATGTAAACCAGTTGTTTCTCTTCTATTGACTATTCATGTTTTCTGTAATTTGTACTTTCTCACATGATGAATCAGCTCTTGTTTAATGGGAATTATGAGTGGTGTATTCCCTCCTTCTCAATGTATCTGTATACAGGATTCTGCTGGTACAAGAGACCTTCCTGTTTAAAAAAAAAACAGAAAAAGGTTTTACTGCCATATTGGCATTCCATTTCCTGTTCAGTTTGAGTTATCTGAAATACTTTGTTTAATCTATTTTTTGTCTTACTGTTATTGAAGTGGTTTAACATGGAAAGCACCTCAAGGAGGAAGCATGCATGCAGCTACATCACTAGTCTCAGCTGACGCAGATGTGTGCATGCATCAATACTTCTGTAGAACAGTTAATAACAGATTACAAAGGGCCTTTTTAAATCACCAAAGCTCCATGTTGAAGTGTCTGTCAGGACATTTTATATACAGATGTTTCAATGATATCTAACAAAATTACTTTAAAAGCAGAAATGCCATAAAGCAGCTTTGTCCATAGTTCCTGTAAAATGCCCCATAAATTTTACTTTTCACATAAGTTCCTTGTGTACTTACATTTTCATTAGAAGGATAGCTGAGTCATAAGGCTAGTATAGAAAGGTCCAATTGTTTCATAAACCAGTTTGGGGATGGGATACATTCCATTATATTGTATATATAGTTCAAAATGTATATTAATAACTGCCCCATCTTAGTATTTTGCAAGATCTACTTAGTTGTACACCTGCTGCCCCTTGTTTGCAGTCAGCCATTGCCATTTGGTGGAAAGAAAGGCCTCCTGTAAAGAGCATGTGTGTGAAAGTTGTTTGTTTCCAGTGTCTATGGAGATTGCCATCCAAGTTTTCTCAGTCTGTGCATTGCCTTCGGTAATTAGTGGAAAGAGACCACTTTCTGTTATTGTGTGTATTTCCCCCCGTCACACACACCCTGTATGGAAGAGGCTCATGAGTACAATTCTTGACTGCAGTTTTCAGTTTAGTACATGGATTGTCTGTCTCTTAAACCTCATGATCTCTTTTACACTTTAGAACAAGAAGTCAGTCCTAGCAGGTGTTGCATGTAAAAGGCTAGCAAGTGATGACTGCAGTTCAAACAATTAAGACTTCTGTAATGGGACGCTCTGCTATATTTTAATTTTTTATATTAAGGTGATTAGCATACTATTGTAAAAACAATATATATAAAACTTTGGCTTTTTAAAATTTATTGCCTCTTTGCCAGTGCTTGTTATCTCCCATTCGTTTCACAGTGTAAATATTAATCACTGAAAAAATGAAGCATTGATTCATATATTTTCCTCATAACAATGCCAATTCATAGTGGGGCTTACAGGTGTTTAGAAACTTTTTTTGGTTAATATTCAGAGCAACAATACTAGATGGTGTATAACTGTAGAGTTGAAATTTAAGGGATCCTTTAATCTGTATACTAGCTTTTTACCTACAGTAAATAAACTATGATCTTGAAAGTGCCTGAAACAGAGCAAACATGTCATTTTTATTTTTTGTTGCTAATTAGAAAGGTTTAATTGCTTAACTGAAAGCTTTAGTTAATGCCCTCCTTATTGGAAAGAGAGAGTTTATATGAAGTATGTCAAACTGACCTAATCAACAGTGTCACTGAGATCTGCAGGGTTCATGGCTGAGACAGACGGAGTTAGCTTGGGAGTGTGCAGATGTGCCTGCCATGGGTAGACTTCTTCTATCTTGAGCACAACTCTACAGCCGCATCTGTGACCGGACTTCCAATTTTGCACTTCATTTCCAATCATTTAGATGCTTCGGTAGTTCACTTCAAAATACAACTTAAATTCATCATACTGATATAATCTTTTTTTAATAAAGGTTTTGAAAATACAGTCCTTAACACTTAAAAGGACACTGTTCTTTCAGTTCTTAAATGCTGTTTCTTTAGGAAAATGAAGTTAAAAGTACATTGTAAGATATTTCAAACTCTGGTTTACGAATAAAAAAAAACAGTGTTCTCTCAGTTGTAAGATGCTGTGTTTAAAACTTTGAGGAGCTTGGGCATGAACTTGGGACATTTTCTTTTAAACATTTCGGAACATGATTGCTGTAATTGGAGGAAAAGATTGCCATGTTCTTTATCTGACAGCTTATAGAGTACTTCTTGTACTTGCTAATATATGCTAACTCGCTGCTTTCATTGTCTCTCACTCCAGCAATTTGTTTTCTTATTTTCTGTTGTTCTTTGAGAGGAGAGAACAGTAATTAGGTGGGAAGGTCAGAAAAATAGTGGTATATTCCGGAGTGAGTTGAGTGCGTGAAACTTAAAATGGCTCTGAAAATCTGAGCTAGTTGGAACAGGCTTGAGACTGAAAGTAACTTTCATAATCTCTTTCTGTCCTCTCCGCTTCATTCTGTGTTCCTGCTGGTTTCATGTTTGGTTGTGAACGATATTGGGGTTTTGTCATCCTTAGAGCCAACATGATTTAAAAGAAGTCACCCTGTAATTCTCCCCCACCTCAAAAAAAAGAAGTATTTAGGTTTTTTACTTTTGCACATAGAAGATAACTGTCTATAGTGTTTATGAGCTTCATTTTGATGTCAGGGATGGAGAAGTTTGCACTGGCTATACTAGAGAACTTTGTAAGTAATGGAAGTTTTTGTGAAGAGCGACAGTGTCTTGATAGACCACCTGGTGTAATCCTGGATGTGCAGCAGAAATAGATGAGCTTTTGGAGTCTTGAGTCCATTGTTGCGCTTTAAAAAACCTGAGTGCTCCCAGACTTTATGACTAACGAGGAACTTAACTTTGGTAGGTTAACAGCAGCCGATTTAGCTAACATCCTCGCTTTCATTGCTATTTCAGGTTCTAATAGAATGTTTTAACATTGGAGACTTGTTTGTTCTGCTGAGATCCAGATACCTTTCTTCCTGTTAGCTTCTGCTGCAGCCCGCGAAGGCCTGAAGACCTGGTTTTAAGGCAGTTTTGTCTGCTTCGAGTCCTCAGCTCTCAGTGGCTGTGTAAAGTGAAGACTGCTATCCACATAGCCTGAACTTGAACGTTACCCCAAGGAAGAACATATATTATTCAGGGACATATTCTTTTAAAACAAACTTTCAAGTTAATGTCAAAACCAGGATTTTGAAAGTTAAATCCCCAAGCAGTATATATCTCTCTGTGGTTTTACAGTCCTTGAGATTTATATCCTCCCGTGTTCCTAGATATGATGTTACAGTGCTCCTGTAAGGGATGCTAGTGAAAGCTGTGTGCCAAACATGATGCTTTTCAGGTGAGAGTTGCATAAATTGGCTATAAAAGGCTGGTGACTGAGTACTTGTGTTCATGCCCATTTCTCCTACAAAGTGAAGATACGTATTAACTAATGTGTTCTCTGTGAACTGGACTGAATCTGTACCCAAACAAAATAAAGCATCCTTTCAAGCTATAAGCTGCAAATGATTACTGTGTATCGCATGCAACACCTAAACCATTTTTTTTCCATTTACTAAGTAATTTCCATTTCTTCCTGAGGCTCTGGTCTTTACCAGTTTGGAAAACAGAAATTTCAGATTTCCATCAAAGCCTCAGTTCGACCTTCTCTGGGGTTCAGGCACTTCAAGTAGTTAAAATCTGTTATGTCCTAGTTTCCCATATTGTCCATCTATCTTTCTGTGTAGAAAAGGTTTTCCAGCTTCAGAGAAGTACAAATCTCTTGAAAAAGTAAGTGATTCAATCTGTGGTAATGCTTAACAGTTTGCATACAACTGTTATGCACACAACCGTTTGATTACTCAAGAAATGACCTGCTGTGAAGTGCTTGGTTACTGTCAAATATGAAGTGTGGTTTCAGGTGTGGGTAGGAGTTTGCATCCTTGGGGTAGGAGGGGAGAATCTTTGAATGGGGAAGAAATAAGGTTGGAGCGGCTGCCCGTGTTAATCCCTGAATAAGATCTAGAGTTTCTCCGCATTGGATCTTGTTTTCTCCTGCATACAAACAGCACACGAAGTCTGTGGAAAGCTGACAGTAGGAAATGCCTTCTAACTTGGGAGCAGAGAGAACTTCTCTTAGAAGCGGTGAGAAGAAAAGCTTGTCCCGAAGACAGCAGAAAAGAACAGGGAAAGAAATGCTGATGAGTTGCAGCCTTTGGCTTCCCCGTGCATACCTTTCTATACTTCCAAATAATTTGCTGGTTTGCTTTTGCTTTTTTTTCCCCTCTTGACTTTGGCCCCTGTTCTGTGTTTCTTTCCCTTTTGCTTGGCAGCTTCCTCTTTCATGCTTGTGAATGGGTTGTACTGGTTTCCAGCCTTAGGTGTTTCCACTCTTGCTGTTTTATTACTAGCCTTTTTTGGCTTTCAGTTTTACAGTCAACTGGAGCTTGACTCTCCATTACCCTGTCCTTGGAGTCACTTTCCCTTCTGCTTTGATTCCCTGACTATGCCTCAAGGAACCTCCCCTTCTTCAGCAAATATGTTTGTCAATACTAGCAGTGTCAGTGGCACCTACAGCTTATAATATGTGGTTTGTTAAGGTGACCAAGACCTGGTGCTAATTTACCTTGAAACTGTTCTTTGCCTGCTTCAAAACATGCTGTTGTCCATGGAGCAGGCAGGACTGGCAGCTTAGGATCATGATTTTGCCTGTTCTCTAATCTAAGTAGATCTTGTCCCTGAGCCAGTGCTCTAAGGATTTGCTGTGTCTTAGTCAAGCTTTTTGTACAGTGAGAGCATTATATACAAGAGAAATTTTCCCCTTTGGGCTCTCTGCTTATTAAAAAAGAACTAAGTTTGTGTTGCAGCTTAAAAAAAGCATCTTCTGTATTTGACCATTTATTTTTGCAGAAGTTGTAGACAAATTACTTGGAACAGTTTTTCTATTCAATTTGATCAGAGTGACAAATGGGAAAAGACAGAGACACATATACTTACAATGTGATCACAAGCTGTTTTCCTGGAAAAATAGACTAAAATATTTTAAGTTTTCAGTTTTGTTTTCTCGACTCCCAGTAACATTTAGTTCATTCCTATCTACTGCACGTGATGTCTGCTCGGAAAGGATTTGCCATCATGTAATGGACTCGTCCTTCAGGATTAATCATGTGTTGCCCTTTCCTTTTGTACATTTATTCAAACTTGGATTTTTTTTGCTCCCTCTGCCCTGGGATTGATCTTGAAGGTAGCTGTCAGGAGGAGGCTTTGGTGATGCTAAAGTACAATGACAGGTGGTTTATAAGCTTTCTTTGCCACTACTGGCTGTCTTTATAGGTCCTTCTTTGTTTCCTGTCTGTTCAAATGAAACTAAATCATGTTTCAACCAGCTTAAAAAAACCTGCTCTGACTCCTTAAGCTCCTGAGGACCTCAGTCACTTCTGAAAATAAGGTTTAGCTAAGGCATGTATAAGTTTTGCAATGCTAAGCAGAACAACGCCCACACACTATTAAAAATCTCAGACCTTGGATTCAGAGGACTTGCAGAAGTAATTTAGCAAAACCTACTTGTTTTTCTGAGCAGCAGTCTCACAGTAACCTACCTCAACTGTGACAGTTAAGCAGAGCTTTTAATGGTGAAGTCACACTGGTGTCTGACCAAAATTGGTCCAAGGGAGGAAATTGACCCAAAATGTCTTAAAGGTCTTGTATGGATACATGCTTCACTACTCTTTTTTTTTTTTTTTTTTTTTTATTCCCCCTGGTGAAACTGGAGTTGGCCATGGGCCAGAGTTGAGGACAACTTGCTGCCTCTCAGGTGATGTGGGAGCTGCTCTGCATCCAAGAAGGAAATGATAGACCTGAGCCTCTTCCCCTGGAGCCTGCTCTCCCAGTGGTCCCACCTTATGTGTATGCCAAGGAAACCCTTGGGGTCAAAGAGTTTCTCTGAGCATGGCACAAGAGACTGCAGAGCTGTGCATTGAGGGGTCTGGCTCACGCACGCTGGCCAAAATGGTGCAGATGTGTCTGGGGCAGCGCTTAAGCCTGCACGAGGAAGGAAGAGCCAGCTGTTCACAAAAGCTTCAGTCATCCAGGAAAACACCACGTCAAGCGGGTGAGCAGTTGTACTTGGAAAAAAGGGAGTGCGTGTGACCTTCCTTAATCTGGAATACATACAAATAAAACAGGTCTGAAATAAAATGCAATTACAAACACATTTGGAATAACAACTGAAGTCCGTTTGGTGAATACTTTGCAAACAGGAAACGGAGCTAAGTTCACTGCATTTGCCTTGATGCAAATATGTTTGGCCTCCTAGGCACTTGCTATTGAGAGCTGCCTTCTGAGATCCAGATGAAGATGTACAAGCATTTTAATATACTAACTTCTTACATTTGTCTTAAAAGGAAACAAAGCCTTTTGATCACAGTAAAGTGTTTTTTCCTTTTCCTTCTTCTGTAGAGAATGGACAGACCTGTTGCCAAGATCACATATGGCTGAAAGGCAGAACAAGGGTTAAGGATCAGGCCCAGCCAGCATGGATTTAGGAGGTACAGGTCCTGCCTGACCGACCTGATCTCCTTTTATGACCATGTGACTGGGCTGGTGGATGAGAGGAAGGCTGTGGATGTGGTATACCTGGACTTCAGCAAGGCCTTTGACACCATCACCCATAGTAGACTCCTGGAGAAGCTGACAGCCCATGGCCTGGACGGGAGTGCTCTGTGCTGGGTTAGGAATTGGTTGGTTGGCTGAGCCCAGAGAGTGATAGTGAACAGTGTCTCATCCAGCTGGCGGCCGGTCACCAATGGTGTCCCCCAGGGGTCGGTGTTGGGCCCGGTCCTGTTTAACATCTTTGTTGATGATCTGGACAAGGGGATTGAGTCCATCATTAGCAAGTTCGCAGATGATACCGAGCTTTGAGGAAGTGTCAAGCTGCTGGAGAGTAGGAGGGCCCTACAGAGGGACCTTGACAGACTGGAGAGATGGGCTGATTCCAATGGGATGAAGTTTAACAAGTACAAGTGCCGGGTTCTACACTTTGGACACAACAAACCCATGCAGAGCTATAGGCTGGGGACAGAGTGGCTGGAGAGTAGTCAAGTGGAAAGGGACTTGGGAGTGATGGTGGACAGGAAACTCAACATGAGCCAAGTGGCCAAGAAGGCCAATGGTATCCTGGCCTGCATTAGGATTGGTGGGGTCGGCAGGACTAGAGAAGTTACCATCCCCTTATACTCAGCACTGGTCAAGCCGCACCTTGAGTACTGTGTGCAGTTCTGGGCCCCCCAGTTTAAAAGAGGCATCGAGATGCTGGAGAGTGTCCAGAGAAGAGCAACAAAGATGGTGAAGGGACTGGAGCACAAGCTCTATGAAGAGCAACTGAGGGAGCTGGGGTTTTTTAACCTGGAGAAGAAGAGGCTCAGGGGAGACCTTATTGCTCTCTATAACTACCTAAAAGGAGGTTGTAGGCAGGCAGAGGTTGGTCTCTTCTCTCAGGTGACCAGTGACAGAGCAAGAGGACATGGTCTCAAGCTTCGTCAGGGGAGGTTTAGGCTTGATATTAGGAAACAGTTTTTGACTGAAAGGGTGATTGGCCATTGGAATGCACTGCCCAGGGAGATGGTGGAGTCATCGTCCCTGGAGGTGTTTAAAAACAGATTGGATGAGGTGCTTAGTGCCATGGTTTAAATGATGAGTGGGTGCTAGTGTTGGGTCATAGGTTGGACTAGATGATCTCAGAGGTCTTTTCCAACCTTGTGATACTGTGATTTGTGAGCCATGAACAGCAGAAGTGTGTGGCACATTTTCATTTACTCTGTGCAGCAATGGAGAGAAGCGACCATCACTGCAGCCGTAATTGAAGTGTATCTTCAGAAGGCAATCGTTTAGAAGATAAGTTATGAGCAGGTTGGTGAGTATCCTGCTCATGGCGCATCTTGCAGGTTATGTTCATCAGTGATACAGAAAGGAATTCAGAAAGCTGACAGTTCACCCCGTGGGGTTACAGTAATGAACAGGGTTTGAGTCTCCTTGGTCTTCAGCTCTTTGTTTGTACAGTCAAATGAGTCCCAGCTCTCCCACATCAATATCTCTCTGCTGCTTGGGGCTCTGCAGATTTGCCACTTGACGGTTTCAGATGTGCAGCCAGCAGTCAAGGCTGCTCTGGAAGCTCCTCTTCTCTGTTCCAAAGGCTGGGAGCCCCATGCCCGTAATCTTCCTGCACTCAGTGCTGGACATATAGAGGGTTCCTAAATGAGCTGCACATATGCTTTAGACATTAGGAAGAAATTCTTCACAGTAAAAGTGGTGAGACACTGGCACGGGTTGCCCAGGGAAGCTGTGGAGGACCCCTCCCTGGAAGTGTTCAGGGCCAGGTTGGATATGGTCTTGAGTAGCCTGGTCTCTAGTGGGAGGTGTCCCTGTCCATGGCAGGGGGGTTGGAACTGGATGATCTTTAAGGTCCCTTCCAACCCATACCATGCTATGATTCTATGATATGCTGTTTCCAGATGAGGCAGCCCATAGTGAACACTGGTGGTCAGTCAACTAGTGAGAGAGACAACTAAGTAACAAGACATATGAAAAACACTGATGTACTCTTCACGTGTCCCAGAGCTTGGTATCTGCCCTGACAGCTTAGGTGGAGGGGGTGGCCAGCCACAGGGACTGCTCAGAGAGGATGCGTGTATGCAGATCCATGGGGCTGGATGGAATTCACCCCAGGGAGCTGAGTGTGGTGGCAGGCTTCAGCTTGGAAAAATCACAGTGATTTAGGGAAGTCCTTGAGCACTGGGCCAGTGTTGTACGTCTGCTTGAGATGGAGAACATGGTACAGCCAGGCCTGTCTCAAATTCCAGACAAGTAAGTGCAGGAAGAACAACTTCTTGAGTCCACTTCCAAACATGTAACAGGGCAGGAAGGTACTTAAATATTTATGAAGCGCAAAATGGGCCTGACCAACAAAACTGTCTTCTGTGATGAAATGCCTGGCTATGGGGTTGGGGGGCAGTGGATATATGACTACTTGGCTTCAGAAAGGCTTTCAACAGTGCCTCTGCAGAACTTTAAGAAGAAAGCTGTGAAAGTACAGGCTAGAAGTCTGGACTGTTAGGTGAAGGGAAAACTGGCTAGGCTCCAGTAGTAGACTGGGGCTAACACTGTTCAGTAGCATCATCAGCCACCTACACAAGGAGACAAGCTGTGTCTTCAGAAAATTTGTGGATGATAATGTTAGGGGAGAGTAGCTGACATGCCAAAAAGAAGATCTTCAATCCAGATGGACACACAGAAACTTGAAACTGGGACCATAAGCATCTGAGCAAATTCAGCAAGGAGAAGTGCAGATTCCTGTGCTTGGGGTAGGAAGAAATCCTCAAGGTACTGGTGTAGGCTGGGAGGCAAGTGGGAGTGGTGCTTTTGGAAAGACATGGGCCATCTTGCAAATGAACCACCAGGACACTCTCATGACAATATGAAGAAGGTAGACAGCAGTATAAGGGAAGTGGTTAGCTCCCTCTTCTCCATGCTGGAAATCTCATCCACATCAGCAATACCATGTCCAGCTTCAGGTCCCCTGGTGCAAAAGAGTGTTGAGGTAATAGGGTTAAGAAAAGGGCTGTCAGGATGGTCATAGGCATTGGGGTACATGACCTACAAGAAGAGACAGAGAGAACTTGGATTGTTTAATCCAAGGAAGAGAACACCTATGGGCACAGGACTACTTGGCAGGGTGGGGAGTTAACAAAAATAACGTGGACCAACTGATCTCAGTAGAAGCAAGTAATATACCAGTTTGCGATAACATCAAACTGCACCTTTGGAGTTTCAAACTAGACTTTAGGAAAATTTCTTCACGAGGAGTGTGGTACAGCCCTGGGGCAGGCAAACCAGAAGCATCGTGTTATCTTCATCCTTGGAGGTCTTACACACTTCTCTAGACAAAGCCACAGCTGACCGGATCTAGTGTTGGCAAAAACCCTGCTCCAAGTGGGAGGCTGAGCTGGATGACCTCCAAGCTAGCATTTCTGTAACTCTGTGTTCAGCTCCATCACTTTGACTGAGACTGTTAAGTTGGATATTCCAACAAGCTTGACGCTTAACAGTCTGGTCAAATAGCAGAGTGAGAAACTGAGGAACAGAGGGCTGTGGTGGTTTGCTCTTGTTTTATTTGAGCAGCAGTAATGGAGTCCACACAATGATTATGCAGCTTTGTTCTGAATGCCCCCAAATTTTATGTGTTTCCTGAAACATTATTCATTTTGCCAGCCAAAATACCAGAATAAACATTTCTTTTACAAGACGATGCTGATATCAGGCAGGTAATAAACCAGGCAGTTTCATCCAGACAGCAAACCCCAGCAAGGCACCAGATCTACCTGTAGCATGTCATGGAGGGCACAGGGAGGGCAGGGAAGAAGCTCTGCATTGCTGGCCACCGCTGGCAAAATAGCTTGGACTGAGGTTTTTTTGAGCTTCTGCGAAGTCATGCAAGTCCACAGGTGGTGTTTAGAAAGTTGTTTCACTGCTTCAGGCATTAAGGAAAAGTTCCTAAACATGGATACTTCTGTTAATCTAAAACAGGTAAAAAACTATTGAAAAACATGTATTTCTAGGATATTTTCAGCAGATACATACACTTGTCACTTTCTTCAAAACAAGTTTACATATCTGCACTGGTGTAATACTTCCCAATTAATACCCATCCATATTAATGAATGGATATCAAGGAACTTAGTGGTATTGTATTCCTTGCAGGTATTTCTCTTACTGTACTGTCTGTACAGTAAGAGACTCATTTTCCCCATGGTGTTCAGCATAGGTTCTTGGCATCTCTTATTTTTCAATTCAACCTCATTACAGTTCAATAAACAAATTGCCACCTCAATCTAGCCTCCTCAGGAACAGAAAAAAGCTTAATGTCACTCCAGAAGTGAAGAGTCAGAATTCCTACCAAAAACTGCCTTTTGTCATTCCACCTTAAGGAGAAACATCAGCCAGGACTGTGTACAGAGAATCAACAAAAAAAAGCAGTCCAAAAGCAAACTCAACTGCAATCTCTGTTTGCCAAAGAGTTGGATTCATCTTGTAAATTGTGGTAATTGTTTTTTAATTTAATTATGTGCACACACAGCTAGGTAATTAAAAACCTTGTAGGCTTTCTAGATTTCTTCAGAAACTACCCACGAATTTCAGTCTTGCCCTCTGTCTACTGTGAGTCTCAGGGGATGTGAAACAACCTTTCTGAGGAGCATTAAAATCTTTGGAAAAAGAAAGGGGAGGTTTTAAAGCAGGTGTCCCATGCTAACATAAAGAACGATTTACAGCTCCTCAATAGATACTGAGAGAGCTCCCTGCCAGTCAAGGTCTCTGAGTACATGGTGGGATGCACCAGAAACAAGACAGAGCAGAAGGGATGGAGCTGTGAGCAAAACCGTCTGAACGGACAGACTGACCCCACCCCCAGGTCAACAAACACCTCTGCAAGTGCTTGTTACCTTTGAAGTAATTTTCTTGTTCTTTTACTGCTTTTGTTTGTGTGGATGTGAAGTCTTTTATAACCCACTAGCTTTTACCACAGGACAGACTATGTGTATGTTCCAGTAAACATCTAACTTTTAAGTTGCTGTGTTCTCTAATGCATGAACTGAACTTCTTAGTACTTAATATGAATGACATCTTGTCTTAATGACTCTTACTTCTAGAACTGTTGAGACAGTTCTTGGTTTCCTGTCCATGTCTCTTCTAAATAAATGACTGCTTTGCTTTCTTTTTAGCATTCCTTCATGACCTGTTATATTGTATAGGTTTTTTTTCTTTTTAAAAAAGAAGGCAAGCTAAAATCAACAGTGTACCATGCAAGTCAAATATTCCAAACTGTGGAGAGTCTTTGGGATATTTCTACATATGTATGATTTCACTTGCCTTGCTCTGAAATGCTATGTTTCTCCTCAAAGCTGCAGTAGCTTGTGAAATGGCTGTTAATGAAGGTGACTTTGACGATGGGGAGAGACTGCTAATAAATGCAGTCCAGTCTCCTGACCAGAAGCTGTATCTGTTTCCCACTGTGCGTCACAGGTTTTGGCTGAATCAGATTTTCTGGTAAGACATCCTGCCTTGATGTGAGGATAACAAGAGACTGGGAGCCTTACGCTTCTGTTTCGTACTTCTCTAGCTTTATTTGGATGAGGTTAACCTGGTGCTGATACTGTGCAAGTGTCCTACATTTCTAAGGCTAGTACCCTGACTGTAACTCCCAGCTGTTAGAGTGTGGTAGTTTCCCTCTGAAGGTGCATTTACATTGCAATTAAGCCACCTCGCAACATCTTCAAAGACAGATTGAACCGCTTAAACTCCTTAAGGGCATATCAGTACAGAAGAGAACACACATTATTCTGGCATGATTTTACCGGCAAAATAAAGTGCCAGGCACAAACAAAGCTCCCCACAAGGGCACTGTTGTTTTGGGGTAGAGGTAGGTTTTTTTCTTTTTCTTTTAAACTCCTTCCAAAGGGATTTTGGGAGCTCTCCCAGTGTACTCCTCTGTCTGGGGGAGGATTTGGAGGTGCACAAGGAGCACCTCAGTGTTTGCAGCAGCTTCACCCCACCTGCCACACATAAATCAGGAGATATCCTGGGTCCACAGTCCTCTTGGTTTTTGGACATGAGCTTTCAATAGGGCTAACAAAAGCTCATGACAGTCCCCTGACACTTCACATCCTTCTAAGCAAGCCCAGCACCTTGAGCCCTGCTGAGATCTCATTTGGCCCTTATAGTTCACAGGAATCATGAAATGAACTGCTATAACATTTTTACACTCACTTATACAGAATAGCCATTTCTGATTTAAAACTCAAGGATAGAGTTGCCTCAGAGGGTTTTTTTTTTAAGGGAAGAACTACCTGAATATAAAGGCATGAAAGTTCACTGGAGCCTGCTTCAGCCTGTTTCAGCCTGTAAGTGGGTCACAAGATGCCGAAGCGCTGAGTGAAATAACACCCACACAAATCAAATAAAAGAGTAGCTAACCTGTATTTAAAAAGAATAATCTTTCTGGATGCCTTAGTCATAGATGTCTTAGCCATGAAAAATTAAAGACACCAAGCACTTAGTGGGGAAACGGTCGCAGAGGATGCCTCCAAAACTAGGCACAAAATTATCAGAGTGACATTAGTAGTCAAATCATCTCCCCTTGACGCTCCAGGGACCTGAGATGCATGCATTTTCCATTGGAAATAATGAAATTCATGAGTACGAACTTTGGAAGTGGTGTATAGTGAGGGCTTCAGGGGAGAAAATCATACCAAAATATCTCACACAAAAGTTGGCCTTAAAAAAAAAAAGACCAAACAAACCCTCAAAGAAGCAAAAAACTTTAAGAACTGAGTGGTGATAAAACTACATGAAACCCTGCACAGTGACCAGCTGACGTTGCCGAAAGACGGATGCTGCTGCAGAGAGCAGTGCTAAGCTGAGCAGAGCAGTAATCTAAATAGCTCGAGAGCCTGCTCGGAGGTTTCATCTTTGCTGCTAGTAATTACAGCACAGCTCCAACCAGCACTGCAGTTTGTCTGTAATTACCGTGGGCCTACAGGGTTCTTATAGGAAGTTTTACGTATTCTGGTGATTGAGTCTGACTGTTAAGAGGCTGCAGGCAGACAGACAGCCGTGGGTGTGTGAGGCTGAGCAGCGTGGAGGGATAGGGATTCATCTCCCAAGTGCATCTGCTTGCAGGAGCCAGGCGTGAAGGAGGAGGCTGGCTGGGAAGGGAGAGATAGGAGTTGGCACGCCTTGTTCTAAATGCCAAGAGGGGTTAGCTAATACACTAACAGACCCTTCAGCCTTTCCCTTGCTGGAGTTGGCAGGTAGCGAACTCTTGGCACACCTGTCCCAGCCTGGTGCCCTTTGCTTTAGTTGCCTTTCTTATGGGTTTGCCCTGCAGATGCCTGTGCTTTCTCCATTGGAATTTTCTGCAGCCATGCTGCCCAGGGTGAGAGGGACCAGCTGCCTCCAGCTATTATGTTGCAATACAGCTGTTGGGTTGGGACTGCCCTGTGTTACTGCTCTTAGTTTTGACCAACAGAGATGGGATTGTGCTGCAGGGATCCACCTGGGCTCTGCCTGCCACATCAACCTTTGGAGTGAGCTCCCTTGCTTCAGCAGGGTCTGGCTTTCTCTTAGCAGACCTGCTGAGCCCCTGTTTACCTGCACAGCAGTGGGATGAAGGATAGCAGCAGTGGGATGATAAATAACAGCTGTGGGATGTGAATCAGAGCTGTGAGTTTCTTGGTTTTGACTTACCTCTGCTTCTCTGCTGGGAAATGGAGATAACTGGAGATAATGTAGTTACACTCCTTCTCTGGGCTTGTCTTGTCATTGTCCTGGGGTTTCCTGGTGAAAGAAAGAAAAAGGTATCTCTCCTCCTGTACAAATGCATTGTAACCGGGCACATCTATGGGCTTCTGGGTGTTTGATGGAAATGAATACTGTCCTCCCATCAGCACTACCTCTAGCTTTTTTTTTAATTGACAGCAAAGAACAGAATGGAGTAATTTCACAGTGAAAATGGTAACAACTCACATATAAGGCAGCAGGGATGTAAAGTTGTTTGTACCTATTGTAATATTCTGCCTGTGATGTCCTGGCAACAGAAGTAGACCTTCCTCAGTGAGATGGCTTCCCACCATCTGTTTTAAATGGAGCTTCAATATGTCCTTGATGCAGCAGCCCATGAGCCCCCCACTTGCATCATCTAATCCAAACCCTTGCATACTGCTTGCATAAATGACCAGAATACAGACAGGCTGAAGACCAGGATGCTTTGTATCCAAAATTTGGGACACCAAAAGGAAAACCAACAGCACATTATAGAAATGTTTTCTGTATTTGTCAAAACAGCCTCATGTTTGGCATCAGCTTATGGTCAATGCTTTCATGGTCCCACAATACATGAAATGAGTGACTATGGATGTGCAATTAGCAGGGCTTTTCTCATCAAGCTGCGGTTCAGCTCTTGTTTTGGATGCTGATGAGAGCACAAAATACTTTTATTGCCTATAAATACCTTCCCTAAAGTCTGTAGGAAGCCCAGCTGAAAACCCACTTTAGGAAGAAAACTAAACCTCTTGACCTTGAAATAGCTTCCAAATTCTAAAAGCAGCACATCTAGCTAGCTAGCTGCCTTAGTTACAGACATTAATCACTGCCATATTTTACACAGCATGTAAAATTTAAGTAATAGAATCACTGTCCCCATTGCCATATTTGCAACTAAAAGCTGATAAATAGAAGCACTGACCTCAGCTGGTCGATTTAACCTGATGAGTCATGGTCTTGGGGCCACATATGCTTCCTCTGCTAATATTCTTGTTCCTATTTATTTTTTTTTAAATGCACTGGCATGCTGTGTACCACAGAATAGTTTCTCTAATGGGCAATTCCAGAAATAGAAATAGCCCATTAGTTCCCTCTCCTTTGTCAGAATTTCACATTCACCACTTATTCTGTACAGAACTGCGGCATCTCAAAGAGATGAGGGCAAGAGCGCTGCTGGGAGAGAGGGAGGACAGGCAGAGTTAGGCTGTTGAGCAGTGGATTCCTCTTGAAGTACTCCATTTGAGAAACATCCCGGCATCTTCTTGCTTTTTCTATTACAGGAAGCTGAGTTGTAGAGAAAGATGCAGCAGATATGGGCTCCTCCACTTCAGCTCACAACAAAGAGATCTGCCCACAGCAATATCTTTGGTATCGCTCTCAATGAGATTTTCTCTGCAAAAGGCTGGCTTTTTCATCATAGGTGAACCAGAGAAAGAACTGAATCACAGTCAGCATGGTGTTTCAGTGAGAGTGATGGTCCACAGCAGACCACTTGTCTTTGACTGGGGTCCCCCAGGGTTGGGTGCTGTGCAGAAAAGCTGTGGAAAAGCCCTCTTACTCGTCCAGTCAGACATGGTTTGCAACTCAACTTACTAACTTTGCAAGTTAATATTCACATGTACAATATTTAAATGAATGCCATCTGACCTTATACCTTATCTGTGTTGATCTAAACTGATGAATCATGGTTTTGGGGCCACGTGTGTTTTCTTCACTACTGTCCAGATGGTAGAGGCAGGAGTGACTGTACAGGGAAAGGATGAGATAAGGCTGGGCAAAGATGGATGCTCAGCAGCCCTGGCTAGACCGATATCCTGCAGTAGATGAGATGCCAGGGTAAGAAAGGGTATGAAGGAGGACTATGGCACTTTGCAGACCACTCTGAGTTAAGGGACGCTCTGAGCATCAAGGGAAGAAATACTAAAGTGAATGATGGAAGGAGTCAGAAGTGGGTCTACTAGTATGTAATCTGGCACCAGCAGAAATGGCTTTTGCTCAATAACCTCTCGTCAACCCTGTAATTATGACTTCAAAAATGCTGTAATCAAAACCATTATCAAATGGTGTATCAGTACACAAACATGGCCGGTGGTCCCATGGCCTACATGCAGGCAGGAACCTGTCTGATTTGCAAGACGAATGCTCTGCAGAGCCCAGGTTGTTGCATGAGGGCCCGAAGGCTGCAGCTTTCACCAACTCATAGACGCTCCCATGCAGACCGAGCCCCTTGCAATACAGACCTGATGGGGGCTGTTACTCTGCTGGTCTTCAGTGGAGAAACCAAGAAAGAGGTGGGTGGTTCCTGTGCCTCTGCTCTGTCCCCATCTCACACAGCGAGTATGTGGGACGTAGCCTGGAAGCGCACATCGCTGAGTTGCCTTTTCCTCTCCCGCGGGCAGCTCCCTAAAGGAATGAAGTGAAAGCAGCTGCTTGCTGAGTGGGGGAGTGGTGGTGGGAAATGGTGGATTTGCACCTGGGTGCCCCTGCAGCCCTTTGGCTCAGGGTACCTGTTCAGATTGCAAATTGGCAATGAAGTATTAAAAAAAAAAAAGAGGCAAAAGCCTTAGGCTGCCTGCATAACAGCTCCTTGTATTCAGAAGCACCACTTGGAACCCTTTGATATTCATGGTGTTTATGGCACTTAGACTTCTTTGCTTCAAGCCAATTAACTCAAAAGGAATCTAGGCCTTCCATTAAACCTGACAGATTTGTAATACAGAGAAGGCTCATTCATTTATCGCTCTGTCTCTGTCCCTCTCTTAAGAAACAGGAGTATAAACAGCCATTGTGCTGACTCACTTCCATGTGCAAATTGACCAGGATGGAGATTGTAACGGCTGCCTTTAGCTGGATCCTCCTCTCTTCAGGCATATCTCTACTCCTTCCCTCCCCTGCTCCGTTCCCTGGATGGTAATTCTTTGCCTTCTGACTCTTTAATGTCACCGAAATGGGATTTATATGGAGGATATTTAGTGGAATTGCATTAGTATTTGACATTTCACTTCTGGGAAGTTTTCGATGATGTTATTTGCAAGGACATTTTTTATTGCTGTAAATTGCAATTCTTCAAGAGCAGTGTAGCAGTTTAAATTTTTAGGTCTGTCTCTTTGTCTCTCCCTCTCTATCAGAATTTCTGATGATTTATTTGCTTCACTGGTCCTTTGGATTTCTTGTGCTTGTTATCACGCGCCTGTGTCTCAATGACACAGGAAAATGTTCATTTGAAGTAACAGCTCCGACTTGCAGAGCTTTGGATTTGAGACAAAAATAGAACTGTGTAGAAAACTTTTTTATTAGCTTTTTCAGAATTCTAGACCCCAGGTACTTCAAGCTGAATAATAACATGTTTTACGTAAAAAAAGGAAGCCAGATATTGTTTGCTTGAAAGGGTGACTGAAGGAAGATCTGGGAACACTTTATGAGAGACTTTTGCTGCTTCACAAGACTTCACATCAGATGCTCTAAGGACTAGAAAAACTCAAACATGTAGCTTTTTCCATTAGCCAGTTTGCATTTTGTCAGCCTTGGATTTCTGTCTCTCTCTTCGCTATTTTTCTTTTTCTTTTTTTTTTATGAGTAATTATAAGAAATACAAAAAGAAATATTAAAGTGCAAAAGGATAGATGAAAATATGTTCAAAAGAGGCTACAGTGGCTGTGCAATTGGGGTTGTGATAGAGAAATACCAACTATGGCCCAGGCAGAGGATTTGTTGGGTTTTTTTTCAGAAAACTCTTCTAATAAGAATTTCCAACTGCAACAAATACAATTTGGAGAGAAACCCAGGCAATTCTAAGAACAACAACAAAAAAAAAGGATCCTGCATATGCTGTAGTGATAAAACCTGACATATTAAACTAAGAATTCTCTCCTGAATATCAAGTCTCCTTACGCAGGATTATGGAGACCTTCATGATCCACAAAGACATTCTGACAGTGTACTTCATTTCTGCCTTGCTGTCATTTAAGATTATTTTGCCTTTGTTTAGCATTTTACATCTGAGATTCCAAATGTCTGGAAAGCACCTGCCATATGGACCCTGGCTAGATGAAGATGTATTTTTTGTCCTTATTTGACATGGTAGAGTATTAAGACATTGAGCTATGGAGAATTCATAACCTGTTGAGTGAGAGCTGCCTTTGGAAATGGTACACCCCTTTTAGAGCTGCTTGAATTTCCAGAGAAATCACTGCTGTTATGTGCAAATTGACTAAAATATCTCTTCCTTTCTCTTTTTCCCAACTTTAGAGATGCAAATACTGGCAGATGGTCTCTGGTGCTCAGCGCTCATTCAAAGAGTACTGAAATATTAGGATTTTCTGTCCATGTGTGCAGGCACACACAGATCCACATACACACACAGGAACAATTTTAGGCAGAGTCTTAACATAATATTCAAATCAAAGCACACTTCAAGGCAGATGCCAGATCAGATTAAAGCTAAATTTGTAGGCTGAGCTCATCAAATGGGTGGTACTATCTGCCTGCGAATATTATAATGATTAGCATGTGTGACAAGTATTTTGTTGAACAATGAGTAGATTGTTGTCTGTGGCAAGTGCCTTCTGCTTCCACGAGGAGAGGACACCAGACTGGAGCTTCACATTATGAAATCAGGATGATCCCCTCGGTTCTGGTGGACCATGCTTGTGGCCATGTTGGGGAAAGTAGGAGCAATATTAGGACCTGGGAACAGGGCAGTGTTGGCTGCTGGCTAGCCATAGGGCAGTGTTTCTCCAAAACTTGGCTGGTCTCTTAAAACACTTCTCCTGCACAGCCCTTGATTAATGTAATACTGACTGGGCACTGACTCTGCTTTTTTGCACATTACAGATCTGGACATTTCCCTGGCAACAGATTGCTTTGGCAATGCTTAAGCAGGACTTGGATTCTATTGCACAGATATTTTATAACACTTTGGTGCCAGTTCTGTGCAAGAAAGAGTTTCATCAGTCGTTTTCATACCATCCTGTCGAAATAGCACACAGTCAGCAGCTATTGTGAATAAAAAAATATGGTTTCTCCAACAGGTATGTGCAGATATGGATTTTTTGTGCAAAGATGATGTTCAAATTGAGGGAAATATTTCGAAACAGTAACTGACTCTCACATATTTAACAAGGACATATAATAAATCCTATATCACGTAGAAGCACTGCTGTAGACCAGAGAGGAATGAAGAGTTGATCACCTAATAATAGAAATACAAACATTTTACTTCAAAGAATAAACAAACACAGCATCAGAACAGGTTTTACAACCACTGCACAATAATAACGAGGAGGATGACTAATTTGCTAAAGAAATTAGCAAGAAATCTTGATCTTAATGAGAAGCTCTAAGATGATCTTTAGTACCTGTTTGTTTTGTTTGCTTGTTTTTTCATCTGTTTCTTCAGTTTCTGCAAATATTCTATCTGTAGTCATGTACATCCAATGGATCAGCTTGACTTCTGATATCTTATACCACTGAAATCAAAGCAAAAATTGATCTAGCAAAATATGGGAGAGAGTCTTTAGACAACTGTATCTTATATATATTGCAAAATAATCCTAGAGAGGCTGTTACCCTCAGGAGCTTGGAAAACAAAAGTTTCTATAAAGATTTGTAGCAGAGTATTTGAATCTGATACACTTTGACCCTTACTATTGACTTATTTTGGTCTGTCATAGTATTTGCATAGAGTATGTATCTTAGACTTTTGTAGTAAATAAATATTTAATGGATGGTATCCAAACTCAATTTATAATAAACTTATCTAAGTGTATATCTTTTCACTTTAAGGTTTAGACTTTTTTGATTGTGACCTTTTTGCTCCCTGCCTTTACCCCTTGGTATGTTGAAGGCAATTTTTCTTCTATGTTTCATGTTAATTTAATCCAAGTACTTCTTTAGAAGTGGCTTGCCCACTTTTGTGTTCTGGGGGAAACCCATTGCATCTGGGGAACTTTACATCCTAGAAAGGCTTACAGTTGGTCTATGAAAATACAGGCAGAAAGACATAAATGGAGACAAAGCCCTGCTGAGGGATTCACAGCTATCATCTTGTTTCCCGCCCCCCTTGTTGTAAAGATGTAGTAGGCTTCAAAACACAGTAAAAAAAGTACTAGATCAGCATAATTTTTTTGTTGCTGTTCCCATTTGTAGTTGGTGATCCCAATTAAAGCTGGGACAAAGTGGAGTGTCATTATTACAAATGATGTAAGGCTATGCAGAGCCAAATTGTGACTGTGGCTCTGGCGTGACTGTTCTCTTTCTGTGCTTGGCTCCATTTGACTTTCAAGATTTCTCTTATTCAGGCCTTTTAGTCTCATATTTACTGCAGCATCTTATGGAGGAGACATATGTAATGTGTTCCCTCTCTTGGGTTTTGCTTATGCAAAGCAAATCACTGCCACTGCTGCTGCAGTGGAAGCTGTATGGACACACGCTTTCAGAGTAAGACACCATCCTGGAAAAACTGCTGTGCTTTTGAAGTAATTATTTCCAAATAAAATTGCAACAGTGTGCCCACCTGAGGACCATGATAACTCTAGGTTATTACCGTCACCATGCTGGTTAATATTTCCACATAGACAAAGAAATCAACAGAATAGTCCATTTTAGTCTGCTTGTGAATGGAAATGATAACAGCACAGACAGTGGTGCTTGTCCTTTGTCTATTTTATACCAGCGATATACATGGAAAAGTGTGTGTGTCTGTAAAGTGTAGAGATGAGAAGAGAGAAGCGCAATATTAAAGATGAAGGGTCCCAGTTTTGTTCCATAAACACAGGAAACAGAAGTCTTGCTAGTGGAGCTCATGTATCAGGAGTCATGCTACGGTTTTAAAATCACAATCTCAATTTTGGAAGCTGCTGGAGGAAAGTCATATTTCAGGTTTATCAGTCCCAGATATTTGGATACTTTTTACTATCAATTGTGTCAGACCTATATACACCTCACCTGGACGTGAAGACATTGTATTTCTTCATCTGCAACTTCTTCTTTACCTACTGCCAGACAGTCTGTCCCCAAGCCACTAAACTAGACCCAAGTGGCATCAAATCAGCTAGAGAAAAACTTCAGAATAATGTGAACCCCCACATCTGGGGATTTCAGAGACAGCTGAGGGCAGGTAATATCTCAGCAGATCTGCCTGGATGTTGTCCAGCTGTTCCCAGGTCACAGCAGAAGATGGACACTGCCAGGGTGACACGGGTCAGGGCAGAAAACCCTGCTTGCACTTGGAAAATGTGACAAAATTACAGGTTGCTGAAGCTGGCATTTGTTTAAAACGTTGTTAGAGTGAGTAAAATCTGCTGTGTAGCAACTCTGAAAGTACTCCATGTTTCTGAAAATATGCTACTGGTCTTGCTGTTACAGCCACAGGAGGTTATATGATCTGAGCAGTGTTTGAATCCTGAAAGCTGAATATTATGCCATTGGCTTAATCTGATCTTTCTTTCTGGTTTTCCCCTTTTCCTGGGGCTTCAATGCCTCTTCCAGGTTCCTCTGGGGTCCAGATAACTGTTTTACTTTCAGCATCTTCCCCTTATCTAAAGAAAAATAAAATGAGATTTTGGGCGCTCTCTGGGAGGCTGTGTGGAAAACACTAAGGGATATATTTAATCCCTGCTCAGCTGGTGTCCGACTAAAACACAGAATGCTGCTGATGCTATCGACATCTGACCACGTTGCAAAACACAAGTATTGCAAACCCTATATACCAATGCTGGGAGATTCATACTCATGAAACCATGTGTAATTAGGATTTTGATGTTCACGTTGCAGAAAAGGTGCATAACCTTCAGGAAGAGCAGCAGAAAAATAATATTTCTCAGATGCGTAAGGGGAGAATGTAAAATATTGCTGGCTGCCTCCAGAATTACTGATTCCAGTTGTAGATAAAATTGACCTTTCTGTAGAAAGCTACAGAATAAACCCAACACACACATAGCACAATATCTTTTCTACCTTTTGGCCTGGTATCAGAAGATATAAACAACGATTGATTTACACTACAAAATTGAATGCCAACAGCTGCCTATGAAAGTACTTAGTAAAAGACATTGTTTATGAGCATAAGCTTTGCTTCCATGGTATAATCCTGCCAGAAGCCGAAAGCTCTGTAGTGGGAGCACCAAACCTTCAAAGCTTTATAACTTTATTCTACAATTGATGTAGAAAATGGGGGAAATGCAGATGACTGGCTTTAGAGAGACTTAAATGATATTGTTATGTGTCAGGATGAGAAAGATAAAGCAAAGTCCCTTTTCACACCATTTCTACTTTGGCGTAACCCCTGAAATGAATAGCATTACTCTGATTTGAATGAGAAGGGGTTCAGACATAATCTGCTCCCTTGTCTCAGTGTTGAGCCATACAAATAGGCTGGACTGTAGGTCTTCAAAAATGAAGATAACGGATTAATGGGAGTTAGTGCATGTATATTTTGGTGATTCTGATCCATATGCTGCCGCTGCAGAAGTTAATCATCACATTTGCATGGCTATGAGCTATTATTTCCATCCAGAATTGATCACAGGGGACAGCTGTGCTCTGAAATAAGGGCTCAGTGTTCAGGGTTGCTGTCCCGAGTTGCTGTCAGACCTCTGGGGATTTCTCATGTCCTACCAGGAGATAATCACATTTTTGAACTTGGGAGTCAAAGGGAGTAATTTTGAGAGTTTCATCTGTTTCACCCCATCATCCATCTTGCTGTCGTGAGCACACACAATTTCCAAAGGGCTACCTGGCAGCACAAAGGAACCAATTGGAAGCACGGCTGTTTTCATGCAGCTAAATAATGAACCGAAAGCATTGTTCAAAGGCAGGTCCTTAGAAAGAGGAGAAAAAATCATGGATGGAGACTGAATCAATCTGATACTGCAGTGCTTTCAGAGGGGCCTTGATCCTCTGTAACCTGGCATTGGCAGGGGCACAGGGCAGCATTAGCCACATGGTATCCTGGGCGGTGGCAAAGCTTCACAAACCCCCAGATTTATTTGTATTGAAATTTCATGGACTTGTATGCTGGATTAACCTCATCCCTGCAGGGAACCACCTAATGGGATTGCACTCCAGCATGAAGATGTAGGGCATAAAACATGGTGGATGCAGTTTTCCTGAGTACTGCTTGGTTAACTGTGGCCTGGCATGGTGTTAGTGTGTTTGCTGACCAGTGCTGGTGGAAAACTCAGTGCGCTGCTTGCCAGGAGCTGCTCTGCTGCCAGTCACAGCACTTTCTCCATGTGCCTGGCATTTCCTTACTGAAACAAGGTCTCCGGCAGAATCATACACGTATGTTTTTGTGCTTCATTCCAGAATTCAGCAGTGTGGAAGAGGCTGGTGGTTTTTTTCCTCATTGCATGCTATGGCCTGGCTGACACCACTGAAAACCTCCCTGCTCTGCACGGAGGGTGGTCGAGAGCATGCTCTGAAATGCTATTTTGTTTGCATGGAAATATTCTTCATTTGCAGAACAATTCAGCTGAACTAACAGCATTCTTCACATGTTAAAGTGTCCTAAGGCACTGCTTGGTACCTCGTGCTGAGCCTGTCACTGCACCAAGTGCCTCTTGACAGACCTCTGCTTCAATCGCGGGCTCTGATTTAGTTATCAGTCCCGACACTGCCATCACGAACAACCATCTTCAAAGGAGTGATAGGCAGAGCATCTGTGCCACATGGTAACGTGATTACCTGACAAAGTCTTTAATAAACACAATACTTTAGAGACACTTTGGTTGATCTGAAGTAATTTTTTTTTTTTTAGATTTAATTTTAGCACAGCAGCATTAGAAACACATTCCCTGAGCGTTGTACAGGGCCATGAGTCAGGAAGGCACTCTGGCTTGAAGGAAAAGAGAGCCGCTGAGCCCATCATTTCCTTTTGCCATGCCTGGGAAAAGTGAACCTGGAAAAAACAACCAAACATTTTAGAATGTACTTTCATTTTAATAATTCTAAGTTAGGGGGTATGCATCCCATTGACCTGCTGCAGAGGGGATACATCCCACGGGTCCTCATGGGATGGAGTCCCCAGGATGATGTGGTGCGGATTCCACTGACCTCCTGCAGGGCGGATGTGTCACGTTGATCCCCCAAGGTTGGAGTCCCCAGGATGATAGAGTACAGATCCCACTGACCTCCTGCAGAGAGGATACACCCCTCTGGTCCTCAGGGGATGGAATCCCCAGGAAGATGTTGTACGCATCCCACTGACTGCAGGGGGGGTGCAGGGGTTAAAAGGAGGAACATTTTTAAATTAAAAAAGGATTCTTTTAGCTTTATTTTAAAAAATAAACCGGTAATTCGCTGTTCATTTAAATCCCCTTTGGAACCAGCGCTGCCTGCTGAGCGAGAACAGAAGATAAAAGCGATACAAGGGAAACACTTAAGAGACTTAAAAATATTCCGACGTTCACCCCAAATTTTAGAAACCTACACAGAATAGCGCCAGCTCCTCGGGAGGGGTGGCAGAGATTCCCAGCAACTTCTGGAACGCCGACTGCCCCCCTCCTCCCCGGCAGTCCGAGAAGCGCTCGGTGCCTCCCGCCGTGTCCCGGGGAGGGTGGGGGATCCCCGCCCGGGCGGGTCCGACGGCGCCGCCTCCCGCGGGATCCCCGCGCCCGCCCCGCCGGGGCCGCCCCCGCTGCTCCCGGGACCGGGCGGGCAGCGCGGCAGGCGGCGAGGGAGCTGCCCCAAGGACGCCGGGCAGGGATTGGGGCGCTGCATTTCCCCCCGTCCCCGCCGAGGTGAGTGCGGGGCGTGAGGCTGCGGGCACGAGGGCTGGGCTGGGCTCCGCACCCCGGGAGGGCTCCATCCTCCGGCGACAGGTGCGAGTCATCTCCCCCTCCGCGGCACCGAGGAGCAGCCCGCACGCCGGTGCCAGCGAGGCTGCACCTCCCGTAGGTCGCTGGTTCTTTCTGCAATAACCGGGGGCTTCATCTAGAGCGGGCAGGGTGCATGCCCCCGCCCTGTGACTGGAGCGCTTCATCTCCCCTCCACGGGTGTCAGTGGGGTGCTTTCCTCATGATCCTTGGGGTTCCATCCCACGGTAACCGGAGGGCTGCATCCCCCCTGCAGGATATCAATAGGATAGGTACCCCGTACTCCCGGGGGATCCATTGCCCGGGAAGGAGAGGTGCCTTTGCCCTGTACGACATCAGTGGGCTGCGTACCCCATCACCCCGGGGGCTCCATCCCCTGGGGACCAGAGGGGTGTATTGCTCCTGCAGGAGGTTAGTGGGATATGTATCTATTCGTCCTGTAGGCTCCATCCCCGGCGGAACAAAGGTGTTCATCCACCCCTGCAGGAGGTTAGTGGGATGGGTACCCCATCATTCTGGGGGCTCCATCCCCGGCGGACCAGAGGGGTGAATCATCCCCTGCAGGAAGTTAGAGGGATCTCCACCCCACCATCCTGGAGGCTCCATCCCCAAGGGATTGATGGGGTTTATCTTCCCTGCAGGCGGTCAATGGGATGCATACCCCATCATCCTGGGATCTCCATCCATGGGGGACCAGAGGGGTGCATCCCCACTTAAGGAAGCCAGTGAGATCCATACCCCATCAACCTGGGGGCTCCATCCCCATGGGACCAGAGGGGTGTATACTCCCTTCAGAAGATCAGAGGGATCCATACTGCATCATCCTGGGGTCTCCATCCGTGGGGAACCAAAGGGGTGCATCCCCACTGCAGGAAGTCAGTAGGATGTGTACCCCATCATCCTGGGGGTTTCATCCCCATGGAACCAAAAGTATGCATCCTCCCTGCATGAGGTCAGTGGGATGTGCACCCCAACATCCCAGGGGCTCTATCCCCTGGAGGTTTGGCTGGGTGCATTCCCCAGGTAGTGGGTGGGATGCAGGACACCATGCCCACAGGCCTTTGCATCCCTTTGTAGATCAGTGGGGCAGGTGTTAGTAGGGTCCATTCCTCTGAGGTTGGTAGGATTTCATTCCCCAAGGATCAATGAGATGCATCCATGTTCTGGGGCTGTTTGCAGGGTCTCTGCCCTGACCTTGCTCTGCTGACCCCGGTGTGCGTGGAGGGCAGAGGGCAGCTCCATCGCTTGCTGTGACTCTTGGTGCTATCTCCCAGTGCTGTGGATCAGGTCATATTGTGACGGTGCGTGTTACTTTCTTGTGGTGCAGCTGCACTCAGGGATATGAGCAAAAGGGGTGACAATCACATAAAAAACAATCACCACTCCCCTTCCCTGTGTGCAGCAGTCTAATAAAATCAGACAGCATGAAACATCTGGCTGATTTTTTTTCCCCTAATCATCAGAAAGTAATTCTCTGTGTCATTAAATACTGCTCTCTGCACAAAGCAGGCTGTGATATATGCAGTGTTGTGAGCCATGGAGTGGTTGTGGATGAGATACGTCAGAGGAAAACATGAAGAGCTGACCGCAAACTCTGAAGTTAACTGTGCTGCCTCTCCTTCAGGTGGCCTGGGATATTCTCTTAAACCTGTCTCGATTTGTAACTATCTGACCATTAGACTTGGCTGCAGAGAGCTCTGATGCCCCTTTGAAGGAGCCATAAAGCTATAAATGGGCTTAATATAGCCCATCCAGTTAACCTCGGTGCTTTACCTCGGTAGTCTTTTAATGAACTGCAACGCTCATGAATTTCTCTCAGCAGACTGTCAGATCTGCTCTGCTCCTGTCTGCAGAAAGCGTGGCAAGGCTGTATGAGAGAAGATGTCCTCGAGCTGCCTTTGCTCCCTCATTCCTGGGTGCTGTGGGGGTTGATGGGGGATGGACATGAGTAGGTGTGCTCTGGCCAACACAGTGGCTGTGGCTTCAAGCACGATCACCAGTGTCCCTGTGTTTGCTTCTTGATTTTCACAGAGCCGTCAAAGCTCCTGGCAAAGGGGCAGCAGGAACAGCTGAGCAGATCTTTTTGTCAGAACACTCTACTGCTTTGATCTGAGTTTCTCTGCTTTCATTTTAAGGCAAAATGCAATGTGTGTCCTCTGCAACCTTCACATTCATGTTTAGGATGCACATCCTTGCAAATATTGCGCTAATCCCTCAAGATGACTCACAGTTTTGCCATTTGTCGAGTGGCTTCTCCTTTTCATGAATGAGTCTTGCACTGGACAAATTATCTTCTGGGTGGCCAAAGCCCACAGTGCACAGTCTGCAATATTACTGAGGTAATAATTTTCTGAAAAACAAAATGATTGAATGCAAATAGAATTAAAATGTGTCTTTGAAGTCTTTCTTCTTTAAAATTATTCAGTGCTTAGCCTGGAGGAAATCTATTTTTTCACTTTTTTTAAAACTCATGAACATTTTACAGAAGCGGGATGTGGGTTTTTTCTTTTTGTTTAAAAGAAGAGCTAAAACTCAATTTTCATGACATGAGGTCTATTTTTTTTTGTTTTCTCTACAATGTTGATGGGACTGCTAGTCTATAAAACTTGACATGCAAGTAGATATTTATTCTGGTTTAACAGCTCCTGAGCTGGCAAATGCAGGTACCAGCAGGTCTACCAGGGACACAACAGGGCTGTGTCCAGCCGGGGATATGCAGGAGACCTGGGAGAGAAAACAAGCCTGTGGATCTTTCAGTTGAGACAAACTAGGAAGAGAAGGTCAAAGTCTAAGTGACGTTGTGAAGTCTTTCCTAGGAACACAGAGAGCTGCAGCTGTTTTGCGTGGCAGGTACCTACTGCAGGGCTCATTTAGCAATGCCAGTGACATCAGACCTCGATGTTGTACGGGCGCAATTTAAAATGTGTTGCATGTCTTCATGGTGTTGCTGTGGGTGTCTTGCTAGCTGTTCAGTAGCTTTACGGAATCAAGAAACAGCTCTGGGCAGGAGTCCAACTGGGTGCCAGAGTGCACCGTGTGTTGCAAGGTAGGAAGAAACTATAATGAGGGGTCCATCTGCCTTAGCTCATCTGCACAAGCGTTGTGAAATGTTTTGTTCAAGTTAAGTAAAACTCTTCTCCACTTCCTGGCTTTAAAATCCAAATAATGACATCTGTGAAAAAATAACTTGTTTTTTTATTACTGTTTTAACTATAGTTCTTGTACCGAGTGCATTTTTGGGTCTTGAAAGGTCAAGTTGACTGCCCTAAATGAAAAGCTGAGGATTTTGTCTGAGTAATATATAATAAGTTCTTATACATTTCTAAATGGTTCTTCATTGTTATTACTAAAAGTATATTTCTTTGCTACATTTATATTCATTTCTATTCTAAATAACATTTTGGAGTGGTTTTACTGTCTTCAGTGTAGGGTTTGTTGTTTTGCTAGGTATCCTGCAGGTGTTAACAGATGCTTTGCAGATCATTATTACCTTAAATGGGTTTGAAACACTAATAAACTCAATTAGACAAATGCAAAATTTAAAAAAAAGTATGTTTTAACTGGCAACATTAAGTCAGGAAATGCAGAGGCTGAGGTTCCAAAAGCAATATTAACTTGGCTGCAATACACATCCTGTAAGGTCTTTCATGACATACATCTCATAATGTAAACAGGAATAAGCACGCAGATTAATGTGTGCAGAGATAGAGAGTAGAAAAGAGTATTTTTCTGAATGTGACCCCTTTGTCCATGTGACATCTGGCTCTTACACAGAGCTGTGCAAAGCCTGGTGCTGCCTTACGCCATGCCTCAAGACGTACGCAATTGCTGATTGAATGAAAACAACAGCAGCGAATGAGTAATTCAGGCTTTGTTTCTGTTGAAGCAATACCATTCTAATGAACTGCATTTTGTTCCTAAAGGTCTGTGAGTTGTATGTATGATCATTATGCATTCCCTCTTTCGTTATTCCCAACTGGCATGTCTGGCCCTGTTGGGGCTCCTGGGGTTGTAATGAAGTGCAGTGGCTTCGCTTTGGTGAGTCTCAGCTTTCTACTCGTGTTACCTATGTGTTACAGTAACAGCTCTCCTGGCTAATTTTAACTAGATCATGTACAAAAGTGATTATATGAATATTGTATTTTAATACAAATCTGCAATGGACCAAGCAGTATTGCTCTTTGTATTATGTTGTCTTAATTAAAAACTGTAATATTAATGCATTTCAGTAAATTGATAAATTTAGCCTGAAGGTCACATAGTCTAATCTGACCTTCGCCATGTCACAAGACATTATATCTCATGCGGTTACCACTGTACTGAGCTGGAGATTTGCATGCGATGTGGTGTCATCTAGAGCAGAGTCTGTGGTCTTTCAGCAGCAGCTTCCAACAATGACAGAGGTTGTTTGGGTGAATAAAATTAATTTGTAGTTATTATCCAGAATAAAATAATTATCCTTTTCAGTTTAAAGAGGGGTCCTAATCTATTATCAATACACTGATATTGCTGCCTTGCTTTGACATTGTAAAGGTTTGCAAGGGAGATGGGAGCGGCTCTAATTCTGCAATCTAATACTTCTGCTGTTGTACCTGCCTAATTGCACTGGCTCCTCTTTGGTGCAGTCTCCCAAAGATGCTGCTAGAGCACTGCGGTAAGCCATGCCAATTGTGCTTTAATTTAATTACTGTTTGATTTGGCCACCATTTTATTAACTTTCTCTGCAGTGTTAGACCATTTGCAAAGGGGATTAGTACCTGGGTGGGTTATAGCATTTATTCTGTGCGCTTAATCTAAATTCCTTTTGAAATGGGGTTGTATTAAACTAATTTGACAAAAATTTGAAATTACAGTAAGGCTGCTTTTGATAATTGATTTTTTTTCCTAAGTAAGAGTGCTTATTAAAATTATCACAATTCACACAGTCAGAGTGGGTCAGATCAAACAGAGCATCTGGATCCTGCTGGGTTTTGGGTTTGACCATTTTTGCTTCATGAGAAGTGAAGGTAAGCACTGCTCTGAGGCCCGCTACAGACAGCGAGGACTAGTTGTCCTCTGGCAGCTCTCAGAAATGGAGCAGCACATGTCAGGATTTGTGCTGAGGGAGTTACCAGAAAGAACAGCATTGAAAAATGAGAAAAGCATAGAAAATAGTCTCTAACTGCATTAAATAGTTGTGAAACTTCCTCTACTCTGCAAAAAACCCCTGTAATTTTGCAGAGTAGAGCCATCCTTCCTTCCTGTCTCAGACTGGGAAAAAGACCTATTCAATGTTATATTTTAATTATATTCAACACAAAGACTTTTGCTGTGCTGTTTAAAATCCAACCTTCTTTCAGCCTGTGTTCTGCTGGGATGTTTTCATCCAAAACGGACTGCTGAGGCTGACGAGAGCAGTCTGAAAAAGCAGCTCTAACCTTCCTTCCTGACACTTCAATAGTAACATCCACTGTGGGAAACTAGGGCATAAATGCATTAACACTTGTCACTGGGAAGAAAATTCTCTCCATGATGGGGACCAGAAGAGAGCGATTCTTAGATTCATGATACAAATTGGTTAATTATTTATTTCAATCAAAATCTATAGGTGCTGTTATAATGAAAAATTAAAACGCACTTTGTGGAATATATGGGAGCTGACACTGTGCCAACTCCAAAGCCTTTCCGACCTACAAAAACAGAGGAGAGCTTTGATGCTCATGTCACTCTTGCAAAGCCTCAGACAAACAGGCTTTACGTAGAAGTTTAACAGAGGTAGGACAGATTTAAACAGACGCTGAACCTACTCTGTTCGCTGCTGCCTTTCAGAGAAAACATCCTGCTGTTGCCTCCTAAGTGTTACACATCTGCACAAGAGCAACCCAGCTGCTTGGTCTTCTGTAAATAATTTGGAGTTGTCTAGATAGCGTCTTACCAGTACCACCATCACATTGCAGGTTGTCTGTGAGTTAGCAGTGCTCTCGTCTTCTCAGCCTCTGAGGCAGATACATAGAATACAGCCCATGCCCCACTGGAGCAGGGTCTATCCATGCTTCCAGGGGTCCACAAATATAATCGCTAAATAAAAACAAAATCAGTAATGGCGACCTAAGTGCAGGAAGGGGTTAACACACTACTGCTCCTCTCTTTGCTCCTGCAGCAAAAGCTATTGTCTAGTAGTGTGGAGTAATAAATTCTAGTTTTAACAGCAAGTTATATATTTTACTGATTGTGGTGGTCTTGGAATGACCAAGGAGTGATCTGTTGGGATAATTATGTATTTCTCAATACAATCAAAGATCAAAAAGAGACTTCAAATAGTATGAGGTTTGAGAAACCTTCAAAGTCTGTACTAGAACACAAACCCCAAAGGCTTTGCTTACTTAATGCAAGCCTAACGCTCAGATGCATATGGTCCAGTTCCAGTAGCTCTTCAATCTTCTCTGTGCTGGTGTATGAGGGCGTAAGGGAACTGTGACTTGCACCTCTGTTCATTGTAGTGCCCAGCCCTCAGCCCATCAGCTTTAATCAGGGCTGGCAGGAGCTCTGATGGCAACTGACCTCATATTAAAGACTGAAGTCCCTCTCTCATCTGAACTCAGTTCCCATCATGAAGGATGTCAGATGCAAGAGGGACAGGTATTAAACATTAAACTTTAACCAGATGTTTGGCTTTAAAATATTAATCCTTGGTTTATGTTTCTACCCGTTTTACCAAGTGTACCTCGGTTTGAAAAACTTGAGACATTCATGAGTGAGAGCTACCTATCTTGTAGTTATCCGTGTCCCAAATCTGCAGTGCCAGTTTCCAGCTTTTGAACCCTCCTCGCAGGTATTTCTGATGGGAACATGCTCACCATGTTTACAAACATGTTAACTTCCCATTTGCCTTTCAGGCTTCCTGCAGCATGGGTTGTATTACCCTTCTTTTATTATCTTCCTCACCCTTTACTCTTCTAGTCTTTGCAGCAGAGAAGTAAAGCATCTCATCCATACCACTGAGCAACCTTCCTCCATAGGGGCTGTATGTGGGTCCTCCCCTTCTTGGGGTGAGGAGATGAGCAGAGACGTCTTTGTTGGTATGATGGGGCTCAGGCTTTGGGATGAGATGTGTCATAACCTATTCCAGCAGTAGTCCATCTCCCCTTTGTGTGGAGTAAAAGACACCCTCTTCTTTCTCTTCTGAATGAAACTACAAGCATTTCTATGTGGAAAATCTGTCTTGTAGCTCAGCTGGAAATAAATAATGGCAAAAAACAAAAGGGTGGCACTGCTCCAAAAGATACAGTTATGCCGGCTGGTCAGCTGTCACTGCTGTCAGGTGCGGGGCTGTGGGGAGCTGGGTGTGATGGACTTGTCTTGGCCTGTAGCCTTGCCTTTCAGTCCACGTTGACATACTCATCGAAGGATTTAAACCTCCCCTACAGTGAGTAGGTTTAAGTGTGGTGACTCACAGCTCCTGGATAGCGAGGTGACCTGCTGGGTCACCTAGCCCTTTGCTTTGCTTTCAGAAGGATCCTTCCTAATTAAAGCATGGCTTGTGATTGCAAGATGTCTTGTTTGGGTGGTTAAATAAATTGCCGTCCTCTGTGCCAGAAGTGAAAGTGTGTTTACTAATGTGGCTGTAAATGTCTCAGCTGTGGAGTGATTATTTACTACACGATTCTAACGCAAGTGTTTGGTTATGTTTGCATTGTTCGTACAGACAGTACACACAGATTTTATTTCTGGTTGTATTTAGTCTTGGGTTTTTCTTCCTTCCTGCTGTATCTGTTCCACTGTAAATTATGTGATTGAAATTTCTTGATGGGTAATTGCCTGTCACTCAAGTGCTATTTTACAATATAAAGCTATATCAATTAAAATATTCTTCCTCCTCCAATTCATTTCGATACTGGGAGGTGAGATGTTAGTGTTTGGAGAACATTCCCCTAAACCATTTGGTACTTTATAAGTTTATTTACTTTTAAATATACTCTAATGAAAAGCAGTGGCCTGCAGATATAACTGAAGTAGAGCTGTCAGCTCTACAGCTGACTGACTGAAGTGCTGCTGACGTGGATGCAGCTTGAGTGCTCCAGTGTGATGGATGTGAAAGAGGAGGCAACTGCTTGCTCTCTTGTCATGTGCATCTTGGGACATGAGGTAGGGAAAGATTTAGTTATCACACCTGCAGTTGTCCCAGATAAACTATTTCAGGAAGTTTATTTGTTAGCCCTGAGACCAATATCTCCTACATGGTTCTTTTGAGGATGTGAGCAAGCATTAAAAATGGTAGCTAAACTTGAGAAATACGTAGAAACTCTTTAGAATTGATGTTTCTTCTTTAGAGTGGTCCTCTAGTACGGCAGTGGCTTTTCAGTGTGTACAGAGACTGCAGAAAAATGGAGTCTGCAGATAGGAAGTCTTGCCTTGAAACAACCTGCTTTGTGATTAATGATTTTATCTTGTGCCTTTTAATATTACCTGAGATGAGATGATAGCTCAGGGGCAATACAGGGGTACAGAAAACATTACTGGTTGGAAGATACGACACGACATCTTTTCATGTCTCTTCTCAGTTTCACTGGGGATAATCCTACCTCAGGGTAGGGATGGCATTAATCTGATGGATTAGATTAGATGCCAACTGAATTATGTAACTAATCTAGAGTCAGTAAAACTATTAGTTTGGATCTTGTAAGCTTACAAAGAACTATAAAAAAAGTTAGGAGACTTTTTGAACTTTATATACTATTAGATGGTAAGGACAATGGACATGATTTTAGCTACTGGCAATCATACTGCCATGGGCTCATATTCATAAGACTATACATGGATCCATTGATTTCTGTTGTGGATGGGAGGGAGAGGTCTTCAGCTTGTTCTAAAAACTACTTTAAGCTGCTAAGACCAATTACATTATTTTTTTTTAAATTGTTAGATGACACTTTAACTCGATGAGGGCTGAAAACACAAGAGAAATTTCCATTAGTCTGTCAAAACTGAACTTGAGCTTTTCTAAGACCTAATATTTGCCTTAGAAACACCTGGTTTAATTTTGGTCTGTAATTGCCTGGAGTTTGCCTGCCTGCATAGGCTACTGAAAGTGGTTGGTATGTCAAGTCCATTGTGTGAGTTGTGAGTGTCAACACTTGTGTAAGTTGTTTTAAGTGTCAACATCTCTTATTTGTAGAAAAAAAATGATCCATTGGAGCCCATTTCTGATCAAACCAGAGCAAACCTTGAACAAAACTCCATGGCTTTTACAACCAACTTTTTCTTTCAACTCCGACTGCTATTTATTTTATGAAGCTGCTGGCACTACCGCAAGCAGTTCATTCTTCCTCTGCTGCAGACAGAAACTTTCTGTTTGCTGGGAGGTGCAGCTGCAACCTGTATTTGGCCGTTTATACTGAGGGGCAAACTGCAATTCCAGTTGACATGAGGCACTTTTTCTGTCTTGAATAAGAACTTGTTTAAATGGAATCAGGTTAAAAAAACAGTTGAGAGTCTTTATGGAACAGCTTCCAGTTTATACATAGTCTGGCAGGGAGGTGCACGAGCTTGCTAGCGTTTTGGAAAGGTGACTGTTCACAATGGCATCTCCTTCCCAAAATTGCTCAGGAAAGAGCAGATTCTCAGTTCCCCTTGACCCTTTTGAAGCAAAAGTGAGAAAAGTGGTCTAGCTTGTGTTGATCTGAATGCAGATTTTTCTGAGACCCATTTGTTTCAATGAAGAATGTGTAGGAATTGTCTGTTCTGATGTGTCCATGGGTGATGGGCACAAGCTTGGTAGAATTAACCTTCTCCCTTTGCTAGCAGTTCTCCTCTTCCATAGTGCTGTGCATCACAGGAGCCCAAATTGCTGTCCAAAATATGAGTTTGAAGGTGGTCTCTGGAGCTCTACCTGCCACTTTGTTTTCCTGATCACTTTGGTATTTGTAATCCCCGGCTTACTCCCCTGTTGCTATGAATAAAAGCAAAACAAGCAGGAGACACCAATTACGTGCTTGAGAAACAATGAAAGTTAATGGTATTGGAAATGCTGCCAAAACATGAAAAGGAAAGGGAAAGGATAGATCTGGGGAAAAAATATTTTCCCATTTCTTACATTGTGTTTATCTTTAATGGACGGAAAGTTATTTCACACAACGCTGTGAATTTTGCTTGTCCTTATAAAAACACTATTTTTTTTTAAAGCTTCCTTTTGACTATTATGGTGAGCCTTGTTTCACAGCTAGATATATTCCTCTCAGTTAAATGCAACAGACAAAATCTACACAAAATAACTGCTTAATATTATAAGCAGCTTGCATAAACATGAATTATTAAGGTCAGAAAAGCTCCTAGAAACCAGCAGAAATGAGTGCACAGTTGCATGTTTTTAAAAACATGCATTAATTAACAAGGGCTTAATGCCCAGTGTGTTTCTCCCCCCCCCCCCCCCAATCAGATTTTGCTATCATCAAGCGGGGGCGGGGAGGAAGTGTCACTTTTCTCTCTCCCTTCCCCTTTCTCTTTGGCCTGAAGCACAGAAAGGTGCCAGACATCAGCCAACACAAGTTCATCATTCACAGCTGTGATATCCTAAAGTGATCAGGTGGGTTGTGTTAGGAGTGTCACAGTAGCAATGCACCCTCCAAAACTGTGAGGGGTTTTTGTTTCATTTCTTCCTGGACTGTCCATGCGCCTGCTGGAGTACGAGCAGGAGACTGAAGTCAAGCAGCCAGGAGATAAGAGCAGTCATGTTCACATGTTTGGGAAGTGCAGAGAGGGCAAAGTTCTCACGGGAGGACTGTGGGAGAGAAGATGATGAGGGGGATGTGGTGGCAGTTAGAGGTCCAATCCTTCCTCTGGAAGTGCCTCACAACCCGGTTTGTGTAAGTCTGGACATCAAATTTCCTGTTGGTCTTCTCAACTTGATGTAGGCACAGGCAGCACGTGATGGCACGTGATCTGGATTATTGAGCTCCAAAAGGACTAAATCGATTTTTTGGCCTTGCTGGGTTTTAGTGATTCCGCTTTTGCTTCATGGGTTAATGAAATATACCGTAAATATCAAGATATCAAGTGTGGTCTTTTAAAAAGTTTCCTAGGTACCGCACCTGCTCTTTACTTGCAAGAAATCTGATTTGTGTAGCTGCTACAGAAACAGTTCAAGGAGAGACAAATGTTAAATCCATTATTCAAATGCTTCTTGTCTGAGACTCCTTCCTAGTTTTAACTTACTAAACAGCAAAGTGGTTCTTTGAGATGAATTTTGAGGGAGGATCTGCCTGCACTGTGCTGTGAGGTAGGATGCAAAAGCCACGGTGCAGACAGTCACCCTGTAGGGTAGTGCTCGTGGAGGCAGCCTTGTTAAACAGCAAGAAAAATGTTTGTCCCATGCTTCATTCCAGCATGGTTTCTGAAAATAACTAGTCAGGGCTGCTTTTGATATGTAATAAAAAAATAAGCAACAAAGGGACTTTCAAGCAAGAAAAGACTTGACGTATTTGTTAATACACAGGGTAGCAGTGCATTAATTTTAAGACATGCTTTTTAGGTGCTTTTTTTAATGAAATGAGGACACTGATTAAAATTAATCCATTTATAAATGTTTCCACATCCAATTTTAAAGCATAAATAAAACATTTGCCCTGTCTGCCTCTTTTCTCATCCTGAGACAATACAGACCATGTAACCTTTAACTGTTTAAGGTAATGAGCAGAGAAAGCTGTCTTAAATGATTTACTAACAGATAGAAAAATTGCACAGTGGAGACGGCTTTTAAAGAGCATGGGGAGATGGCAGTGGAAATGTTGGGAGTGACTCAAAATCATTTTTAATGCTTGCCTTTGGGACCAAAACTTAAGTGAATTCATTCTTGTGTATTTTATAATGCGAATTATCACTGTAAGAAATGCACATCAAGAAAGGCAGCCAACAGACAGCTTGTTTTCATGAGGGGAGTGGGAATGGAGGGCAGGGAGGCAGCCAGAGTGAGAAAGCTCTCAGGTGTGCAGTCCTAGGAAGGATTTGCACTGGCAAGGTAGGACAACAGAAGAGGTAGTCAAGTGGATCAAATAGACCACTGCACAAAGACACTACGTTACATTAATTTCTGTGATTCAAAGAAAAAAACAGGCGGCTTATGGCAAAGAAACTCTTTGAAGTTTTAGTTCTGTGACATTTGAGACTGCAGTGTTGTCAACGCTGAAAATATTATTCTGTGCCTTGTTTAAAAGGAAGCTAAACATGACCTTGAGTCTGCAATTGTTGGTACCTCCTCAATATGTGTTAATTAGTAAAGACAGTGAGAAAAGTAGTACAGCTGCTGAGGGAACTATATATTCTAATTTTTTTAGTGTGTTCCAGATATTATCAATTGTGCCTACAGATCTTTTGTGCAGTAGTGGCTGTTAGGATTTTGCCAGTGTGTGTGCAGTCATGTACCACATTAAGGCACTTGCACATACAGTGGTGGCAAAACTCCACACCTCCCCCTCCCCCTAAGCAATGCCCCCAGCCCCCGCAAAACCCTGTTGATGACATTTTCAACTGCTGTGTGTCTCTGTTTCAGGCCACACAGAGGGATGAGATAGTATGGAGCTATATGTTGTTTGTGAGGATGCCACTCTCTGCTTTCAGATGCAGATTTTTAATAAAAAACAGATGCTTCTTCTCAGTCCTGTCCCTGGGATGTTTTGCATCTCTCGCTATCTTCTATTGGTTTCCTGCTCTTTAGTCTTGATGTCTGTTCCTTATAAACCTTCCAGCCTGAAATCTGCCCAGCACTGACCCCACCCCAGCTCCCAGCCATCTCTGCCAGGACCAAAGTTCAGCAGTTGTAGACAAAGTGAAGGAAGAAGAAGGAAAATTGCAAATCTCCATAGCAAACTGTGCAAACCAAAGTTGTCCTGACTGTCTTGTAGATGCAAATGAGCAAGGAATTTCTGTTGGGTGAATTAACAGATTGAGAGTTTAGATAAATAGTTGTTACCAGCAGTGTTTGTACTCTAAATATTTATCCATAGTGAGTAGGCACATTGTTCCACTTTTACTAGAGAAGTCATACCCAGATTGGAGATTTGAGTCCTCTTTTTCCCCAAGGCAGATGGAGTTTAGCTTCATGATAGCAAGCTTGCCTCTTAAACCAAGTTGCTGGGATCTACTCCTGTAAGCCGTTCTGGTAATCAATCACCTTTTGGGAAGGCATAAAGAGACAAATGCTGCTGTTGCAAGAGTTAAGGTTTCGCTGGGTGTTTGCTTAGGGTCTTCCTTCTCCCTGGCTGCAGCCATGGACAGTGCAAAGTGCAGGAGGACATGGTGGGGGACCTCCACCTCACCAGCACATGAAAGGATTTCTTGTTGCAGAAAGCAACTTCTGCGTGGGGTTATGGTGGTTGTTTTTTTTTTTTTTGTCCTGTGTGCTCTGTTTTCTGTTTTAAAGTGCTGTGCAAAATGACTTTGCTTCCAACTACAGATTCACAACTGCTAACCACCCACCATACAGCTGCTAATGCACAGATTATCTCCGCAGCCAACAGCTTTAAGCAATCAAACAGAGATAATTTTACCTCTGTGACCTGACAAATAAACACCAGAATCAGGAAAAATCCTCTCACCCACACAATCCTACCCAGGTTTTCAAGGACAGAGTAAAGGCTTACATCAAAATCAGCAGCAGCAACAAGGTCACTGGGTTTGTCCTGTCTTGGGTCGATGGTGAGGTATGGCTGTACAGGATGTGGGGTGCTGTCAGGAGATCACGATGCTCCCTAACCTGATGAGACTGTCTCTTGGTGCTCCTGCAAAAGACACTAAATGAGTAGAGTGTACACTGAAAGCTGTGTATACAGTCCTGCTCTTACAGGAAAATTTGTGGCTTGGAACGGCTTTCATTAATGACTTCAGCCTTTAACTTTCTGTTCTGCTGAAGAACAGACATTTCTCACAACTGTCAGGGGTTTAGTAGCATTCAGAAAATACAACTGGTACAAATCTTAGCATTGCATCTCTGGCTTCCTCCTCACTGACTGATCTCTGCCAACATCAAGAAAGAAAAAATTCTACAAGTTTATTTTTATACTTATTATACTTACTCCACAAGTTATATCAAAAGCATATCTTTTTATACTTTAAGAATCTGTTTCTTTTCGGTTTGCTATTTCCCACAGCAGCTGATGATAACTATTTTATTCAAAACTAAATTTCAGCCTTTTTTCGTTAATAAATTCTAGCTACTCTCATTTTCACTGCTCTTTTCTCCTTTGTTCTAGGAAACTCATTTCCTTATCCCTGCTATTAAGGATACTTAGCGTGTTGTCATTGGGAAGCAGTGCTTATTTCTTCATGAAAAGAAACTACTTAATGTTTCATGTGTTACAGTGAATAATTAAATAATGAAAAATATCTAAACCCGCAAAACTAGCTGGCAGCTGAAAGGAAGAAAGCATTTGCAGTCTGCTGGGGAAAAGTGACACTCCTGGCCTGGTGTCTTAAACCACAAGGGTAAGGTTTAAAAATGAATATGTCTGGCATGACATTCAAAAAATCTGGATTTTTCGACTTTCCATACATTTATAACATTAATCTTTAATTGTTATATTCTTGAGCTACTGACTGTGAGAACAGAGCTGAAATTGATGGGGGCTAAGGAAAATAGGCTAGTAAGTGAAATGAAGTATCTGCAGGGACCACGACCTTGTGAACTGCCAGGGATGGAAAGGCTGTCAGCACTCAGGCAGGCAAGGAGCCTGGCAGCCTGATAGCGTATGGCACTAGTGGTCTTCATGTAGGATGCCTAAATAAGGAGTTTTATTGGCCTTTTTAGTCCTTTTCACTGTTTCCAGGCTGCAAGAGTCACTGCCTCTTTTCTTTTGATTTTATAACAGATCTTAAGCCACAACTATTAGTCTCTGCAGAGATGGCACTTCTCTGCTGGGAGCTAGGAAAAGGATGACTGATTCCAGAGTGATCTAAATAGGCCCTGGAATTTTTCATTTTAAATAAGTCCAGAACTGAGCTGTAATTTTGCAATGACCTTTGCTGTGTTACAAAATGAGATCAAACACCTGCATCCTCATGGCAGTGGGAGCATTGTTCTAACAGTATTTCAAGGCTCAGTTACAAAGGGGGATGTGAGCTGCATGTTTGGGTTTAGTTTATTTTTCCTTTATCTAGTTTTTCCCTTCACTGCACATATCATCTCAAACTGATAACATGCATTAGCAGAACTTGCTGAGAACAGATACAGATCAAGGCTTGTGCAGAGCAATAGCTCCCTGTGCCACTGCACATCCCTTTGAGTTTGATTACTGTAAGTTCCATCTGATGCGGTAGGAGCCTTTGCGTTCTTTTTCTGCACCCTGTGCACTGGGATGTGTAGGCTGGATCACATTATTTGGGGCTGCATCTTTCCACTGCCTTTTGCACGTGGTCTGCAGCTCTGGTTGCAGTGGGGACACAGTGAGCAGGACCGTGGTGATGCCCTGTGCCACTGTGAGAGATACAGATGTATATCTGTTGTGCTTAATACACATCAGAGCGACTGCCCTAAGAACCAGAGGGCATCTAGCAGCTCTACACCACTTTCATTTCACTGCTCTGCCAGCACTACTGTGAGCTGACCTCTGCTTAGAGTGAGAGATTAGGTCCAATTCATCTTGCAGCAAAGCACAGCGAGGTTAGGGAGCTATTGCAGCATCCCAGACAGTATCCAAAATGAGGAGAAAGGGGACTTTTTGGTTCCAAAGAGACTGTCACAAATTCTTGTTGAGGGTTGGGCTGGATCAACACTGTTAACTCTTCTGGTGTCTTATCTGTGTGCTGCTAGAGTAGTTGCTGTTTAGATAATGTCTGGCAGCTCTTCCCAAAATTGACAGAATCTGCACCAGGTGGCTTATCCTTGATAAGACATACAGAAAAGATGAGAAAAGGTTTGAGAGGAAATGTGTATTTTAACTACTGCCTCTTGTCTCTGGTAGCTCAGAGCGTGTGATTGGCTGTATGGCAAAAAGGGTAGTGGAATTTTAAATGTGCTGCTTATACTGTTGGCTTAGACTTGATTCAGCAAGGTATGTAACCACACATCTAATTTGAATCACATGAATACTGCTACCAAATTTAGTGACACTCTTCCTGCAGTTCATTTAAGATGCATGGTTGCAGTGTGACCCAATTCCCATTGAAGTAAGTGGAAGAATTTCCTACTATTCTGATGAACTCAGATCGGGTCCTAAATATGGTTAATCCTTGAGACACCTCTGTTGATGTCTACTTGTCATGGTACCATGGTCTGGGAGTGGTACAAATACTGCCATGCACTGTGCAGCCCAAAATACTGTCTTCTTGGTGCACCAAAAAAGGTACACTAATACTCTAGGCCCCATATACTCTGCAGTTTGTCTTAGAATCACAGAACAGAATCATTAAGGTTGGAAAAGATCACCCAGTCCAACCATCAATCTTCTAAGATCATCCATTCCAACCGTCAGGACAACACCACCATACCTACTAAATCTTCTGCTGCTGCTCTGCATTACTGTCTTATTACTACCCTTGGCCTTGGTCGCTCTTAATTTTATTTATGAGAAAATGCATTTTCTCTGGGCGTGAGTAACAGGTAAAAGAAGCCACTGCACTCAAGAGCTCTGGTGTCTGTAAGAGTGCAGGGGCAGCCAGACTGGGAAGTGCAGTAACCGTGGTACCACTGACCTGAAGATTAAACCCTTCTCACTGAAACACAAACCCAGACTGCCAAATTACCTGTAATAAGCTTTAAAGAACTGGGAATAAAACCATGTATGCATCTATTTCCTTTGCAGCAACTTTTTAGCTAGAGGCTCTTAGATTGCTGGAGCAATGAATGGAGAGCCCCCCCCAAGAGATCTGGCAGTGCTCAGCTGTACTCCTGGATCCCATTCTTGGGGTTTTGTTTGTTTGTCGTCTGGATTAAAGGGATTAAGGATTTAACCTTTGTACAGCCTTTCAAATAATAACATTTTTGTACTCGTACCGTGTGTCAGGGAAACAGTCCTTATCCCTCCCCCCCCCCGGTTTTCATGATATGAGTAAAGATCTGACAGTGGATAGGCTTATATAAATGTAAAGTTAGGTCTTGTCCATAAACTCAGTGCAGTGCCCTGGGGTTCTAGTAGATGTGACTGTCAGCACTGGGCTCTGCAAACAGTTGGTAAAAAAATAATAAATCCCTTTGACTCTTTCTCTTCACAACTGACTGGATGTAACAAAGAGGATATGACTTTATCATCTGGATTAGATAACAGTGTTACCATCTGGACTGCCGTCACAGTCAGTAACTGTTACCCCTCCCTCAAACTACAGTTCTTTTCTAGATAGAATGGCCAAAGTAAATAGTAATTTAGAAACTACAATACACAGAAACCCCATGGATCTACAAATCTATAACCAAAAGGCTGCAGAATCCAACCATGCTCAGGATATAAGTGACGACTGCTTTCCATCCAAAGACAGCATGTGCAGGGTCAGCCTCTATTGAAGGGTGTTGCCATCAAGGAATTTCATCTAGGGAAACAGATTTTTAAAGAATTGTCTGAATATTGCATAAAAATCTTTAATCAAAGTGATGTAACAACAGAGTATTTACTTCTCTGCACAGTCCTGTAACTGGTAACTCACAGACTCACAGATAGTTAACAATTCTTTGCATTTTAGAGAGTGTTTTATCTTGGAAGAAATTTGCCCTGCCCTTTCTAAAGTTAGAAGATGCGAGTAGCTTTGTGTCTCCTGTGAGCCAAAGGGAATACAGCCTGAGCTTGAGTAACATATGTTAAATTTGTCAATAATTCTACATTGCAATAAATACCTCTTGCAACATAACACTGAAATTGGTGGATTGCAAGCCTGTGTTTTCTTGAGTATCATCTACTCCTCCAAATGCCCATAAGAAAATTGTAAGTGAAATTAAACTATTATATATGAGAGGGAACTTGCACAGACAGGTGATTTAGGACACAAGCACCTCATTCTGGCTCTTGACCTTCCAAATTTTGGAAGCAATTCACAGCAAGTATGCGATAGTCAAACAAGTTGGATTGGACATTGGGCTATGGTGGGTAACATGAACAAATAGATGGAAATATGGTCACAGATTTGAAACTTTAGAAACTCCGTGTTGTGTTTGAGAGTGCTACTTGACCTAAAACTTCTGGAAAAAAGGCAGTAAAAGTGAATTCATTAAAAAAGTCTAAGTGAATATTAATAGAACCTGCTATATTCAACAATTTACAAGCATGTCTGGCATTTATAGATGAACTCTTCTGTTTGTTACATATTACATTAGAGAAGAATCCTGAACCAACATATCAAAATGTCAAACTAACACAGCATTTTTCTTTGGTCTCCTTTTTTGTTAGGATGAATTATTGATAACCTTTTTCATGGCTGGCAGGAGAGATTTCTGATTTTATTTGCGTATTTGATCAAATCTCTTATTCTTTCTGTAGGCAGAGCTCTTTACAACAATATCTAGATGTGATAAGAACAATTGTAGAGCTCAGATTCTTTCTTGCAGGGAATGTTCTCCCCACCCATCCCTTGTTGCTGTGATTTCTTAAACTGATATTTTTTTTGGAAGTCTATAAGCAAATTTATAGCCCACCCTGGAGCCAGTGGTCAGGACGAGGGTGTGATGGTTTTGTGTGAGCCCGCAGATCACACTGATGAGTCTCCAGCTACATAGAGGGGTCTGAGCTGGTTTACCCAGCATCTATGGAGAAAATCCTGCTCAGCATCCAACAAAGTGGCTTGGGAAGGTATTTTGCCAGAGTGAGATCAGATTTATGTTAGATTTCAGAAAACTGAGGTGGGAAGAGGGTCTGCATGGTTCTTGGGTTGTTGTTGGCTCTAGGGGATAGCAAGGTGTCTATTAGCCACCTCACCTGCCCTGGACATCAGCAAAACCTTGGTCCCCACAAGAACTCTGAGCTGCTCCAGGTTTCATTGTTTGCAATACTCTTTAATTTTCAAATGTCACCGCAGTTATGATTCTGGCAGTCATGTGTTTCTTCAGGGTTCCTCTCACCCCTGGAACTTAGTAGCCCCCAAACCCATTTGCTGTGCTCTGCCTACAAATGTAAAAGTGGGTTTGGGTTATGTCATTTTAAGGTCAAAAGTCTCTGTCAGAGTAACGGAGAAAACAAAGCTTCCTCCTCATTGTCCCCTGTTCATCCTGTTTAGCATTTTTAATTTCTTTAAAAAGATGCTGACTGACTTTGGCAGTTGTTGGGGCTCTTCCTCTGAAGTCTGTGGGTTTGCTCAAGTGCAAGCAGGGAGGCTGCAAGATGTGGCCATTAGACTCATGAAGGGTTTTATATCTGGATGGATTAAAATTGTCGCACTCGGTTTTAGTCAGAATCAATTGATGGGAGTGGGGTGAGGGTGGATGCAGGCAGACTGCTACATGGAAGGCAGAGGGACATATTTATCTTCTCATACTCCTCCATCCCCAAATGTGCTTCTATTACCTGCATCCACTTTACAGATTTGGAGAGTTGAGTTCCTCCCTGTGGTTTTGGGAGGGGGTACCCGTGGTCCTTTCCTCTCTGTGCCTCCACGGAAATATGGAGCCTGAGAGAGCCTTTTCCTGCCTTTTGTCATCTCTCAGCCAGCAGGTCTCTCTGCATTCTTATTGCTGAAATCAGGTTTTCTCTCTCTGCTCTGCTGACCCACTTTAGGCTCTTTGAAGGCACAGCAGAGCTCCCCAGCGGCTGCGGCTCTGCCTTTGGGGGACACGGCCGGGCAGTGGAGCTGAGTGGGCGAAATGGCAGTGGTGCTCCCCAAACCCATGGGAAGAGGGTAGTTGGGGCAGGGGGGCAGCCCCCCTTGGCTTGCTCCCTTGTACTCAGTCGCATATTTTTCTTTCTTAACTGTTGCCTAGGATTTGTTCTAAAAAAAAAAAGCTCTATTTTTTTTTAAAGGAAGATTTTTTTCAAGGCTGCTGGAGCAGTCCGCAGTGGGGTTTCAGACGCACACGCTCACGCTTTGTGCCTTAATAGCACCTGACATAACCTGGTCATAGGCACGAGCAAGGCACGGATCATCCATCCCCCACTACTGCTCTGCCCCGCTCTCATCCCCTGTATGTAGGGCATCCTGTATCCCAGGCAGTACCCCCTGCCTGTCTTCCTTCAGGAGTCCTTGGGGAGCCCTCTCCACCTCCCCCATCTTGTCATAGGCTCTCTAATTTTGGCTGCTGAATTTGGGGTGAGTGCGGCTCTTTCTCAGCGAGTGGGTGGGGATGCCGGCTTTGCTCCAGCTACACAGGGATGATTGCAGCTCTGTGGTAGTAATTACATGAGCACGGCCAAGGAGTGATGGTAGGGGAGAGGAACAGTGTGGTGAGATGACTCAGAGATGGGATGACGCAAGCCTGGAGCCTGACTCTCTCTTTGCAGGCTGCAGAAACATCCCTCCGAAAAGCCGGCATCTAGGTTGGTGAGTGATTTACCACACAGCTGCGAGTCTCTGCTCTCTCTGCTTGGCACCAGCCCTGCATCCCACTGCAAAGGTCTCCAGAAAGAGCATGAGACCCTTTGTTTTCACTGGCTTTGTTGGTATTCAGTGATTTCCCGCCTGGCTGTAGGATCTCACATGGTGTAGGGGAAAACTGAGGACCCGTCCTCGTGAGATCCTGTTTTATTTCCCTCCCTTTAAACCAGAAGAGCAATTTTGTTTTGCATCCAAATTTACTTTAAACTCGGTCACTCTTCCTGTGTAGACACACTTTGGAGTGCCAGAGGTTTTGTGTCTGTGCAAAGCTGGTTCAGTTCTGCAGGAGCAAAGCTGCCTTTGGTTGAGCCTCCCTGACCCTTCAGCACAGGAGAAATAGGTTGTGTTTCATTGCCATACTTATGTATGGCTGGTAAACTCAACCATATGGGCAGAAGGTCATCCAGGTGGGGAGTCCTTGCAACTGCCTTTCTGATAGCATGTGTGGTCTCAGCCTTCTGCATGATGTTGCTTGGTCTGTGGTTGCGATGCAGAGATGTTCATAGCCCATCCCTCCTTCTCCTAAATGCTTCTTTAGATCCAAACACTTGACCTGCTGGTTGGCAAGTAGAGACCAGCCTTTTCTGATCTCAGGACATTTCCCATGCGTGTGCTTTGCTGTTCAGGCTCTGTGTTAAGGAGAGGTTTTGCCCTGTAGGAAATGCCATCACTGTGCATTAAAGCAGAAAGTTCTTCAGTATCTGTTCTAAACATAAAATGTGTTTTTATTTTTGTAACCTCTCTTGTTGCCCATATCTTTTATCCTTATACAACTTAATTGGAGCTATTATTAGCACTGAACCTCTGTCCTCTAAATCCTATTGCTGGTTTCCTCAATATCTTTGTTTTTTGCTGAAGGAAACAGGGAACTTCTGCAAATGAGTATGAATTTTATTTAATAGAGTAAAGTGATTAGGTAATGGCTTTGGAAGTTTTCCCACCCTGGTTATTTTGGTTCTAGTTCTCTGGAGCAGAGCTGCTGATGGTTGTTTATGGGGCACACACAGAGGCTCTGCAGCAGATTCCTGCTTTCATTTCACTCTTGAGATTGCTCCAGGGTTTAAGCTGTGCAATGAAGGCAAGTGCAAAAACCTTTCTTCACACACATGATAGTAATACTTTATGAATGTTAAAAGGAAGGTCTGGGTATTTTTTCATGTCTTTATTAAGTTATTGGAAGAAGGGCGGAAGAGTAAGTAAAAGGCAGTTCTTACTCTCCTCTGTGCATTTCCACTTGCCTGCCTAATAACACCACGATGATGCTGAGGTTGGACGATCATTTTTGGGTCATCTCACTCCTTTGGGTTAGGCACAGATCCTGATAATCCCTCTGCACCATGATGTTGTGGCACTTGTGGATTGTCAGTGGTTTTTTGTGTGTTTTTTTGGATACTGTTTTGAGAGTTTGTGCTTGCCATCCTGGGCTAAGGCTGAACATCAGAGATAAGATATTGCATCATCTTTGGACTGATGGATTAACTCCACCAGAGCCAAGCCTTGAGAGCAGGAGCTTTGCACTGACTCCACAGCAGAATGAAGAGTAGTTCAGCATTTAGGCTAGTAATACAGTGGTTTAATTTTTGCTAATTTCTCCCGGAATTAGCTGCAGATAATTTTTTCCTGTGCAATAACTTCAATGTTGGAGGCAGAGGCTATATTTCTTACAGGATTTTTTTTTGTGTATTTGTTAATTTAATCAGTATACAGATGTTTAGGTTTGCACTCATCTGACCAAATACAAATGCTCTCAGAGTTTTTCTCTTGCATTAAAACTGGCAGTGCTTTGGGCAGGTCAGGTGGCCCTCAAGTAGATGTCTAGAAATATCCAATGAATTGTTCTTTAAAAAAGCCAGCTTTTCTCTGGTCATGAAAATGAGCATTCAGATATATAATACAGTCAATGGAAGTGAGCTGAAATTAATCCAGTCTATAGTTCCTGTAGTGACAAAATATCTAAATAACTTAATACCAGGTTGCCCCAAGATGGCACTCTGTGTGCACATCATGCTAAAAGTAATATTATGGTTGCAAAAGACCATCTTTGCTATCTAAACACAGCAGATGACTTCTCCTGGGAAGGTGAAGAAGGAGTAAGCCAGAGGCGACTGGCATGCATGTGAGTATTGCAACACTGCCCTTGAGCGATGGTCAATGAGGGAGGCAAGAGCAGTGCCAGAATGACATGGGCAAAGCTAGGAGGCTTGTGGCTGAAAGCAAAGTAGGTCAGTGCCCAAAACATGACCTAATATGTTTTTATCCTTTTACATGCTTTTCATTTGTTGATAAGGTGGCGCAATTCAAATATTCATAATATTTTATGCAATTGTTTTGCTCTTTCTTTAACTCCTCCCAGAAGTATTATCTGTGCAGGTATACTCCTCCGACAGGGAAGGGAACTGCACCCTAAGCAACATCTGACTGCTGAGGAAATAGAGTTTCCAAGGGGTACGTCCAAAATAATAAAACCCTTCCTCTTCTTGTGTTTGTCAGAGGAAAAAGTGCTGAACTACTCAAAAAAGTGGCAGGCTAGAGAGAAAAATATAGTACCTTAACTTTACATTACAGATACATTTTGGAAATTCTTAAGCCCAGAGGGATTAGGCCAATCTATATTTTAATGAATAGAAGATTGTCAAATACGTGTTTAACTTCGTTTGGTGCCTTAAGTTGCATGTGAGGGGCTTTTATTCTCCTTGTGGAATAATCTTTATGATTCTGCTTTAATGATTTTTCTCATCTGGCTGGAAATCTGAAAAAGAAAATTTTGAAATAATTAAACTTTTCTCCTTATCCACTCTCTCTTTAGCTGTCATCTCTAATTCTGTAATGATGTTCATGCTTTGAATAAACCATATATTTAGAAATGATTTGTAGAAGGAAAAATACCCTTCCTAATTTTGCATTGTATTTTTATAATAACCTTTATCAGCTTACAAATGAAAATCTTTCTCCATTTTAGAACTTTCTGTAATGGAATGAGATAAAATCTAATTCTGCACTTCACATACTCCATGGGCCAAATTGATCCTTCATTTAATTCCATTACATGTTTTTTGCAGAGAAAGGAGTAATTTACAGGAAGCATTTGGCCCCAAACCTTTTCAAAGTGGCTGCCAAAGCCAGGCTGGTACAGACGCAGGGAGGTGGATCCTACTGCATCCTTAACAATATGGGTGGAAGATGAAAATTTGAATGCCAGAACCTGTTTTGGAGAAGAAGGGGTGTTAGCCAGAGGTGCTACTGGTCTGTTGAGTGCTTTTGGTTTGCTCAGGATGCTCACCCACCTTTGCCTTCACGTGTCACCCGAAGGACGCTGGCTGCGCTGATGCAGACACTGATTGCGTTGCTCCACAGCTTTGACAGGTGCATTAACCTGAAATTTGATGTGGCATGACAAGACACCAACTTCTGCTCCAGCAGTGAGACTGTTCACGTGCAGAGCAGTCTGTAAAAGTCTCCTAGGACAGTTGAGTCGCATCCATGCATAATGGCCTTGTGCAGTTAAGTAGAGCACACTGTCTAAGATGAAAGTCAAATTTAAGAGCAGGCTTGTTTTCATCCCCTCCCTCTTCCTCCATCATTGCCATTGTCACCTTCACAATGGGACATCTTCCTGCTTCCCCATCGCTCCCCAAAATGCACAGGCCTTCCTCCCACACGGTGTAACTAATCTGGTTTGCTGACTGAGCTCTGCTGGGGCCTTTAAAGTGATGCCAGCCACTACGTACTAAATGTAGCATGGCAGCGTTTCAGAGTGAAGCTAAAACCCCAAATCCAATAAGCAAAGAAATAACCATAAAGATGAAACCCTGGTTTCCATTCTGTCCATCAGCTCTCTGCCTGATGGGGCAGCTTTGTACTAAAAGTTGGCTGTGGACCATATGTTAGAATTACAAAGACTTCTTTTTTTTCCCTCTCTAAGCTCAAATCTATGAATAGATGCATTTTTTTAATCTTTCAGGAAAATCACATTATTTTCAGGGATGAGCTTTCAGGCAGTTTGGATTCCTTTTTCTATCTGTTGGGATTAACAAACAGTAGCAAAACTCACACTTCTTTTTCTAAATCGCTGTTCAAAATGGAAGGGAGGTTACCCAAGCTCAGGTATTGTTCTTTTGAGATTTAACTGAAAGAGAGTTCTGATCGTGCAAGGTACTGGCTTTCATGAAAATTAGCAGAATGATTTTGTAAAAAAATATTTGCATTTCAAGCGAATGTAGATTAGTAAGGCTTTGACAGTAAAAGTGTTTTGTGAAGAAAATAGGTTAAACGATTTCTTATTTGTTTCATTTGTGGGGAGGAAAGGACTTTGGAAGAAAAAAGCAAAAGAACCCTTAAAGCATAGCTGCTGAACATCATGTGGTTTCATAATGTGACCCAAGAAAAAGGGCATGGGGGAATCCATCCACAGTGCCAGGAGTGGGTGCTGCAAGCAGGGAGGTGCTTGCTTTTGGAGAAGAAGGCTGGAAGCTCTGTGGTCCTCTAAAATGGCCGTGTGAGATTTCTCTTCTACCAGGGCATCCATAGGGAAAACTGTTCTTACAAGGTTTCATCAGGCCAATTTTCATTTTATTTTATTTTTATTGAACAAAAAAATCAGGAAATTCTGCAGTGTGAGGAGGATTAAGTGTGGATAATCCATTTTTGTGACTCATTCTGATAAGAAAAGAGCTCATCAGCTCCCTGTAGCCTTGCATCTGAAGACAGTTGCTGACAGATTGCACAAAATATGTCTCTGCATTTTTAGGACCCCAAGACAGCATCTTGAACGCAGATAAAACCAAATAAAACCTGACAAACCGTCTTTGTACTGGCGAGATGAGAAGGAAGATGCAGATAGTTTCTGTTGGAGGATTTGAATATAAAGCTATGAAGAAAGGCATTGAGTTATAACTTAAACTTCTTAAATGTTTTCTTAAACATGAAAGATCTCAGTTAATTAAAAGTTATTGCATAACTGCTGCTGGGGAGTGAAAATTTTATTTTTAATTATACTGCCTTACATAATAGTTACATGATGACAGAGGCAACATGATGAAGTGATAGAGATTTAAGTATACCTTTTTTAATACACCAAAATTAAAAAGCAAGGTGTTGATCCATTCATTCATCCTTAACTTGTACTGCCCACCCGGATCTGTTTCATGGTTTGAGGAGAGTATCAGTGTGTTCTGTATTTGTACAGCCCATGGTCGTGGTGATGAACCTAGAGTTCATCAAGATAATAAATACTCCTGTCCACTTTCAGCTTCTCCTTTGATCTTGAAATGTTTTAGCCAGCAGACTGGTAAACATGCATCTGTAACTAATATGCCAACAAATCACTTGTACAATTTATCTTAATTGTTCAAAACCTGTTTAAGCTGGATGATTTCTTAAGTAATTTGTTTATCAGTGGTTATAAAACTGTTTCTTCTGCCTTGATACAATTGGTTGTTGGCTTTAAAAGCTGAACATGCAACAGGACAATTACATCTGTTGTTTTTGACCAGAGAGGTCATCTACAGAAAAGCTGGCAACAGAAAAAGAGGAAGGTGAGATGAATAGTTTGGGAGCTAAATTTTTGCTTATAGCATAAATAAAAGAGAAAATCCTTTTTATATCTCATTTAAAAATACCTCCTATGAATACTCCCTTCTCTCCTAACCTTGAAGTCTCTGTGTTCCTGCTCTGTATTTACTGGCGTTGAAAGGTTGACAGTGTGGTGCTTTGGGTCATTACAAAAACTTGCTCTCCTCCTGCACACTTGGGGATGGGGACTGGGCTCTGCGCCAGTCCTCAGCCTCATCATCCAGCCACCAGTGGGGGACGTACTGGGGCTCTGATGGCTGAAATGGTGTGTTCTGAAGCCAAAATATTCATCTGTAGGAGACACCACTGACTTGATCAGGGTGAGCAAAAAACCAATCAGGAAAACACCAGTTTTTAGAGTGGTGTTTCTAGTCATGAGCAAACTACTGTCTGTTTGGTTGTGCTTTGACAAGCAGCTTTCCTACAAAATGAATGATGATGATGGTGATTATTGTTGAGCTGGCCTGTATTGTGAAGGGTTTTTAAGCTAAATGATAATAGACACTTGTAATTGCTCCAAGGAAATCTGGTGTGAGTCTCCTCTGCTTTGTGGCCTCGGTTTGCCCTTCCCCCTCTCCAAATTCTGTAATTTCCGTGAGTAACCATGACTTTCCTGAATTACAGAGGAAAAGCTGGAATTGATTTACAAGCTGACTTAATGCAGCTTTCATCAGAAACTCCCAGCTATTGAGTATTTCTAGTGAAGTCTTGTTAGAGGTTTAGAGCTTGCTTTGTGAAAGTGTTTATTAATTAATGTGTACCTCTCCTTTATGGCTTTGATTTTTTTTTTCAAGTGGAAGCTATCACAAAGGATTTGTTTGTAGTGATTTTTGAATTGTTTTTAAAGTATTTGTCAGCAAAACATATGAAATTGAATGTTTAATAACATCTGATCCTTTCAATAATAGGGAATTAATGCAAAGAAGATCTGCAGTATCAGGCTGTATCTGCAGAGTCAGACCTGCAGAGATCCCTGTAGGAGGTACACGAAATCTTATGGCTGGGGTTGAATTTCTTTGGAATGATGAGAATTTCTGATTATTTGTGATGTTATGTATGAGTGACCTTTTGTCTTGTTGTTTGATGGGGAAGTTAATGCTCAGAGTGGTACCCTGTGCCTGGAGTTAACATGCACTTGCATGGACAGCAGGCTTGGTGCACTGGCCTTCCTCTTTGTGCTTGTTTATCGATCCTCAATTGTCATGTATGTATGATAAAGCAGAAAAGCCGTAATTTAAATGTTTATTTATGAGATTCTTATGTGATTATATGCTGCTTATGTCCCTTTGAAGGACTTAATTAATTTTTTTCAGATACCTGGAAAAGAAAGACAGGAAGGTAGGGTGTCAGCTATGCTCTAAACCAGTTGGATTTCCCACAGCCAGGGTAGGTACTGGGAATCCTTCAGTGAGATTAAGATGCCTGTATGGTCTTGAAGGTCGTATTCTACAACTCTTCATCCTTGTACAGGCAAGGAGTGGATTGTAGTGTCAGGGCTATATTGTGTAATGTTTATCTTCATTGTTTTTCTTGAATATTACAGGGAAGTAGGTGCCAATTGTAAATCTGAAAGCAGAGGCTTAAAGGAGGGGTGTTGAGGCCAGCAGTGGTGTTGCTGGTGGAGGAAGGACTTGATGGGCGGAAGGGTTCTGCTCCATATCCTCAAACTCAAGAAATGTGTTATTAGGGAAAAGGACACCGAGGAGCTGCAATAAGCAGAAAATAACCCATCCAGACACGTTCCTCAGGAATACCTAAACACGTGCATTTAGATATGATGTTAGATGCAGTGTGTAGGCACAAAGTTCTCACAGGACAAAGCTGCAATAAACAATGATAAACAGTAAATAGTAATTAGCCCTGACAAACCCCGTCAGCTGCCCAGCACACCAGAACCATCACCTCCTCAAAGGCACTTAAACTTTTCTTTTCTGTTGCGAATTGGTTAACTTTCCCCAGCAACGAGAAAAGAATAAGTCTCAGTTTTAAACTCTGGTTTACTGAGCTCAGCCCTGAAAATTAAAATCTGACTGCAGCTGGGACTTGTTGGCTTTTGCTGTGCGGTTCTTTAGGGGAAGAGCTCTTATGGCTGGGGTTTCTCTGAGTTTTGGCTGAAAATACATTGCTGGTCTCACCTTGAACATGCGTGTGTATCTCTGGGGTGGGTAGTGGCTCTTGTCTGGCTTTGTGCCTTGCCTGCTGATATTTTACAGCAGAAGTTTAAGATCAATTTAAAAACAACACAAGGTAGAACTTAGAGAACTTGAGAGCTTTTGTACTGCTGATCTGTAATGTTCTGTTTTCACTTTTGGAAGCCTTTTTCTCAGGGATAGGAGACCTTTTGTGGGATAGGAGTGATCAGTGATTTATTCATTTGTTTTCTTGACTCGTGAGTTTCCTCTCCCCATAAATGTATCCAGAAAGGAGGCAGCATCATTTGGCAAAGGAACATTTAGGTTAAGTTTCACTTAGCCGGAAATGTTTTTCCTTAGTTGTTAAAAACAGATTGAAGGTTTTGACAGCGCAATGTGGTACAGCCCACGTGTGGGTGGCAGAGAAGACTTTGTAGGGGGCTGCTGTAAAAACTGCAGAAACTTTGGACCCCAAACATACATGCTGCCTGCGGATGCTGAGCTGGCAGTTGTGCATCAGGAGCTCAGTAGGAAGCCAGAAGATCTTCCCACTTGATTTGGAGCTCCAGGACCAGCTGGGTCTCTGAGTCATCGTCTCTAGTGCATCTCTACTGCTAATGATTCGAGTTCGATGTGGGTCTGTAATGAAGGTAATGTCACACGTGGTCAGTCACTGGTGGTGCTGGCTGTCATATGTCACTTGTGGATTTTCTTGCCTCTGATGGTAGTATGGGAACGGTTGTCTCTGGGTAAATGATATGATCTCTCCCAAGCTTTTTCACTAGGAGACTGGAAGTGTCTGCTTTGCTCATGAAGTCAGAGCAGAAACTTTTCCACTGGTGTTTGTGTTACCCATGCTTAGCTGCCTTAAGATGGGTATTGAGTGCAACTACGTAAATATCTGTTTTCCTGCACTGGGCTTTGGAGTCAGTGTTCATGGTGAGGTCAAAACATTTAATAGCAGGGTGCTCAGCCATTGGGGTGAATTGTGTCTGTTTTCTGCTGGGAATCTATTTTTCCTCAAAGGAGGCATATGTACCAGAAAGTCAACAAAATACAGGACCGGAGGTGTACTGGGAATTGTGGGATTCAACTGCCCATCCTAGAGCAGGACCAATAGACTTAGGCCATCTCTGGTGGATGGATCCTAGCTTACTTAGCCTGTTCTTTTAAAAACCCAACAAGAGGACATTATGCAACATCTTTTACTAGCTAGTTCCTATGCCTTGTCCTTGCAGCTTTTTTCTAATGCATAGCTTAAATGTTCCTTGCTGGCAATTAAGCTGATTAATTTTTGGTTTACTCTCAATGGGTATGGAGTACAATTGACTGCTGTCCTTTCTATAACCTTACACAGCTTTGAAGACTGTTACTATGTACAAGACCTCTTTTTCTGAGAATAAATAGATTTTTTTCTTCTAGCCCTTCCTCAGAGGGACACACAGCCTTGCAGTAAAATATCCAAAATCTGGAATGTTGCTGTTGGTCAGCTAGTAGGCTTTCTTGGAAGCTTTCTTACTGTATACAGTGGAGATGATTCATGGAAAAATGCTGGTTATAATCTGTGATGTCTGCTTCTATTTCTAGGAAGTTTATTCTTTCTGAACTTCTTTATAAAGATGGCTTTACCAGATATGAGTACACATGTAAGCAAAAAAAAAATCTCAAAGACAAAACATTACTGAAGATCCTTTTCATACAATAGCAATTAAAGGACTTCTTTTATCCTTTCAAAATCCAAAATGCAAAGATTCTGGCAATCATGGACACTTTTTCTTCCTTCTTGCCTCAAATCCCTGCTGCAGAAATTGTGTGTCTTCCAGAATAACACAGGGCAATTTTCTAAACATTGGGGTGACCAGAGCTGGGGTCGCTTTATGGATTTGGATCACTTCAGACTACATCTTTCAGCTGAATGTTTGGCTGTATGGGTGGGTTTTCTAGTTACTGTATTCCAAAAGTAATGAAAAATGAGGGGAAAAAAACTTAAGTAAATTGTAGTTCTAATTTTATTCAACAGATCACAGCTTCTGTTCCATGAATACAAACTATCTTGCTAATCTTTCCAACAAAGAAAGGAGGCAGTGCCACAGACCTGCAATTAATATTTTACTTCAGCGAAATATTATGATGTAGCTGTCCTAATTCTCCATATGCACAAAGCAGCATTTTCTAAGCATTATATTGAGCTCTGTTTTAGTTTCTTGGGAGAAATGTTGCAGCAGAAACTGGTACTTAGTTTATAAAAAGCGCAGTTGGTACCACATGGAAGCATATTTATGCTATGTGATGTGGTATGGCGTATCCTGTCTTCAAATTATAGACAGTCAAAAGTTAATTGCAAGTGTGATGCCAGGCTGAAGCCAGCTTGATGGCTGCCTGGCCTGCCTATTTGGTCAGCTTCCTGTGCTATGCACCCTGAAGGTTACTGATACAAAAAATGAGTGGTCATCTGCCCACCTAGGATAACATATCTGCTCCCTGCAGAGTGGATCTGGACACTGCTGTGGAAGGATGTGCTGTTCCTCTGGTGGGTGCCTGTGTCAGAAGGGTGGAAATGCTCTGAGCAGTCATGCAAGGGCTTTGGGTCTGGCCATTGCAAGGTGTACAGGTGGAATCTACTCCAGCTAAGGAGCGGTTTAACTATCTAGGATATAATGAAGTGAAGCCTAACCTAAGGATGTGCATGTGTAGAGGACAGGGGTGTTTCTTTTTTGCTTTAAATGACTTTCCCCCAAAACCTCCTAAGTACTTTGTTACAGGCGTAAATACATAGTTGAAGAAGGCTGATAGGCACTCTCTTGCTTGACAAAAGTGTCTTTCAAGGGCAATATAGTTGGGATAATAGTTTATATGCAGAGAATAATGTATTCTGCATCTGGGTCAAAGTGCTTTGTATATTAGGGTTTCTGCTGCCCAGAGATGCTGGGAGAAAGCTTCATAATAGCTGGGGTACTCACAGTTTTGAGTAAGGATTTCTGTAAAATATAAGGTGTGAAGTCTGGATAATAAAACCAGAAACCCCTCAAAATCTAAAGAAGTGCTTAGTGCATTTACTTACATTTGTATTCTCACCTCTTTAGAAATGTCAAAATATACTTTATATATCAGGATTTTAATTTTCCTTTGTACCTCTACCCTTTCCCATCACCATCATATCACGGATGCCACCAGGTGCAGATGATTATCAAACCACCATCACATCCCCATCTGTGCAGCAGTGCACCCTCCCGCGTGTCAGGGGCCTGAGGGGAATGTTTTGCACGCGTGCAGCTCATTTAGGGAAGTACTTGGCATTTTCAGACCTACTGGGAATTGACATTTGTTTTCTCTCCTGTGGTAACCACCAGTTTCTCTTAAGTAACTCAGTGCAAATCTCTGTCTTTCATATGAAGACAAATTTTTATGGAGAAATAACTGTTAAAAACCCCCAGAACTGGGGTGTATTTAGAGACAAGATGTGCCATAACTAAATCATTACTTCTAGAGAAGTTTTTTACTTAAGTTGGCACCCAGGCTGCCTTTGCCCTGGCCAGCAGTTGTCTCCCACCAGACCCCAGGACTGTGCCTAGAATATGTTTTCTTAAGAAGTAATCCTTGCAAATCCTCATCTCAAACTGCAATTTGCTCTTTGCCTAGTTTCTCTCATTTTGCTAAATATTGGTGTCCTTGATATTCTCTGCCTGTTTTTGTCTTCCCTGTGCCTCAGCCAGTTCCCTACACTCTAATCCTGGGATTGTTTTTTCTTTAGTCTGTGGTCTTGCATTGGTTAATTTGGGTTCTGCCAGTGACTGGTTTATCTTGCAGTACTTTTAATTTGTATCAAGAGTGAGCATATTGCTGCTTCTGCTCAATTAGCATAGATGCTATGTAAGTTGTTCTCTGGCAGTCTGAGAGAGGACAGCTCTCATGTTCTGGTCTGGCACCCAACATACTTTGAGTTGCCCACTGATGATCATCTTCTCCACTGGTGCAGAGCCACCTCTGCAGTTCTTCATCTTCTTGGCACTGGGGTCATGCTGTTAGAAATGTGGCAGTGACTATGGGGAATTACAGACTGGTGCAATTTAGGACAGTTAAGAAATTCCCTGAAATTATGTTGGGAAATTGTTTGGCACAGAAGAGCACCCAGTATATGAGCAAGGGGCTCTGTCAGTGCAGCTGAGGACCCCACAGAGTAACACTTACAGTATTTACTTTGTTTGTGTGTTCATATATAATATTTTCAGCCAGTGTCCAGGCAGTCCACCAAATTCTGTTAACAGTGTGCTCCTGAGGGATTAACTAATGACTTTTCATACTGATTGGGTAATGACTTTTTGGAAAGTGAGAGCTCAGCAGAAAACAATCCTGGCAATTACTGTCTGCTCATGTCAATACTGAAAGTGCTGCAGAGCAGCTCCATGAATGAAATGGCTTAACTTCACAAATTAAGTCTATCCCTGTCTCCCTAACCTCCCTCCAGAGTTTCTTACTCTTGTCTGATACAAGAACATCTTTTATGCTCCAAACTCTTTGGAGGTGAGAATGGTTGTAATCTCTCTGAACAGGCTCTTGCTTTGTCTGCTGCGAGAGTCTTCTGGTGGTGTATCCTGGGTCCTGTCAGCATTTCGGGTGCAGTCCTATAATGCAGCCAAGCTCTGCAATGGCTGGTGGCACAGTCATGTACTTCTCAGGCTGTGCACCCGAAGTGATGCTCAGTATGCTACTCAAACAGCCAACAGGCTTTTTGGCCTCGGGGGTTTGACTTTTTCCCTAGGCAGCTTACCATGGGGCTGGGGAGGCGGTGATGCCAGCAAGGAATCAGCTAGGATATGCTCCTTGCTGGCAGGACCTGACTGCTGGACTAGTGGAGCTGTGTTCCAGTCAGCTCTTTGCTCAGCTGAAGCCTCTCTGCCCTGCAGTCAGGTTTATGAGGGCCAAGGTGGCCTTAGTGCCCTGGGAGGAGGGTGATGCTGTCACCATGGTTAGGGTGGAGAAATGGAGGCAGGAGAGTTTTGGAGGGTGAATCCAGCCTTGCTCTAGTGCCACTTCTGAGTTCTTGCTGTCAAGACTGCAACCCAGTGCCCATGCTTGATGGGATGCTGCTGGAGGGGTGCAGAGCAGACTGTCATTTGTGCTGGATAAGTGAGGATGCTGGCACAATTAAATTCACCTTCTGGCCCTTTCTTTTTCTAGAAGTAAAATCTCAAAGTGCCCAAATCACAGTAAAAGAAGGAATTTTAGGAATCCAGACCCAGTACAGGCGCCATCAGTGATGTAAAAACTCTCTTGAAGAAGTGTGATCAAGTTGTGATGAAGTCTCTAAGCAGATCCCTGAACGAAGGGCTGGAAAAAGGAAATAGTTGCATATGCAGGCCCTCAGTGCTCAAAAAAGTACAGGAAGAGGGCAAGTTTCAACCAGACTTCTTATCTCTCTTCCAGAAAGGTGGAGCGTAACCTCACATTTGCCCTTAGTGTATGCAAAGGAGAACAGTTATCCTGCAAGAACAACCAGAGGAAAAACAAAAATACACCCAGGAAGGGACTAGAACCCTACCAACATGTAGGCAAGGAAGGATGTGTGGCCCAAGCTTCCCAGCATTTGCAGTATTTGTACTTTTTCTAAGCACTCATTTTGCCAACAAGATAATAGTGAAAAAGATATGTTTGCAGCTGTTTCTGCAACTACATACTTCATTCATCGTTATACATAATTATTCAGTATTTTACCATTTCTCTGATGCATTCAGTAGTCTCGTTTGGGAGCCAAAGCACACCACTGAAATATCTTCTTGGGTCCCATCTTAGGCACTGAAACTTGGCTGACAAACTGCTTTGTGCTGTTTGTTTTACCTGCATTGCTTGATGCTTGATGTAAAAACTGAAAAAAAAATCAGACTGCACAAGGAATAGCAAAGTTTGTGAGTATCAATAGTGGCCTGCATGGCACAGTTTGCCTTCTTATGTACAGTTTATAACATACATCTTTAACAAATAGTTAGGAACAGGAAAAATTGCAGATATGGAATTGCAGTATAAATAAAGCTGCTCTGCTCTGAGTGTGTTTGCAATTATTGTTGGACAAATTCTTAAGCAGTGTTGGTAAGCTTGGTTATAAAAAGCAGCTTAAAACTGAAGGTATTGGATAGATCCTGATGGTGAGATCAGAGAATCACATGATTAAGAAAATTCTTCTTACACTTGTTTTTTCTGATATGTATTGCTTTGGAGAGTTAGTCATGGTATGTATAAGTATGTCCTTGAAGTGGGTGGGAGCTCAGCTCTCCCATAGCTGCTTTCATCCCCCTTCCCCACCATCACGGACCCCCTTCCTTTGGGAATATCACGCTTCTATGCTTTTCCCAGATTTCAGGGGGATTTGTTCACCTGAAAAGCAGTTATATTTCTTCTTTTCTTTGGCAACTATACTTTTCCCATTCATATTCACTTGCCTTACAAAAATCAAGAATTTTTATGAAAAATTTTTCTTCCTCCTCAGTAGTAATAAAAAAAAGAAGTGGCAAATGTTTCTCTGGAGACCGCATACAAGACATTACGAGCATGCACACCCAGGAGATTATAATGCAAACTAATTTGCAACCTATAAGTGTAGTGGCCATTGCCAGCTGTTGGCCTCAATAAAGTGCTATTGTGCCCCTCTGTTGGGAGCCTGCTGTCATCTCCAGCAGTGTTATGAATGGTGCCAGGCGTGTCCCCTCACACCCTGCCTCAGAGGCGAACACCCTTGCTGGTGTCTCCAGGAGCAAGTCCCCACTGCTGCCACTCATCTTCCTGCAACCCTTGCTGAGCAGAGACGCCTCACAGGCCACCCCTTTCCCTGAACTTCTTGTCACCCAGCGGCTTTTATCCCTCTGAGCCTGGGGCAAGCTCTACTGCCTTACAGCTTTTCGATGTTGTGATGTTGTGTGTGCTCCCCTGTCTCAGTTTATCAGGCTGTGAATCATCACTGGTGCTCCCAAGGTCTCCTCCACCTTCAGCATTTTGAAGTTCAGTCTAAATCTTACTACTTCGGCCAATTTTTGCTGGTTTTCTGCCTTGTCCTGATTTTGCAGATTATAAATTTAAATGAAAGGAGCTCTGATTTTCCACTCTTCGCTGCTTCCAGGCCTGTGCTGCATAGTAAGCGACCAGCTGACAAACACTGCACGTAACATCATGCATATTCCTGCTGACATTGTTGACAGCAGAGCTCATGCATAAAAAAAAATATGCCATAAAGCATAGGTAGCTCTGCAGACTTCTGCTCTATTTAATGCCCAACTCAGAACATTGGTCTAATCTCCTCTAAGAACGGGAGATGACATTTCCCCATCTGCTTATGTGAGGGGAGGAGTTTGTCCTTTGAAAAGTAGAATAATTGTTAGAAGACAAATGAGCAGGCCAAAATTCAATATGCTTCACGGTTAATTGCTTCTGAGTTGCAAATGTGTTCAGTGAGTAGAGGCTGTGTAGCAACGCTGTTGGGAACCCATGTGAAAGCTTTTTATTGCTGCTAGTAAAGCAGAATCATGCTTCTTTTTGACCACGAAGCACAATAAGACAAAGATTTCACAATAATTTTGAAATAAGGAGTAAGAAGAAAGTTTTTGTGTTATTTATCCAACCTGTCGTCTTCTGAACTGTTCCCATTTGTAAAGCGAGAGTCCCAAGCATGGGGTCTACAGCCATGATGGTCCTGTTCCACGTAGCTGCCTTTCTTCTGTCTCTTGGCAAATCATAGAATTATAGAATAGTTTGGGTTGGAAGAGGCCTTTAAAGGTCATCTAGTCCAGCCTGGGACTGAGGATGAATAGGGACATCTTTGACTAGACCAGGTTGCTCAAAGCCCTTACTAACCATGTTTCCGGGGATGGGGCTTTTACCACCCCTTTGGCCAACCTGTTTCAGTGTTTCACCACTCTCGCTGTAAAAAATTTCTTTCTTATATCTGGTCTGTATCTCCCTTCTTTTAAGTTTAAAACGATTATCCCTTGTCCTATCACAACCAGCTATCCTTGTCTTATCACCAGGCCCTGCTAAAAAGTGTGTCTCCACCTTTCTTATAAGCCTCCTTTGAGTACTGAAAGACAGCAATAAGGTCTCTCTTCTCCAGGCTGAACAATCCCAACTGTCTGAGCCTATCCTCATAGGAGAGCTGTTCTCTCCTTCTAAATTTTTTTGTGACCTTCCTCTGGACTCTCTCCAACATGTCCACGTCTTTCCTGTGCTAAGGACTCCAAAACTGAGTGCAGTACTCCAGGTACTGTGGGGTCACACAAGAGCAGAGTAAAGGGGCAGAACCATAGAATCATAGAATGGTTTGGGTTGGAAGGGACCTTAAAGCCCATCCAGTTCCAACCACCCTGTCAGGGACAGGGACACCTCCCACCAGACCAGGCTGCTCAAGACCCCATCCAACCTGGCTTTGAATACCTCCAGGGAGGGGGCATCCACAACCTCCCTGGACAACTTGTGCCAGTGCCTCACCACCCTAATTGTGAAGGATTTCTCTATAATGTCTAACATAAATCTCCTCCCTTCCTGTTTATAGCCGTCGCCCCTTGACCTATCACTATAAGCCCTTGTAAAAATACCCTCCCCAGCTTTCTTGTAGGATCCCTCCCTCAACCTGCTGACCACACTTCTTTTGTTGCAGCCTATGATATTGTTGGTCTTCTGGGCTGCAAGCACACATTGCCGGCTCATGTCCACTTTTCAACCACCAGTAACCCCAAGTCCTTTTCCAAAGGGCTGCTTTCAAGCCCTTAATCCCTCAGTATGTATTGAAACATGTATTGATACTGGGGGTTGCCCCAACCCAGGTGCAGGGCCTTGCACTTGGCCTTGTTGAACCTCATGATGTTCACATGGTCCCACTGCTTGAGTTTGTCCAGGTCCCTCTGGATGGCATCCCATCCCTCAGGCATGTCAACTGCACCACTCAGCTTGGTGCAATCTGCAAACTTGATGATTGTGGACTTGATCCCACTGTCTATGGCATTCACGAAGATACTAAACAATACTGGTCCCAGTACAGACCCCTGAGGGACAGCACTCATTACTGATCTCCATCTATACGTTGAACCCTTTATCCATTCCTAGATGTGACTTTGGGACAGGAACTGCCTCTCAGTTTGCTAAGCCATCCTCCTGAATTCAGAGTGGGTGATCTGCAGTCGTATCATCAGATGGCATCTGCACCTTCTGGCCACTGACCTATGGTGAGACTGTTCACATGGTTTCCTCTTCTCCATGTAGACCCTTTCCAGCTTTGTGGGAGGACACCATCACCAGAGTGGGCAGAATTATGATGGTCCTTTCACTGTTGAAGGTTCCCTAGATTTCTATACTGTGTCTCAGCATTCAGTGCAGCAGGGACCTGCAGCCTAGGTCTTGCCTTCACATGCCTTGCAATGTCATCTGTTTTAAATATTGAAAGTGTCTTATACAACATAGACAATATTAATAGTATCTACCAAAAGGCAGGTGGCCAGGGTGCGATCCCTCTGGCTATGAGGGTTTTGAAACCAGTACGACAATATGTCAGACTGCATCTTGAGAATGGCCCCATTCACTGCATTTCAAGATGAAAGACTGGCAGTTTTATTGCTGATTTTGTGAACTAAGTCTAAACCCAGTCTTCCTTTCCTGTTGCTCTGCTTATGCTAAAAACATTTCCAGTTAGAGACAGTGTGGGAGTCTAGGTCATATATTTATACATGAATGAAAAACCATGTGCACAAAATTTTTAGGATTTCTTTTTATCAGACTCCCCCCCATTTTTGTTTAAGTTCAAATGTGTATGTAAGTTTTCATGTTTGTTACACATTTCTGGATTAGTGGTGTAAGCAAAAAATTGCTTTGTTTTCCTGGCTTTGCTGTCACTGGATGAGTTTGTTTAAATTTGATAATGCATGATGATAGACCTGTGGCTAATCTGAGTGTTGCAGCTGCCTTAGAATGCATGCAATGTCAGACTTACATGCTGAGTGATCTGCTGTTTTGTCTGGAGAATTTTAATTTTTTACCTGAAGGTGCAAAACGTGATTCAGTGGGAAGGTGTGGACTGCATGTCCTGTATCACTGTCCTCTTGTGCAGGTTTGGGTGTTTCATGACATCATGCAACTGATTACACAGATGAGTTGTCAGTCAACCATCTGTGGCCACATCTTTTCATCGCTCACCACTCAAAGCAGATTCTTTCCAGAGGTATGTTTGATGGGAGACACATGTTTGAAGGTGTTGGTAACACTAATATTTAGTATTTCCTAGTATCTAATGGCACTTTGTGCCAATGTATTTCAAATGCACTTATAAAGGCAACCTGTTAGATTTGCAGAAGGGTTATACCTGTGGGTTGGGCTTGTTAATGCATACCCTGGCTCCTCTGGGTATCCAGGCACCTGGCAGTGGTGCCTTTTTCAGCAGTAAATGTTCACAGCAGGAATTTTAAATATTCCAGCATGGTGTTTTCTTCTGGGCAGAAGATATTTGTCCTGACCTGCCTCTATGCATCTATTGACTGCTGTTTGTGCTGTCGAAATGCCAGCTGGCTTCAGGCATCCACATTCAGTCCCGCACCGTGAATGAACAAGCGCCGTTTGGTTGGATCTCATAAATAGCTTTTGTTCATTCATGGAAAATACAGTAATTATAAATATGCTAGTTTACTAACTGTGTTTAATTAATGGCAGGTTAGCAAACAATATATGGAGTGGAGATTAAAATATACTAGAGACTGTTGCTGTATAGCTCTTAATTGAACTAAGTGCATATTAAACTTCTTCCCTGACCCTGGAGGAAAAAGCTCAGTGCACTGGAGTGTAAAGAAGTCATTGATTTCAGAAAGCTCTGGTTAAAGGCAGTACAAAATTCCTGTATGGCCGAAGTCCAGATTGTTTTGCATATATAATAAGGATAGGGCAGCGTTAGTGTAAAAAGTTAGGGAGCATGCTATTTATTTAAGGAATACACATACCTGTAATAGTTATTAGAAGTCATTTCCCAAGCAGTGCTATGCAATTTTAGCCTTATTTCACAACTTTTAGTTCATTTTATAGTTTTTATCTGAGAGATTAGGTTGTCTTCTGTGTGTTTTCATAAAATCACAGAACTGTAGAACATCAGGTTGGGAGGGATCTCAAGCATCATGTGGTCCAGTCTTTCTTGAACAAAGTATGGTCTAGGCGAGATGGCCCAGCACTCTGGGTACGACTTTTTTCTTCACATATATACAAACCCACATATATAGGCACACTGTCAAAAATATGGTTTTAACTAGTTGCCTGAGGCTGTTTTTTCATCCTGCTCTTAGAATATACACTAAAATTTTCCCATCCCCAAATCCATCTATCTACCGAAAGAAAGGTATTCTGAAGAAAAACGTAAAGGAAAATGGCAATATATTTTTTTCAACAGTCTGTTTTTGGCAAGACTGTTTACAGAAAAGAGGGAAAATAGTCTTCATGAAAGGTTTCTAACACTTAATTGGGGCAGGACCTGCTGTGTCTTTTTGCATGCTTGTGTCCCATTTATTTTACAAAAACTCATTTCATGTTTGTGTCATGTGTGTCCTTAGCACAGGAAAGTGATGCATACATGCAAAGTAGATGCTTTATCAGATGAAAAAGGGAAAATTAATGTGAAGCTGCTATTGAGTTCACTAGAAGTTTTGGATAAATAATGCCATTTAATATGATGAAGTGATTTTTTTTCCATTTTGAATAAAAAGTTTCTGATGGGATTTTTAACGTATTTGAGGGTCAGAGTAAAATATCGCAAAGGAACCTTCTCATTTTTCATGAGTATGTGTTCAAAAGGGGGACATAAAGCAGTAGAAACTGCTACCAATATCAACCAAGCATTTGTCCAGGGGACCGCCAGCAAATGTACAGCTTGAAATTGGTTCAAAAAATTTCATAATGGAAACGAGAGCCTTGAACATGAGGGGGGCGTGGATGTCCTTCTGTAATAGCTGACAACCTGTTGAGGGCCAGTATTGAAATGGACCTACACAAAACAACTTGAGAGGTTGCAGAAGAACTACAGGTTGACCATTAAACAGTTGTTTGACATTTGTGCCAAATCGGAAAATATAAAACTTGGCCAAAGGGTGCTGCACGAGCTGAACGAAAATAAAAACATCGCCGTTAAGAAGTCTGCTCTATGCTTCATTTGCACAACAGATTGCACTGTGACATGTGATGAAAAATGGGTTCTGTACAATGACAGTGGCTGGACCCAGGTAAAGCACCCAAAATGAAGCCACATCAAAAGAAGATTTTAGTCACTGCTTGGTGGTCGGCAAGTGGAATCATCTGCTACAACTTCTTGAATCCTGGCAAAACCATCACACTAGAGGAGTATTGCCAGGAAATCAACAAAATTCACCAAGAACTGCAATATTTATGTTCAAAATTAGTCAATTGAAAAGGACCAAGTCTTCTCCTTGGCAATACCTGACTGTATGTCTCACAAATTGCTCTGCAGAAGCTGCATGAACTGGACTTCGAAACTCTAACTAAGCCAGCTTCCTTAACAAGCCTCTCTCCCACCAATTAACACATTTTCAAGCATCTTGACAGCTTCCTGCAAGCAGAGGTTTTTCCACAACTAAGCAGGAGCTCAAAACGCCTTTGAAGAATTAATCAGTTCCAGGACTCCACAATTGTATGCTACCAGAATAAATAAACTTGTTTCTTCTTGTAAAAATGCATAGATTCTATTCGGTCTTATTTTGATTAATAAATTTTATTCTAAGCTGTGATATACTGCTTCAAAGTTGATAGTTAAAAACAGCAATTATTTTTACACCAACCTAAAATCCCTTGGAGTCAGCCGGAGTTTCATCTACATGGCAAAACTGGGGTTGGGTTTGCATTTTATTTTTTGAGATGCACAGTTTGTGTGCTCAGGAGAAAGCAATTGCTGATGTTTGCTTCATAGATTTGCAGCATCAGAACACAAAATTTTTTCAGCAAAGTGGGATCCCAGTGTTGAATCCTCGGATGCAGGCATTTGGGATTGAGTACCTGAGTGCTTGTGCTTGAGTGTATTTTCTCCTATTTCATAGGTTACAGAATCAAAAATAAATCAGACCATTAAAACAAAGAGGGGGAGCTCTCTTGGCGTTCAATATTTAGTTTACCATTCGACCAAGACGTCAGTTACAGCATTTTGTCAGAAAAACACTTTTTTCCTCAAGTTCTTAGAAAAATTTTGTTAGAACTTAAAAACATAGATATTGGGCAGTTTATTTCCCATGTTTATTAAATTTTTTTTTCTCATTTTTATACAAAAGTAGGTCATGCTACAATGCACTGTTTTTTTCACAGTTTCCAAACAAAATTTAACCATAGAAAGATGCTTTTTAATGAAACAATTAATAGTGAGATTTATATTGGCATTTGATGAGTGTCAGGTTTCCAAGAAGCCAGGCAGTTTGGGAAAGGACTAGAATTTTAAGAGATTCAAGTACCTGTAAGAATATTTGAAATGCCTGAAGTGTCAACAAGAAAGAATAAGGTAACCTGAAAAGTCATTAACAAAAATATGCGAAGAAATTTAGTGGGTTTGGAGCTCTGAAAAAAACTCAAGAAGCAGTGGAAGAAGTGTTTAATGACAACGTCTGAAAAAAGGTGAGGTAACAGAATATAAAGATCATTGGTCTTGGTGGTGTCTGCGCTATCTGGGTGAGATGGGACCTGATGCTGCTCGTACTGGGGTGAAGTTCCAGTCTGTGTGAAGGCTCTAGTAGTTCTTGGAGCATTTGCACTCGTGGATCTTAGAGTGATGCCTGTACAAGGAGATCTATGTTCTCTGCAGGGCTCTGTGCAGGACCCACATGCTAGTTTTGTGGATGAAACAGCTGCTTTAAAAATAAGTGCTGAGGCTCGTGACAATATGGCCCAGTGTGACACACTTCTGTTCCGTTTTGTGTTGTAGGTGAATATTTTGCCTCTGGTGTTTTCCTGAGAGAATGTGCCTGGCAGGAACTAGAGCAAGCTAAAACTGCTAACTCTTGCTTCCATGGTAATGTTAATCTCTTTGGTGGACTATGCTATTGCTCTCCTACAATATAATGCAGTTGAGTACAAGTTTCTTCAAAGAAATCCTGGTGATGTTGCTGCTTGTTACCCTACAACATTCGGGTTAAAATAGTAGGGAAAAAAGAGTGACTTATCTTTGATGTCTGAAGCTGTTAGGAGTGAGTTGCTCTTTCCTGCTTCAGAGAGCTTCTCACAGCTGTTGAGAGAAGTGTTTAGCCCCAAAATGCAAGACTTGTATCCCCCAGGGCTGGTGGAGAAGAGGTTGTGAATAATTTGACTTGAAGTCAAGGTGGTGCTCGGTGGAGCAGGAAATTAGGAGTGCTATTTTTAAATGCTGAAGAACTTATTAAAAAGCAGTAATAGATTTCATTAGACAAAGAGCTTTGAGGCTCATGATTTGAGGTAGCATCATTCATCAAGTAAGTGTTTTTTGAAGAGTGCCAAGTAAATCTGCCTTTCTGGAAGGTTTGGTGACTATCAGAAGAATTAAGTAAGGGATGCGAATCTTAGTGTCATAAATCTTGGCATGCGGAGTATGTCTCTGACTTGGCAGCTGGTGTTGCCACACATTAGCATTTAGAATAAAACAAAAATGACAAATTTATCTAATGTGAGAATAAAACTAACACAGAAATTTTTCTCAGTCTGTATCTTTTAGACCTCCCTCTCCTTTGCTCAGTATTTGTGATTTTCCAAGAATTTTGAAGATGAGAAAGACACAAGCTCTCATATCCTCTCCCCTCCTAACACCACATAGAGAATGGCACAGGAACATCGGCTTGCAGCAAAAGAGAAGTAATTCAGATATTAGAAAAGTAAATTCTAACTTTAAGGGTGGGAGTCACCAGGAAAAGTTACCTAGAGAAGCTGGAGAATTCATATCAGTGGACAAAAATCTGTCATAGAGGAATCTGCAGGGATGTGTGGACTCTGTTCAGCCCTATTCCAAGCCAGCAGATGGAGCAGAGGTCCATTGAGATACCATCCAAACTAGGTTAGTATGCTTTCTCTGACATAAAAAGGGCAGTCAACCTTTGAAGATGGTTGTAGTAGGTTAAAATCAAGAAAGCAGAAGTCTTACCTCCTTTTGGCCTTGCCGAAGATGGAAAAGCATGTTAATGCAAAGAATATTTGACATTAAAAAATTATGTACAGACAGAGCAGAATAAGGTTTGGATCCCCATGGCTGCAAAAAGTCGCTTTGATTTTTTTCCAGGCCTTTGGGTTTCTTAGCAGCAAGTTCCCTGCCTAAGGGCTTTTTCAGAGAATGGAAAGTCTAAAGCTGACAGGTCTTGAGATTAATTTTATAATTTCCCGATAAATAGAAGTTCAAAAATATTGCTTGGGAGAGGTGTAGTAATCAGGGTAACACATACACAGCTGCACTGAAAGGCACTGACCCAAAGCAGGTCATAAGTTTCAAAAAGTAACTGTTTTCTGTTATTTAAAATCACAATTATTTTTTAGCTTCATACGACTTTATAGTTCCATGCAGTGCAAACAAAAACTTCCTAAATGGTACATTAGGAAGATTTATATTTGTTAGTGCCAAGAAATCTCTTCTCTCAAAAACAGGGGTGATTTTTGAGGTACCATACTCTTCAGAACCTGGTCATGCATGTTTGCCTAGATCCATAAGCAAGAGATTTCCTTGTGGTGTTCATTCAGTCTTACTCAAGGAGTGATCTATATGTAAGTACAACTACGAAAGGGTTTTTTTACTGATTATTCAAAGGAAAGCTGATTAGTGAAACCTTTAAACCCGATATCCCCAACAGACAGCTCACAGCACTGCATGAAATCTCGTTTGCAGCAGGCAATAAAAATTAGAGGTGACTTGAGAGCAAGCCATTATATGTTTGCAGAGATTCAGGCACACAGTGGAGTTTGTGCCGGGTAACAATTCATGCAGGTCAGTTGCGCCATGATAACTGTCTCAGTGACTGCCTCTGATGACCCAAGAGAGGACAAAACCAGTTTAACAGAGGGCTCCAGTCCCTGATACTGCTGGTGCATAGTCTTGCACCTTCCTTTTTGCAGGTACTAAAATGCTTGTGTGGCCAGGTGTCTAGTCTGGCTTGTGTGACCCCATCAGTCCTCCTTCCCAGGAGGACTGCAGCCCAGCAACCGTCTGCAGCCTTGGGACGAGAGAGCACATGAGGACATCATGCATCCTGAAAGCTGCAGCAAGGAACCTGCTCAGCCGTGATGACCTGTTTGGGCTCTGAACTTTTTTTGAAGTTAGATTGTCAGATTTTTAATTTATGCTTTCTCACCACCTGTATGACAATAAATGTTTTGTGTAGCTTCCAAGAAAAAAAAATTTCTTCACAGTGCCAGATGAAGATTGCTTCTAGTCTAATGATTTGCAAAATACGTCTGAAGTTTGCTGAAGGTGCCTATCGCTTTTAGAAATCATTTCTTTAAAATGAGGAGTTTGGGATGCTAAATGTCCTTTCAAAGGGGTTGAAAATCCTTCCTTCAACTTCCTGAACCACTGCTGTGGTTCAGACTGATAGAGCTTTTTGTTCATGGAAAGGGTTTGGAGCAGGGTAGGTTTTGATTGCAACATCCCGAAGCAGTGATGGTGGGGTGAGAGGATGGAAGAGGGAAGGGGATCAGGGAGATGGCAGGACTGATGTATGATGTGTATGTGTATAAGGCTAGGACTTGTTTGCTGGAGAAAGAAAGAAAAAAAAGGCTCTCTGAGGAATTAGTTCTACCATTGATTCACTGCGTGCTGGTTGAAAAAGGGCAGCCTGGCTGGATTTCTGTCGACTCTCAAATAAATCTCTGCTCTCCGAAGCCTTTACTGTGTTAAATGTAAAGATTAGTGTTGCCGCTCACACTCCCAAAGTATCTGAAGCTGTGGCAGCTTAGTGGAGCTTGCTTGATCCTCATTAAGGAACATTGCAGTGATTTTGCCTGTATGCACTGTAGCTGCATAGGGAAGTTACTAAGCTGTTGTCCCTTGTTTGGGGTCCTGGGTCCCTGAGCTGAGAAATGAGGATGATCACAGGTTGGAGAAGGAGTTTGTACTCTGCAGCCCCCACCTAGAGGCTTGTTAGGGTCAATGGCATGGGTTGGTGTCCTAATGAGCTGTGGCCACACGGATAACAAAGCTAAAGCTAAACCTTGCACATCTCCTCCCATCTTAAAATTATGAACTGCAACATAATGTATCCGGGCAACCTTATTTTCAGCCTTTTTTTTTTCCTCTTCCTCCCCCCAAGTGTTGTGCTTCTGCTTTGGAAGCTGGTCAGCTTTATTTTTATCCCTCTCATATGACAGTCCAGAAAGCTTGCTTGCATCTTCTTTTTTTTGTTTGTTTGTGTGAAATAAAATTAATTTTTAATGAAAGTTGAGCGGTTTTAAGATGCAAATGCACAAAAACAATGTTGCAGTGCAGGAGGAGAAGTTATGAGCAAGCTGCCTGTCCCCAGGGAGGACTTGGCAGGGCTGCAAGGTTGGCAACCCCAGGGATGAGTAGCTCAGATGGGTTAAACAGTGGTTTAAAATGTTGGGGTTTTTTTCATGTTGCTACCTGGTGTATCAAGCCTATTCAAAGAAAAGTAATCCAAAGCATCTCTTGGCAGATTGTGGTTCTAAGAAACCATTTTAAAATTCTGCTTTGTTTCTTACTGGATTTGAGTTATGGTTTGTACTTCCAAGCTTTTTGTACATTTTGTTGGTGGATAATAGTCTGTAAAATAGCTGTTCCTTGCATTAAAGCATGCAGTGGAGATTCATGTAGGGTGTTCTACCTCACGACAGGCAACACCTACTGTTCTGGCTTGCCTCTTGTGGCTTTTTCCATTGGAGCAAGGACTCCAATGAGGATGTGTAATCATCAGCCTTGTCTGCAGGAATAGTAATAGACATCCAAAATTTTCAGCTTTTCAAGGATGCTGGCAGGGAAAAGAACAATAGAAAATCAGGTATTTGTGGTTTTCTTCATATAGTTCTCTGTGACTTTTAGAGCTGTACAGATGTTTTAATTTCATTTTTTAGTGAATGTGTCTCTTTAAAACACTGGGTTTTTAAGGTTTTCCATCTTGAGTCTGGATATCTGGCTTCAGTTATCCTTTTGTAAGAAAAGCACTGGGACATTTAAATAATTCAGTGGAGAAATTATATGTGCTCAGCTAACAGATGTCAAAAAAATGAAAGAAGCTTAAAATCTAGGCCTCCAAAGTCACTTCCATATATTTCCTTTTTAAAGAATGTATTTTTAATTAGCTTTTAGAAACAAAGTGCCATGCTGACATATACATACTTGTGCAGTTTTTTATCATGGGACAGAACAAAGAAAGTGAAACCAAAGTTACAAACTCTATGTGAAATAGATGCTGTGATGCCCAATCTGTTCACCTGATAAAGCCTAGAGTTACAAGACTTGTACTGCTGTTTATCAGATGATATGAAGACAACTGAATGAGTTTCTGTGCTTTGTACCAACTGAGGTTGTTACAAGAGCTCTTCTGGCTGTGGTAAAGTATTTTTTTAAAAAAGTGGATTTTCCAAGTAAAAAGAGCACTCTTCTAACAGTAATTTGTAACTGTAATTCCTAATTTATCTTTTGTGGTCTCATTCAACATGTTTTCCTAAGAAATCATTTCAAGAGAAGGTTTTGTCTGTGCTGTGTCTCTGCTCCTCTCCTCATAGCACAGCTATGGGTCGGCTCCTGCTCTGGGTAACCTAGAAGCTGCCAGCCAAAATATGAAGTAATGCAGTAATCTAAAGGGAGTCTTGCATAGTTTAGTAGAATTAATGGAGGAAAAGTAGGTGAAGACAGACCTTGCCCCAGTGGGGTTGGCGTTGGAGGGGTCAGCCGAGCTAATTTTGAGGCTGCTGATAAAGCTGCTGTTGCCACATGGTTACGTGGTGCTGCCACATTATTAATTTGAGTTTCAGGTGTCACAGTCCTGCTTTAGCATCTGGATGGTTTTGTGTGACAGACTGATCTCCCGCAGCTGCAGATTTGCTTGGGGCACCTGAGATAGCAGGGACAGTGCGGGATCTCCACAGTGCTCTCACTGCTCCTCCTTGAGGGAGTTCTCCACCTATCATGATTTCCACTGCATTTTGAGCCACTTTAGGAAGATCTTTGATGGTTACCGAATAATCCAAGGAGGGACAGAGGTTTCTGTTCCTTCCAACTCACCTCCAAAGGTTGATCAGGCTCAGTGGAGCAAATCCTCTTCTGTCACTCACTGCCATCAATTTGCAGATGATTGTTTCTGAATTTATCACCTGTCTTCCTTTTCTGTTTTGGAGGAGGGGGTTACTTAGGCTTTATGTGGTCTTTTTAAAGTTGTGTGTGACACACTGCTCTTGCTTTCCTTGCCCGTGCTAGCAACTATTTGAAAAGAGCTGCATTTTAATCAGGTCAATGATTCCTTGTTGCCACAACGGGAAAATGCGATGCCAGCAAGCAGGGAAGGGTGTACGCGCTCTGTCTGGCACTGGGTGGAAAGAACAACACTTTTGTCTTGCTCTGGCTGGTGGATTGTCAGTGGCAACTCCTCATGAGCTTTCCTGCTTGGGAAGAGCCGTTCGTGCCACAATCTTAGAGTATTTCCTTCTCTCCGTTGTTTTTCTTGTTGGCACTGGGTCTTCTCTTCCTGAGGGTTTCTCGTAATGAAACACTTACCATCACAGCACTAAACCTGATTTTTTTGCCTAGGTACATGCTGTCGTGGTGTGGCTATCAAATCCATCTCTTTGGCAGAATCCTAATGTCTTACTTGGGATGCTGTGATAACTTTGAAGCTGAAAATGTTTAAGAAAAGTGTTTTGAAATATGAAGAGATGGATTGGATTTTCTTGTGCTGAAATTCATGTTGAATATTGAATGTTTATCATACAGTGTTTAGGAATATTCTGTTGACAACATATACATATTTTAGCTCCTGATCCCAAGTGTCTTTCTAAGCACGTGATAAAACAGATGCATTGCAAGTCTGTTGATATGAGCAATATTACACAGCTGCTTAAGTGTTTGAAGGATTAGTGCTTTGGTTTTCAATATTTGGATTTTTGCCTATGCTGTTCTTGCTTTTTTTTTCTTAAAACAAAAAAAATGTTATTTGAGTTCAATATTGCAGTAGCACTTTTTTTTTTAGTTTTAAAAGTCTGTTTTTATAAATAAGGCTGACTTTGAAGCTTGAGCTTAATGGTAGAAGGTTCGAGGGCAAAGTAGATGTGTGTGGCAGTTCTGTTTTGTGTCCTTTTCTTTTAGTGGTTATATCCCACTACAGAGAATGATTATGATGAGGGCTTATGTGCGGGAGTGGGCTTGTTGCATCTTCTTCAGTCTTTGAAATGTCTCAGAAAGCCCACCTGGCTTCTTTAAATATGATCTGCTGTTACACACATCTGAACAGCATAATACATAGAAGTGCATATGATGCTTGTTTTAAGTCCAGTGTGTAATTAATATACCAATAGTGTATGTCATGGTAAAGTTTATTATGTGTTTTTCCTCCAAATGCACTCACTTTTCTGTTCTTTCAGCCCATTGGCTTAGAAACTTGAATATTTAAAATGCCCAAAGGCCAGATTTTGTTCCTTGTCTTTGCAGAGACGATGACTGTATAAAAACACGTGATTAGGTAAAGAATCAAGTCATTATTTATACACCATAACATTTATTTATGTATTTTTAATTGGGGCTCAATTCAGCAGTGAAGTACTTTAGAGCACCAAAGGGATACATGAGAACTACCATGACAGCAGCTTCTGCACTTGAAACATTTTCCCCAAACTGCGTGAAGACTTAGTGAGGTTGTGTGTAGTGTGGATGGGTAAAAAATGAATCCTCTAACCAAAACATGGGGTAATAGGGATCTCTGAGGAGTGAAGCTGTGTAGCTGTCTGTACAATGTGTATCTGGGTTGTGGAAACTGGACGCTATTGAGACTTGTATGGAGACTTCCAGCAAGCAAGTATCTCCTGAAGTTATCCCGAGAGCAGTGGCTTTACTGGTTGGGTGTTTGTCCTACAGTCTTAGCAGAAAATATGTAACAATTGCTAAAAGCATGGACAAAACTCCATACATTCCAAGAAGCTGAACTTGCTCTGCCTGCACTCTCCCCTCCTTTTTCTTAATACACAATTTTTAATCAACCAAAAAAAAAAACAAACCCAAAACAAACACTTTGAGAGGAACTGGACCAAAGGCTGCAATGTTTTAGCTTGGTCAGCTATTGCTAAAGAACCAGAGCACCATGGTGGGTTTGGTTGTGTGAAACCTTAGAAGCAGCCATAAAATTTGGCCACCTCCAAAATCTTGATTGCACATTGCCTGAGGAAGGTCAGAGGAGGCTTGGGCTGGTCTCACATAGCCTTTCTTGGTGAGCACTGCTTACATCCTTGCTGTTGTTAAGGGAGCTGAACGCAGTTGGTTCACTCCCAATGACTGTGGTGGTTTGAGACTTGTTAATCCCTGCTCTGAGAGGTCTGACTGCAGAAGGAAGTGAATGCTGTGGTCAGCATCAGCAGTATCTTGTCTTTGAGAGGTGACAGCTCGTTGCTTCCAGCACGTTTCTACCAGCAATATTAACCTTCAGGTTGGGAAACAAACGTGCAGTCTGGCGTGAGTGCTTCTGGAGGCTGCTGCAGTTCAGCTGGAGGTTAAGAGGACAAAGGCAGGGATGGCAGGGTTATGTTCAATGGCTTGTGTTCTTCAAAGGTCACACATGAGCCCTTGTTGCTACAAAAACCTCTGCATTGACTTGAGAGTGGTAATAGGAGGTAAACTAAAAATACAGAGTGCCAACACTGACCCTGCAGTTGTGGAAATCCTGCATTTCAGGTGCACCACACTACTGAATGTGATGTCCTGGTTTCAGAGATGGCACTCCCTAAGATAGTGACAAGTAGCTGACTTCTCATGTGCTCTTGCTTGCCTGTCAGGGCTCTGTGGAGAAAGCAGTGTTATAGGATGTGGCAAAGCTGAGACAGAAAAGATCTTCTCCAGAAATCCCTTCTTATGCTCTGCTTGGCTCAGTGACTTGGGACCACTTGTCTGAAAGTAGGGTAATAATGATTTCCAATGCTCAGGTCACAGTACAGTTGATTAATGGATTTTGGGAAGGGTGATATAGAGATATGTCTTGTTAAATCTGTTGATAATTTTGCTGGCCTTAATTCAGAGTTAAGGATAATAGAAAACAGCTTCTCTTTTCTTTCCTTTTTTTTTTTTTTTAAATAGTGGCCTTTCCAGTAACTTAGTAAAATCACATCAGTTCATCTTCCAACTGTACTCAGTTTTCAGGGTTTTAAGCTGTGTGGTTTTTGGTGTTTATCAAAATTTAATTTAAATAATTTCTTAGGCGCATATGTTTTTTTTAATGTAGAGTCACAGTATTAGAATATCAGATGTTTGTGGTTTGTTTGTAATTCTGGATTCATGACTCCCGCAGACAATGTGGTCCAACCTTAAGATGTCATTTGCATTTCCTTGTTTTATGAATAATTATTGCAGAAGTTTTTTTCCCACAGGAAGGTATTGAGAATTGTGGAAAGATTTAAGAATAATTACAGATCTACAAAGCCTTTTTTGTCTCTTATTTTATGTAAGTGTTGTTTTTAGAAAGAACTGGAGTGTGCAGTAAATTCCTGTAGGAGTGTTCAAAATGTTATATGGAAGCCCAGTCCTTTTCTTCAGAAAGCTTTGCAACTGAGAAAAATTTGGGGTTTTTGCTATTGAGGTGTAGGTAGATGAATGCTTATTTCAAGGTCATACAACAGTAGGTGATCTTATTGAGGGCTTTTGAAAACTAGGTTTACTTATTTAGGTGCCTAAATGTAAATTTAAAGTCTAAGTCTGTTATTTATATTATATGTCTCTAGTTTTCACTAGTTCTCTCTGTGTGTATGTGTATGTGTATGTGTGAGAGAGCTGTGCTATTTTAAAACTTGGTAAGGGGGTGTTTCTAGGAATCTACGTACTTAAAATTAGTTTTCCACTGTGGTTACACAGCTGTAAAGTAAATCCAGGAAAGCATCACTGACTTTAATTATGTTACTCCTGGTTTTCACTTCTATAAATTATGTCAGAAATTAATTCCGAATACTCTGAAAGTCATAGTGGTGCTTCCCAGCACCAGCTCTGAACTGTTCAGCAAGCAGAAGAGATCCAAAGGATGATTTGGCATCTTGGTATACAGAGGATGCTGAACAATTGCAGAATTGTTTGGGTACCATTCTTGAAGAAACTCTTTAAATAAACTGTTCCATCATTCAACAAGCTTGCAATAACTTGTTTGCTTAAGTAAAGTTTTTTTGTTCTACTACAAAATTGCTGACCTTCAAGGGCTCTTAGGTAGATAAGTATTTTTAATTATCTGACAGCTATAGAAATTTGCTTGATACAGTCTGTGACATTAGATTAAGTGAGAATTAGCCTATTTTAAGTCTTGTCTTTGAAATAAGTTGTCTCATTCTGGTTTAAATGAGTGCAAAAAGCCAGTTTTCCTTCAATACTAAAGCTACATTCAGTTTAAAAGGATATTGGAGATATTTCAAAAGTAATTTAGAAATTGCAAAACTTTTCCATTGTCCCAGCTGATCTGGACTTGGAGAAGTGTCTGCCTGCCAGAGACAGTTTGTGTAAAAAGAGTGTGAAGACTAAAGAGGATAATTTGACCATACCAAAGGACTTCCCTGTCGGTGTCAGGAAGAGTTTTAGATTTGATCCTCTCATTAATCATGAGTGGGGAGACAGATGCCCCTGCTCCTGCCATTAACTTTTTAATTCATCTGAATGATGGTGGAAAATACAGTCCTTTGGTTAGAGCCAGGAAGTCTCTCCAGTTCAACAGCTCACCATGGCTGTCCTTGAGTCTCTTTTAACAACACAGCAGTTTCAGCAGGTGAAGAAGTGTGTTCAGAAGGTTTCCTTAGCAAGCTGACCAGGTCAAACAACCTCATTGTTTAGCGCACAAAAGATCTGAAACCATGAAGCTGCCTCGTCGTGGCCCTGGCTCAGGAGTTTAACGTATGCATCACAACTGGCTTTGGCTTTCCCTGCTTTCAGAACAGGGCTGCCTTCATGATGGCCTTACCATTCCAGAAGGCATCCCAGAAGGCCCAGAAGGCATTGCTGTCCCCAGAGGACACCTGACACTTGCGTGTAGGAGAGACTGCAGCAACATGCAGTGAGAGAAGCTGCCTGACCTTGGTGTGGCAGCTGGAGGCTTTGGTCAACACCACATTTCCAATTGTTATTGCTGATGTAAAGCAAATATTTTTTCAGTGTTCACCTATTAATGTTATTTTAGTAATATCAGTAAAATCCCTTCATGTTCCTGGTCCAGTGGAACTACTTTCCAGGACAGCATGAAACCTTAGTTCTGGTATAATTTCACACAGTATGTTTTGGAAATGCGTCTTTTTGTATTAGCTTGTTTACAGAGAGAGACTTTCATGTCTTGGCTCTGTATCAGGCTGAGATTATAGCCTTGTGGAAATTTCTGAGTAGAAGGGAAATGTCCTCAGGTAGTGCAGGAAAGAAATAAGGTGGGAAAGCAGTGATATGGAGTTGTATAGACGCCATATATGGGGTTGTATGGATATCCATAGATGTATGGGTGGCTTCAGGGCTCTAGGAGTAAAAAGCAGTGCCTACCACCCAGCTTTTTTGAGGCAGCTTCTCCTGAAAAATGCTGATGAAGATAACATACTGGATGGCCTCTGAGGTCATACTGGTGGTGGAAGCCTCAGTAAACTTTACAGTGGTGTTAAACTAGATGTTCCTGAGCCTGATCCAGTGTTGCTGTGCTGTCACCTTGCACTCATATGATCCAGGGTGAGGGCATGAGGAATTAGGGAAGCCTTGCTCCCTTCCCACTGTCCAGGGGAGGATGACCTCACCCTGTGTACCTTGTGCACAGCAGAGCAGCACCAGCAATGGATGGGATGGTGGTGAAAGGGAAGGAGAGCTACTCATCCTCATGCAGTTTTTTGCCAATATTGGTTCTTAGTGGGGGGGACATAGTGCCCCACGTGGTGCCTGGCAGGGGCATGTATGGTACTTACAAAATTTTCCAGTGGTATTGTGGCTACAGGAAGGCTCAGATGAGTCTATATGGAATGCACAGCTTTTTCTAACTCTGTTTCCTCTTTATCAAAATGGAGACAATCCCATTTCCTTAACAAGAAGTTCTACTAATTGCCAAGGTTCAGATACTATGAGACCACCTGGTAAATAAACACCTCCTGCAGAGAGCCATTTGTCTGTATTATTGTATTGGTGGTGAGTTTTTTAAAACAAATCCGTCGAGGTTTTTACCTAATTGTTCAGCTACTTTTATTGTCTAACATTTCCTGCACAGATTTTGCATTTCTACACTTGGCTCTTTCAGTGTCCTCTTGGTGAACTGTTCTCTATTCTCAGGGCTTGCTTGCGCTGATTCTATAAACATCCTGGCAATTACTAGGTTTGATTTAGGATGTCTAGATGTTTGCACAGGTCTTTTGAGTTTTGATGTAGTCAACATGCATACTTGAAAATCAAAGCAGTTAAGAAAGTGTTACAGGGAATGTTTCTGCAAGAGCTGATAGAGAGTTTGCCACTGCCTTTATTTAGCTATGCTATGTTAAATTTTTTTTTCTTTGCTCAGTTTTTCTGGTTAAGTACATGTTTTAGAGTAGGGATCATGTAATCATATTTGGATATCTCTATTTAATTTAGCCACACATATTTCAGGCAACGGAACAGAAAGCACACTTGAGGGATGTGGTGCATCTAGTTTGAAAATAACTATCTCCAACAGGTCAGATGATAACCAATTCCTAAGAGTGCCCCTCTCCTTTGGCCAGGCAGGGAGTCTATGGTGACAAGCTCAGATGAGGATCCAGCTGATGTTAAGAAATCCCAATTTTCATGTCATTGTATTCCTGTTGGTCACTTCTGTTTAGGTCAATCCTGAGGCTGTGGTTTGACTGTGCAGTAAATCCTTCTTTAGGGCTCCTGTGGCTGGATTAAAAGCATTGAGGCCATGAGATATAAAATGCTGACTACTATAAAACTCACTGTCAATTCAAATTTGTTCAAAATCTCTCAAAGCCTTCCAGCGTAAGATTTGAATTTTTATTGCCAGGTCAAGTATCAGTATGGCTTCCTATGGCTGGCATAAAGCTGACCTGTAAATGTGCACTCTTGGCTAATTCAGCAGAAACGTAACAGTGTGCTCTGATCTGGTTTGTACCAGTAGGTAATCCAGAATAAAACAGATTTGCTACTGTTCTGAAGGATTTCAAACCTCAGACTGTTAACAGCAAAACCATCTTTCATTAATACCTCAATTCATTTCCTAGGTGTTATGCTTCCATTACTACATTTTGCTTTTTAGTTGCTAGCTGAAAAGTAGAAGAAATTAAAGCTACATTTCAATGGAAATTAGTAAATTAATGTCTTCTGCTGGTAGTGGATTTATTTCTCTGGTGCTGAAATGCCCGTGTGACTTTAAAAAAACAGGTATAATGCCTTCATCTATATATAAAATATTAACAATATCTGTCAAACATAACCTTTACAGCAATTATAAAGTGATCTCACTCAGGGGATAAAAGGAATTTTTGGAATAACTCTATGTATGTTTTTCTAGAGGCTTAGGCTAAGCTGGAAATGCCAGAGGGGTTACCCTGAAGGATGGTGTGTTGGCCATTTGGACAAATCACCTTTTAAAAATTGGTAATGGAACATTTTAATGACCCTCTTTATTTTCTTCCCCCCCCCCCATGAGAAAGTGACTATTGGAGCTCTTTACATCACTCCTTTGAGGGTGATGTAGGAAGAAAAACCTCAGCATGTTAGCAAAAAAAGCGTTATGTGTATGCAATGAATACCCATATTTGCTTTTTAATAATTCCAGTCTCAACTATTTAAAGAAAATACTCTTATTCTTCCGTAAGCAATCATTTAAGTTAGCTCTTTCTTAAGAAAGCCTAAAAGAAGGAACCTCTCTTCACCCACATCACCTGTGTTTAACTCGGTATCTTGAACTAAATTTTGGAGATGATAAAAAAAAGGTGTGTTACTTCTTGAGCCATAACTAAAAACTCTTACTGGTGAAGGGAGAAGGAAGATATCTGGTTCATTTACGCAGCTGCAACGCCTTTGAGAGCACATCTAATGTGAGAGTACTGGGTGGAAGAAGAGCAGGTAAAAGATGATTTTTCTGGCTGTAAATACTCCAGGGATGAAAGTGAGAAGAGCTGATAAATATGATGAAGATCAGAGAGCTGCAGAAGCTACGCATCTGTGGGTATAAACTGACTATGCATAGATCTAAGTTGGAATACAGAGCATTTCCAGCTACATGGTGTAGTGGGACAGCTTTCCAGCAAAATAACAGAGGCATAGAACTCAGCCGATACTCAGTGTGGTGAATTCTTTTTGAGAGTCCTTCTCAAACTGGGTGGTCATCCTGCACCATCATGACCTTGCTATTTGAGGTGGACCCAGCAAATTAAGCGGATTTCCTACCCCAGTATTTTTCCAGTTCAGACATTCTTAGGCTGAGAACATTCTAGCTGCAAAATATTATCCCATTTACTTTATCCCTTAAACTGCAAACAAGAGAGTCTAAGCAGACCACGCTTACTGAGACCTAGGTAGGCTGTATAATCAAATCACTGGCCAGAGAGTGGGAATAAGTAGTCCAAGAGGGATTCAGAGGCAAAAGGACAAAATCTCTTGGGTGGAAAGTTGTCCCCAAGAACAGGTACTCCCATCCCCTGTGTCCCCTCAGGACTGCCCATTCCCAGCACTGGCCTGGCTTACTCCAGACAAGAGTCAATACCAGGGTGGACATAAAAGCAGTCTTTTGAGTAGTTAATCTTGTAATCCTTGTGAGGCAGTGGGATGGTCTGGCAGGTCTATCACCTACAGAAAGTGGCAACTCCAGTAAATTTTCTCACGAGGGTCTTGATTCTATTTCAGTGGAAGCTGAGAGCAAAAATCAATTTTGTCTTCGTGTTGAGTTTGCCGTTTTTATCAGGCAGATCTATGTTTTCCCTTGATGAACTATTTACCGCCTTTCTATTTTTTGCTCCCATTGGCATCAGGCTGCCTGAGCCACTCCTCTTACCAGTGCAGAATTGTTCATCTCAGAACTGCATTGCCTGTTTCATCTGGAAGGAGTATTTCCTATTTATGCTTGTCAGAGTCTTTTTTCCAAAGCCAGAAGATTTTGTTTGGGAAACTCAAATCCCTTGAAAGTACTGTATAATTATCCACATGATTATCTTAAGTGTCTGCCATGGGTTTGCAAGTTTGCTCAGGGGTGCAGACAGGCAGCCTGTGCATAGTGATGCCTGCAGTTTTTCCTGTGGGGAGGAGGAGGAATGAGATTTTGAAGGCTGCCTGCTCCTGGCGCATGGAGCAGGCGTTCATCCTTTATCTCTGGAGGGACAAGTGTGCATGGAGGGGGAAAGCCCACCAGCAATGTCTTTTAATGAATGATGGATGAGGATTCAGTTGCCTTTGAATTCCCCATCCTGTCCAGTTAACGGCATGACCAAAGCTGAAATCAGCACCGAGTTGTGCCTTTGGACAACACAGAGGAGATTTGGAGAGTCTGGAGCTAAAACTGTGAGCTGCTTTCAAGAAGCTGGATCTTTTGCAGGCTTGAGACTGGGGTGACACATTTGCTCTGTGGATAGTTTGCAAAGGGCAGTCTGTAACATGTCCACTCAATGTCAAAATTAACCAACTAAAAGCAAAACTAAAACCATTAAGCCAAAAAGGATTTTAAAGAGTGATCTGTCTGACCATCTCTAGAATTTGAATCATTTTGAACTCTGTGTGGTTACTGGGAGCAATACTGATGTTTGCCATTGAAGCAATGATAAAGGTGTCATTATTATAACTCATTGGATGTTATCCATTAGATATGGCCTCTCACTCTGGTCTCTCTAAGACAGAAAGTGATGCTGAAAGGAAAAAAGTAAGAGAGACTGAAATGGAGAGATCTGTTCTCTCTCACAGCCCAGGAGATACTGGCTGTAATCGTTGTTCCTGGCAGGTATTTGTCTAACCTGCTTGCTGAGAGTGTGAGTGATGGAAGCTCCAGTCACCCGGGACAGTGTCCTCTGGTGCTTTTGTATTCTTCACCCTTATTATTGTTACCTAACTGCTATCCTAAACCTACTCTGATGTGATTCACATCCATTACTACACTGTGGACAAAGACTGCGGGCATTTTTAGGTACTTGAGGACCTTCAGCTTGTCTTCTCACACCCCACATGCAATGCTTTCTCCTTTTCAGATCAGCAGACCCTATTTTTTTGAGTATTTCCTAATAAGTTACATTTTCTAGACTGGTAGTCATTCCAGTACTCTGCTCCAACTGGGCAGTTTTGCTCTGAAACCTTCCCATCCTTGCATGAGAGTACAGAGATACTTTACACACTTGATAGGCTTTATAGCTTTTGATACATCTTGGGAAAATGACTATTTTCCACCCCCAGAAGTCAGATTCTGACAGGAATGCTTCACGGCAAACCCTGCATCTCTTCCCAAAGATCTGCCCCCTAGCCAACCTTATCTATGTGTGATTTTCCTTTTGCAATGCTCTGCACTTGTCTTTGCTGAAGTTTATCCTAATTTTTTTTCTTATTATTTTTGCCAAGATGATTTAGATGCTAATCCAGTGTGTCTGCAGTCACTCTCAGCTTCGTGTAATCTGCAGATTTAATAAGTGTGCTTTTTTTCATCACCCAGGTCACTAATGAATGTACTGATCAGAATAAGACCATATAGATCCAGCAGAGCTCTGTTCACAGTGTCCTTCTGTTTTCACAGAGTATCATTAATAACTACTCCCTGGGTATGGCTTTGTAGTAGTCTCATTTAATCATGTTTTCCTAGTTTATTTATGAGAAAGTTGTTTGAGACAGTGCCAAAAGCTATTATAAAGCCCAGATAAATGGCACCTAACAACTTCTCTATTATGAAAAGAAATTAATTTGATTTTTTTTCTTGTCTTTTCTGTTTCTGCTGCTGCTTATATTTAGGTTATTTTCCACATACATGCAAAGTACTTCTTTGGTTGTTTTAGAGTTTTTCAGAGGATTGAAGCTAGATTGACTGCTGCAGCATCCTTTTGCTACTTCTCCTTCTATCCTTTTATACAGGCACTGTGCTTGCCCTTGTCTTGATTTCTGGCACCTGACTTGTCTGAGCTTCAGAGGTGACCAGGAAGGAGGTATTGGAGATGGCTTCAGCTAGTTTTGAAGTGAATTGAAAATACGGTTTGTCCAACCCTGCTGGTCTGGAAATACCTGACTTGGACAGAGGACTGATCTGGAGCTGGCAGAGAAGAGGATAGTATACCTTTGTAGTGATAATGTGCTGTAGTATTAACTAATCCCCTGTGCATAGTATGAAATTTTATCAAGGACTAAAGCAAAAATCAAACCAGTGTCCTCTCTTTCAGTGTCATTTTTCAATAACTTTCCCTCTACTTGAGCAACACTTTTCCAGACTCTCTTCTTGGTATTAATAAATATATATAAAGGATAACAAAAATATTTTTTTTATCTTCTGCAAGCTTAATTTCATTTTTGTGCCCTGATGTTTACAACATTTCTGTCTGTGTGTTCATACTATGGTTTTAACTCCTGTTCAGTAACATTTTAGTCTTCTTTATTCCTATCTCTAAGGTAAAGTAAAACTCTTTACGTTGCCAAGCCTTCTGATCCTTCTTCTGCATTGAGATGTTACTGTGCCTATGCCTTTTAAGCACAAAATAGTGTTTCTTCGAGAAACTACTACTTGATTTATTTTTCCTTTAAACTTCCCTTCATGAATTCTTGCCTAGTAATTTTTTATGTGTACTGAAGTCAGGCATTTCTGGTTTACTGTTCCAAATTCCTTGTGTATGGCAGATTTCACAGTTTCACAGACAGTCTTACGTGAGTTTCCTTCCACCTTCTTACCTTTGTCACATCCCTCTGTGAAGGAACTTCCTGCTGAATATCAGACCTATCAGTTATGTGCGAATATTCATCCTAAGGTACCAGGACTGTCTCCTGCTGCTTTCCTTTCCTAGCAGATAACTTGTGCTTGTACTCCCCCATTACTATCGAATCAGTTGTTAACAGGTAGACTGATTAACTTAAACTTCTTGGTTTGGGGTTTGTTGTGCCCTCCTCCATGTTTTTTTTTCCCATTTATTATTAATTATTAATAGTAGAATTTAGCAGTTCTTCTTCCCTCTATGTTCAGGACCTCAGAGCAAGTGTGTGTATCATCCTTGGTATGCTAAAATATGCCTGCTTGAATTTTTCTCTGTCAGTCCATATATGTTATACATATTTATACCAGTATTCCAGATATATGTCTTACTACTGCAAGTTCCAGTTGTGCGAGTTAAATCATGAATTTTATCTTAAATTAAATCTGAGATCTTAAACAAGACCTAAGCTCTGTGCTAAAGGCAAAATATTTATCAATGTTGCACCAGATATCAATGATATTCAGAGAATTTAACCCTATTTCTTGGTCCATCTGTGACTGTATTATCACCCTTACTTTTTAGAACTGTGCCTAGCCTGTTTCTATCTTTATTTCCTCTGCTTTTGTCTCATGTGACTCCTACACTGAGCCTAACTCAGAAGTCACTCTCACTAAGCAATGGGCCATGTCCTTCTTCCCGGAGCTGATGCCCATCTCTGTTCAGACGGTGGTATAAAATCAGCTTGTCAGGAAGACATTGAGGTCCTCCTGGGAGCATCACACGGGACCATGATATGTTGGCCCTGCTTGAGCTTCCTTGGGGTCACTTCTGTTCATCTAAGTAGTGCCACAAAGGCAGGGATGCGCGCAAACCTTGGCAGAACACATCAGTTCTGAGTCCTGTCCATCTAAGTAGTGTCACACAGGCAGGGAGATGGGCAAACCTTGGCAGAACGCTTTGGATCTGACTTCTAGGCAGCAGCATTTTGCAAGACTCTCCCTTTATGCTCATGCTCTTGGGGTCACAGGATCATGCTACTGGTTCTTTTTACCCATCCAAGCCTTGCATCTACCTCACTGGGCAGGTCTGCCTTCCTGGAGCACAGGAAGCATTGATGGTGCACATTGAGCAGCACCCACTGCAAGAAAATAACTCCTGAAAAGAAAATAGTCAGCAACACTTGACTCTCAGCAGAGTTGTTCCCTGTTTCATGGATCCTAATGATCCTGCAAATAAAACCCTTCTCACCTTCTTGCTTGCTACCCCCAGCTCTTGCTGCCTGCTAGCTGCTTGTGTGCCTCCCTCTCAGAATTGCAGAAAACTGGGGAATTCAACTGTGCAACTCTGGGTAGTCACCTCTCTTAGATGCTTTACCTGCAGGGTAAGTTTAGTCTGCTGTGTGCACTGCTGCCAGCACAAGGAGGGACCCCACTGCCTGTCCTCACTTTTCATGTTTGCTACCGCATGTCTGTCATGCAGCTTGGTGGAAAGCTAAGTCAGAGAAGTGACCAGATTGAGCCTATCCCAGCCCCCAAAACACTGTCATGAGCAGGGCAGAGCTGCCTTCAAGCAGCGGCATCAACCAGTTTCAGACGACCAGTGTCGTGCTGGTCCTCGAAGCAGATGTGGTTGGAGCATCTTCTTCGCTTCGGTGACGGGACCGAGCTGTTGCAGGAGCATCCCCACGGCTCATCAGTTCCTTACCGGGAGGTCAGGAGCTAATTGTGACCTTTTATTCCCTTGCTGCGAAGAGCAGTTGGTGCCCTCAAGTGGTAAATTGCAGAAGGAGAGTGGCTCCGGCCGTGCGAAGGGGGGTTTGTGCTCCTGTCCCGGGGCGTTGCTGTGCTGGGGCTGTTGGACGGCTGCGGTGTTTTTTGACACTTCTAATCATGCTTTTTCCCCTTTGCAGGACAAGACGGTGTGGTGACCGTGGTGGGAAGGAGACACCGTTCCCAGCAGAGTGGGAACCCTGACAGCAGGCATACCTGGACGTCCACGGATGCTTCCAACCTCTTTATCCATCGACCTTTCCGCGGGGCTGGGTGCGGCGTGTTCACACTGAACATCCTGCCTTGACTGTGGTTTTTATTAGTTGGAGCCCTAAAAACACCCCCGTAAGATTAGATGGGGCTTGCTTTGGAACTGCAGTCCCACTCCAGCATGGCCCCGGAGGCTGCAGGGAGCCACGAAGGGCAGCAGAGTCAAGATCTGGGGAGCCAAACAGGGCCAGGACTGCTGCCATGAGGGCATGAACAGGGACAACAATGCCCATCACGCAGGACAACGCAGGGGTCTTTCTTCCCCTCCTTTTCCAGTGGCTGCAGAACAGCCATCGGGAGGGGGCTGAGGGTGCCGAGCAGCAGCTCTGCCGCTCGGCTGTCCAGAAGCTGAGTGAGTACATCCAGCTGAACTTCTCTGTGGATGAGAGCAAACTGCAGTCAGGGAGCTGTGGAACTCCAGATACAGAGATCTGCACTGTATACCTGGCCCAGGAGATGAGAAAAACTGAGGTTCTCGGCTTGAGCTTTGGGAACATCCCTGCTCTTGGGGACTACGGGGAGAAGCGGCGGGGAGGGAAGAAGAGGAAGGGGCACAAGGGACCAGTGCTTGACGTTGGGTGCATCTGGGTTACGGACTTGAAGAAAAACAGCCCAGCTGGGAAGTGTGGGAGAGTGCGTCTGAAAGATGAGATCCTTTCCCTGAACGGCCAGTTAATGGTCGGCGTGGATGTCACTGGTGCAAGGTAAGGGTGGAAGAGCAGCCACATGTGGCCACCTCTCACAGCATGTGGCACAGGTCGTGGTTGGTACCTATTTATGTCTGAGAGCAAAGGTTTTGGTTTTCTGGCCCCCAGGAGAATTCTGGGTTCTTTCTTAAGGTCTGTCAAAAATACATAAATCAATAACCAACACACATTTGCTATTCGCAAATCCACTGGAAAATTTTGAGGGGTCATTGTGTCAAAAACAAGCAGGTTATAAGCATCGGAGGGCCTCCACTAAACAGAAGTCTTCCTGGGTTTGGATAAAGCTGTTTTTTAGTAAAAATGAACACAGACTCAGCAGCACTGAATATTTCTTTACAGGTGCGTCTTATTAAATCATTTGAGCTGAGGGAAGGTATTTGACAGCTAAATGTTGCCTGAGAGTTTTTCAAAGCAAGACATTTTTATGTTTTTCAGATTGGAACAACTTCATTTTAATAAATTCCCTTTGATTTTACTGTGTCTTGTCCCAGAAAACTTGAAACCTTTAGGAGTTCAAGACAGAAATGAAGGTTCTTGCAATGATACAGATTATTCTTGCTTTTTTTATTTCAGTTGATGCGTGCTGTAAAATCAGTCATTGGCCCACTTCTGCTCTTTGTGGGCTGGCAGACTTGCTCACATTTCCCTTTGCAAAAGCAAAGACCTTTCTCTGATACAGATTAGGATGCAAATATTCTTTCATACTTCAGATTGCAACATACAAAAGGACATGAAATCCCCTCCTTAAACTAAAGGGCATTCATCTGGGGGGCGGACAGTTTTGGAAACAAAACACTACTGAAGTGGCCCTTCTTTAAAGGGAAAATGTTGATCTGTAGCCTGGGTAATCCAGCACATTTTATGGGCCTTGGGAGCAATATGTCATTTAAGACCAGCTGAGAGGGTGCTCCAGCAAGTGAGATTTGCAAGAGGGGCAAATAATGGGTTTTAATTGAAATAACTCGTACAGTCAAAAACAAGGGAAAAAAAAGAGTCGAATCTTTATAGATTACGCCAGTGAGAATATAGCACTGGAAATAATACTCATTGGTTATTCATCTGCTGCTTTAGGCGTTGGGTTTGCAAAGCCACAGTTGCTTGGGTGAGGGCGTGGTAACACTTGCAAGTTATACTACTGCAAAATGCATGGCCTTTCCTCCCAACATGCAGTGAAGGTGACAGCATTTTGGGCTGACTTACTCCTAATTCTGCCATGTGGCAAAATAAAATTGTGACTTCTCAATCTGTGAGTGCTGGGCAGTTGAACCTGACTGTGGTTTTGCAGGTATGATAACAGTCCTCTGTAATTTCAAGCCTGTAATTCAATGAATGTATAAATATTGGTACTGTGGCAGTACCAGCCAGTGGCACCCCCAAATCTGACAGGTTTTGTGGCAGAAAGAAGTCGATGTGCTGTTTCCCCATGGCCAGATATCTGTGTTCCTAAAATCCAAGGGAATCAGCTGCAGAAGCCAGCAATAATATTATCTTACTATTAATGTAAAATGAAAGATAATACCCAATGGAGTCCAAAATGTTTGGATGCCTGTTCTTAGTATCCTATCCCTAAAAGCTTCATTTTGGGGTTGCTCCTTTCAGAAAACTCTGTTATTAGACCAGCAAGCTGTGACTGTTGCCAATGAGAAGCAAGTGCTCCATTTTCCTTAGTTGAGGGTTTTTTTTCTGTTGTAAAGACAGAGTTCCTACTGTCTGGTGGTACACAGCCAATGACGTTGTTCCAATTTAGGCCAAAATTTAGGACATCTCATAATCAAAACCTGATTTATTTTCAGCATCCAAACCATCCTTGCCTAACATACTGTCAACTGTTATTTGACAAGGGTGATGTTGATGGATTGCAGTTTGGGACCTTGAGGATGCTCTCAGTTTGGAGTGCTTGGTTTTTGCCTCTGAGGAAGCTGGTTGGTAGGCCCAACCTGATGTACCATCTTGTTCGTCTGATGCCTTGGCAGTCCTTCATTTGGTTTCTCCATTGGGGTGCTCAGAAGGGACATAGTTCTGCGTAGATTTACAATAGGCTGAAAGGCAACATCAGCTTGTCTTCTGGGGAGACTGTTTCAAAGAAGAAGCTTTCCTAGAGTATTTCGATATTATTATCTGGCTCAGTGATAAACTCTTCCAGATTGATACGAAGGGGTGAAAGTGCTGTAATTTGCAGTGTTTTATGTAGCCTGTGTGTGGTCAGTGAAATTAAAATTCTGCCTGTAGCTTCTGTAGCACCAGGCTGGACAGGGCAAGCCAGAACACTCATTGTATGTCTATTCCTCACCTGTTAAGCGTGCCAGGGCAGCCCCATCTTGCCTGTTGAGCATGTTGTGGTTCAGGCTAGTGTTTTAGGGAATCTTCTGATTTATTTCCATAAGAATGGGGAACTGGGCAATAAGCAGAGGGTATCATGACTCTGCCACTTTCCTGGGCATTACCACCTCCACTGCAAGGTTGGCAGAACTGTGCTCCCATACCTGGGCTTCGTGACACCTCTAGCTCCATCCCACTATGCAAACCTTCCCTGCACCAAGGGGCTAAGCCAATACATTGGACAATGGGAAAGGAGAGGTAGGGTCAGGCGATCCTTTCTGCTGGTTGTCCTATGGATGTAGTCAGTGTCTAGAGGACAAAGGGGCAGATGGCTGGAGCCATAAAAGATTGGGCATCCCTGGACAGATCAGGTTAAATTGGGCATTCCTGGGTAGATTGCACTCTTTCAGCACTTGCCTGGTGTAGGTCCTGTGCATACAGGTCCTCAGATGCCAGAGTGATGATGGAGTCAGACATGACACAGAAGAGCAGCACTCCACTGCTTGGAGGAGCCGGCTGCAGATGTCACCCATATGTCTCTCCCTGTTAAGGATGTTAAATCTGGTTTGACTTCTTTAAAGAAAAATAATTTATTTAAATTCCACCTGATTGATTGCCATGCAAACAGTAGAAACATGTTGATTATTGCTGAGCTTTTTTTTTTCTTTCTTTTCATTTGGAGAAACATTATGCAGTAATATAATCATCAAAGCTCTTCAGGGTATTATTACATTAGAGAGGAATGATGTAGGCAGTGGCAATTTTGGTGATGCTAGTGACTGAGGGAAAATTATTACTCTCTTCAGAGTTAGCAAATTGTGTGTGCCTATCAAATACAATTGCAGGGAAATAAGCTGTATTGGAGTTCTGAATAAAGGTTAGTCAAAACTCTGCATGTTTATTTATTTTCTGTCTATACAACTGTATCTCCAAAACACATGGGCTATGTTCCCCCAGACAATAGCCTCCTATGTATTTTGGAACTACTTCTCTCAGTTTGGGCTATTACTCATTTACTGGAGGGAGACTGTTAGTATTCATGCAGATGACAGATGAATCCTTCATTTCCTGAGCATGACTGAATGGGGCTTCATTGAGCAAATCCTGGGAGGACTGCAAAAAAATTGGTTTGTCATGAATATCATTCAGTTTGAAATATTTGATTACAAATTTCATCAAGCATACCTGCAGTTCTTGGACACAGCTACCACATACATCTAATCTTTAAAATCAGTGCTGAATATATTTCCAAATTCAAACTGTTTTTGAAGAAAGCAGAGTAAGACACATTACAAGTGATGACAATGTGGTATAAACATGAGATATAATTTTGGCATTGAGGAAACCCAACCACTGCTTCAAAATATCATGTTCCTCAGCTCCAAAAATGACCAAACATTGCTATGTGTGGGAATAGTCAGACAACTGGCTGGCTTCTTTTTAACCCACAAGCTGGAGTTGCTTCCAAAAAATGAACAGCGAATTGTTTTAACAGCCCTAGCTTTGCACACCATTTTCTTAAGTCTCCTCTTCACCTAGTGTCCTGAGGGATTTGCTAGGACTCCTCCCCAGCACAAGATATGATATGCTGAATCTTGGGGAAATCAGTTCATTTTCAAAGATGCTCAGAAGGACCTTCAGAAATCAGATGTGCAATGGAGAGTGAGATTTAAGTGTCAGTACTGAAGGTAAAGCTTTGACCTTACCTGTATTTGGGAGTTTCCAGGCAAGGTCCTCCCTGAGTGCTTGCTACTACTGCACATCTCATCTACATAAACCAGGACAGATGAAAGTATGAAGATAACGTCCTGGTCCCTCTAACAGGTCAATGCAACAGTAGTTGTTTGGTAACATGAACATTCTAAACACAGTACTGTTTCTAAGTGCTAGTGGCTGATTACAGAGCATAATACTGAACGTCTAACAAAATTACAGGTCTCAAAATGTACAAAGCACTTTGTGCTGCTTGCCTGCGGCAGTCAATAACAGTGCTGGGCTCAGCTGGACGAAATCATGAGCCCCTTATCAAAACAGTCCTTGCTGGTGCTGGAAAGGCAGTATGCAGTCCCTGGCTTTATTTGGAGCCAAATTCTGCTCTGAATATGTCTTCAAGAGGGTGCTTTTCTTCTTTGCCCGCTTGTTGGAAGCCCTGCATGCAAAGAGATGCAGAGTAGTACATCTGCTGAGAGGATGGGAACAAAGAACAGGAACCTTGGCTGCATCTGAGTAGAGCTGCTCAAAAATCTAATAGTGTGGTTTGAAAACTGATGTGTCAGAAGAGCACACCCTTCAAGGCACTTCTTATGGAGCTCCCCCTTCCTCCAAAGTCTGAATTGAATGACTACACAAACTACTTTGCACTTGAAATAGAAAGATTTTCTTGTTGGGAAGAAAATCTCTCCCTGAATGCAGCCAGTCCTTGATATCAAAGTGCAGTGCTCCAATTTTGCATTTTCCAAGGGGCACTGCTTCCTGCCACGCTGTGGTGAGACACTGCCACTGCAGGAGGCTGGCTGTCCCCGTGGTCACTCTGTCCCTGCGCTGGCAACTGCAGCTGTCTCTGGAGCATCTGCAGGATCTTGTAGCACTGTCTTACTTAGTGGTGGGTACAAAATACTTCCAGGTGCTCTGACTAGTATGTGGGAATGGCATGCTGAGGGAACAGGGAACAAGGGCTGTGCTTCCTGTGCTCATCAGCCAGGGACCTTAGTTTAAGTTTTTGGTAATAAATCCATTCTTCAGTAGGGTCAGGCGTTAGAGGGTATGAATGCCTGTGTTATGGTGGAAGGGGAGGTTTTCAGGTTTCTGTGCCTGTGATGGGTTTATATTTCTCTACTGTGGATTTATTTCCCACTCGGCAGAACAATGTCCTTTATATATATTTATTCTCAGGGAAAAATCACCCCAAGGAAACTATCCCTGGTCATGGCAGAAAGCTTTGTCTCACCACCCCCCACCTCCTGGCCATGCCAGGTTGCATGGATCAAATGCTCTGTTTTACTGTGTTTCCTCACCTCCTTCCTAATGCAAAAATGCTGCCAACACAAAGTGCTGCTCAGTATAAGCAGCTGCTTTGCCTGGTGTTAGTAGGGCCTTCTCTTGGTTATGTTCATAAGAAAATATTTTTGTTTTAATAGGAAAACAAATGGAAATGTGTCCTGGCCCTTTGCCCTTGGCCAAGGGGCAAACATTTCTGTGGGAGCTCCTTGTTAAAATATTAACAGCACTGACTACACAGAGAAAACCAAACACAGTGGTCCTGGAGACTGCAGCCTCCAAATACAATCTCGGGGAATAGAATTCTTGTAACTGACCTAAAAAATACCCCCAGTCTAATGTGGAGTTGTATTTGTTCCCTTTTTCATATCATATTACTAGTTTTCATGCTGCTAAGTTATGGATCAGGACACAGAGGCTGAGATCTGGGGCTTGTTATCACGGGCACTGATGTGAAGTGTATGTTGACGTGCCCTCCAAGCTGCCTGGTGTGTGAGTCGTGAGGATGGAAAATAAGCAGCACATAGGGATCTTGGCTGAGGGTTTTATCCTCCAGTTGAATGTCTGTGAGCAGGGAGACAGTGAATATGTGCTCGACCTGTGCAAAATGAGAGGACGCCTATAAATGTCTAACATTTCTCAAACAGAGCATAAGTTTCCCTGTGGTCCTGAAGCCTTGTACGCTGGAGCATGGAGTTCCTGCTGAAGCACGGCTGCTGTATTTTACACTGATAATGGATATTAATTAACCCTTTAAATATGACATGTCTAAGAAACTAAGAAAGAGATGTTTTTCTTCCCTTCTTTTATGCCTTCAGGAAAGGTATGAGTTGACTTAGCCACGTGTGTTGAGAAATAAATTGCTCTGAAGGAATAAGCTTTATCTCAAATCCTCTCTCAAGAGCCAAAGACTTAAGCAGAAGGTCACTAATCCCTGGACTCAGCAGAGATCATTTAGCTTGTTTGTCCTCTTTGTTTTATTAATCTGGGCGTGGGTTCACTCAGTTTCCCCTCCGCACCCTTTTTTTCCTGCCTTTCCTCTCGACCTCACTGTGCTGAGCCCAGCCTCTGTGGAGGCAAAAACTGTTCCCTTGTAGGCATGGTCATTTGCAGCATCCCACCACTACAAGTGCCTCCTCAACAGGCTTTCCAAACTCCTCATCCTCCTCAATTTTGCATCTTCAATATTTATCTTCTCACTCAGCTCAGTTTTATCTAAAACCTGTAAAAGATGATGGAAAGACTCCCACTGATTTAAATGTCTCACGTCCTGTACATGTTTCAATGTTTGTCCCAGAATGTTGGGAGTAATATGCTTGTCATTGCCTTCTATACGCTGTTGCCACTGAACAACAGAGCAGGCCTCTCTTGATAGAAAGCATGATCCCCAGAAGGCATGGATGTATAATTAGGAATCATCTCCAGGGTCATCTGCAGCAAATGCTCCTCATCCCTGGCGTTGTGTGCTTTCTTTTCTAAAGGTTTGCATCAGACTTCAAAAGACCTGGACAGAGGTTAGAGGTGTTGCCTTAGGAGGTGTAAAAGCTTTAGAGGTTACAGAGTGCATTATCCTGAACTTTTTGTGCCAGACACTTTTTGTGTGTGTGCTTTTGTTTTGTTCCACTCAGCTATGAAAGCTCTGCTCAGAAGGCTGTACCTTTTTGCCAAATGTATGGTTGTGCATCTCAATTTAATTTGCTCTTCTGACCACACTGTAATTGCAAGAGAACAAGCCCATTCTCTGGGAGGAAGCTCTGCCATCCTCACTCATCTACTGTGGGAACAGCCTGCTTTGGTGAATCAGCTTCGTGCCTGATGCCAAAGTTGTAGCAAAAACTCTTCTCCATCCTAAGTAGGATTTCCAGCCTCACATGCAGCAAGCATGCCATGCTCTCAGGTCATCTAAAAGCCCAGTCAGGATGCAGCAGAAATTAGCTAATTGACAAACTGGTGGAATGTGCAAAATAGAGTCACCTTTTTTCCACCACCCAGCCAAGAAGCAGGTGAGGCCTTCGGCCACAGCAGTAGTTATTTTCACAGCCTCTCCAGCAGTGCATTTTCTAGCCACAGAACAGTGGTTCAGCCATCAATAATTAAAAATAGAGATGTTCGAAAACACATGCAAGGAACACTTTGTGCCCATTATTCTTGCTCTTTCTATAATGCTTGTGCCCTTAACACACCATTTGCAATGTGCAGTCATTCACAGTGTCTCTTCTAATCTGTAAATGTGAATTTCTCTTCATATTCTGGGAGTTCAAAGCTTTGCACAAAGCAGGCTGTGGGCTAAAGCCTGATTTCCATGAGACAGGAGCACTGAGCTGCTCCAGAAGGACGAGGCGACTGGAACCAGGTCACTGGGTTACAGTGAGATGCATGGCAGGTTGTCCTTTCCAACCCAGCCTACCTGATGCGCAATGAGTCCTGGAAAGACAGGACTTTGCCAGTCTACATTGAAATGTTTATTCTCATAGCATGGGGCTAAGCGAGCAGCAGTCCCCTTCTCAGGAGTGTTTCAGGGCTGCTTTGCAAGGAGGCGATGAACGTATCTTCTTACCAATCTCATGTACCTTTGGATCCTGCAAGATGCACTAGGACTGAGCCATGACCCTCCAGAGCTAAAAGCACTTCCAGTGGCAGCAGTTTAAAACCTGCTTATCCCTGCCACAGAAAATCAGGCCTGGTTTGGAAAGGACAGGAGAAGGGAAGGTTGAAAGATTATGAAGAGGAGACAGGTCATTCCACAGGTAGAGGCTGTTCTCAATACCAGCCTCAGAGAGATGGCTTGTCAGCATGAACCTGCCATATGTGGACATAAGTGAGAGGATAAATATAAGAAATGTAGGGTGTGACCAGCAGAGAGGCAGGTATATAACTCCAGAGACAGCTGCTCTGGTGAATATCTTTGGCGCTTGGATTTTTTTTCCTGTGGAAAGCTCATTGCTCTTCTTATCTGATATGACATTTGCCTCCAGCTCAGAGCAGTAGCCCATGCTCCTTGACACTTACGTTTCTATCCTTTATATCAGATGTAGGCTCAGATGGGAAGGACTTACATATCAATCGCAGGCTCTGCAGCTTCACTCATCATTTTTGCTGCTTTCTCTGGATGAAATTTATGACTCTCAGCAAGATCATCTGGGTTTCCAAAGGGAAACAGTTTTAATAGACCAGTACCAGTAAAAAGATAACTTGGCAGGCACTGCAATAAGGTTTGAGGCATCTTAGGAGACTTGTACCTACTGAGACAGGACATGATCAGGACAAATATGATTATTAGCAGCAAATGTCACCCTACAGCATCCAAGATTCAGGAAACCCAGCTAGACTGAAGGTTCTTTAATGAGAACATGAGAAACTAGGGGTGGAAAAAAATGGGTTCAGGCTTTTTCAAAATGCAACAGATCTATTGAAATCTGACTGAAGGAGATTATTGTTTCTGCTGATGCCTAAGGCTGTGTTCTATTGTTTAAAAAGGTGCCCAAGTGAGTTCTTTTCTAGATGATCTTTAAAAAAAAGGCAAAATTAAAAACTGCTAAATAGAGAAACATTTTTGACTGTTTTTCTGATCTGTTAATTGTTCATTGGAATGGGTTCTAGCTAGTAGAGTAATTACTTGATGAAACAAAACTCAATGATGTCCTCTTCTCTTCCTCATGCACATTGACCAGAGGTTCTTTGTGCTGTGATAAGTGAAGAATTACAAAGTACTTGCCACTTTTTCATAGCCTGGGCTATTTTTACTCTGGTAGTGAAGCGATAAACATGGACATGTGGTAACGAGTAAACTTCATGGTACCATCCATCTGAACACTGTACCTAGATGAGTTAAATGCGCTAAAAGTTCAGTAATTCCTCCTTGAAAACTCACAGATGATAAATGCAGCCAAACTGGTGTGTGACATTCTCACTGAAAATGGTTTCTAGCGATAGTTCTGTTGAAAACTGCATTTTGTATTTTCATCTGCAGAGAGGTTCTGCTAAAACACAGCTTTTTTTTCTCAGTTTCCTCTAGAGGGCAATGTCATATAAATATTTTAAGCAATTTTGGGTTATGTCAACTGGGAATTCAGCCTGTTTTATCTAAGACTTCATAAGATAGCGTGAAAAGTGTTTCTTTATGTGTTTTTTAATGTGTGTATAAACATAATATAATTACTGTAATTGTTTCTTGGGCTTGTTCAGTACAGTAGTCAACCCTTCTAAGGAGCACAGAAATATGTTTTATGTTAAGAGTAGATTTGCCTATGCTGGAATGTAGAGAAGACCTCTCTAGAAGACCTGCTCATGAAGACCTAACTCTTCTCTTGCACCTGTGCAGCTTGAAGGATTTTCAATAGCTGCTCCTTATTTAAGCTATTGTAAAAGATATTATAATTGAATCCCTTGAGAATAAAGCTACCATTTCCTGTAGTTTATGTTGGTACCTGCAGAGGATAAATATAAATACCAAGTTGAAGTGGTCCACAGGAACTAGGAAACAGAAGGGTTTTGTGTTAATACTTATTTCCCTAAGAATTTAGGAATTCCCAAATTAATCAGTTCTATTATTTGTTTGATGGATGTTAGTAACAGCCCAATTTTAAATTAATTGTCCATATAAGCAGCTGCTAGAATTAGTATGAATCAAAGGTGGCCTGTCTGGTCCTTAATAATTGATCTTAAGGAATACTGTCTCCTTTCCATCACTGTTCTACAAAAAAATTGTAAATATGGATAAAAGCTGTTTTGTTTTCTTTAAAGCTCTGATGTATAATTTGAAACATGCTTACATCGGCACAAACATTTTCTGTTGTCTCTCATTATCTTCTCCCCTTTCCCCAAACTAACACTGCTATAAAAGGGAAATTTGCTCTTGACTTCCCAACATGAAAATGGCTTTAGGGAAATCCTTTTAGAACTAGTCTCCTTTCCCCTCCTGATGGTGACTTTTCCTCTGGAGCATCACCATAATGGCCTTATTGGATTAAACTGCAAATTCCACATGTTTACTGAATTTGTGGGTTAACATTCTTTGGAAATATCTCTTCCAAAAAAGTAATGGGTGATCTGCAGTTGCCAAGTTCTCTAAATGAATAAACCTGTTTATTTGTTTTTCCCCAAACAGGAAAAGCAATTAATTAAACTAAAACTCTTATTCCCAAAAGTACTCCTTTGAAAACAGGGGCCTGTGAATAAAAAGAACAGTAGTTGCATTGGCTTCAAAGCCAGCAGTCATTAGGTAACAAAGCAGGATTTGCCCTCCACTTTTGAGTAATAGGATATCTGAGAAAAATCTGAAGACACAGCTCTTCTGTAGGCTTTACAATTTAAATAGGTGAGACAGTTTTTTCATTAGTGCTGCTGGCCAGGCAGAACTTTCTCATAGTTTTAAATCCCATCTTAATACAGATATGATATGTCGTTTGTAAATTTTAATTTGCTGGGATTTTTTGTTTTTAGAGACACTAGTGGCAACTAAATAGGCTTAGTTTCATTTCTCATGCCACATGGATGTGATGAATAGCTTTGTGTTTGAACCATATATTCTTCACCTTAGTTTAGGGCTTGTGTTTGCATCTCACTGGCTCCAAGGTATCTGTCCGCTTCATGCTTAATCACAGGGGATTATATGTTGCCTTCAGCTGGAAGGAGCTATGTTTGGTGCTGTAGGTATGTGGGGAGGTTGATTCAGCCTGAGCTGGAATCTTTGTACGTGAGCAGCCCTGGGAATGTCACGCTTGTGTGGCTGCAGGTACTGAAGGAACCAATAAGGGTTCATGACTTGCTCACTCCCTCTGCCTTGCTTGCTGGTGAGTGGTGTGAAGCACAGTTTTCTTGCACAGAAAAAACAAAAGTATGCTTGAGGTCTCTGACAATACCATAACACTGTGGACTTCAATGGAATTGCTTCCCGTTTACCTCCATGGAAATGGGGAAACTCTGCCTTCCAGATTTCCTCCTGCCACTTCATATCTGACCCAGGAATACACAAAATTGTCTCCTCTCTGATCTGTTTTTTGATCATTCCCTGCATTCAGAAAGTAAGCAGGGTGTACAGCAATTCAATTTCATCAGGGTGAACTATGTGGTTAAAATAAATCGTATTTCAATAATTCACCAGTTATGCTGTGGAGAAAGAAGTAGTAACAGTTTAAAAAAGTGTACAGATGCCAAATGGATCAGAAGTTAATGGCTGGTTTGTGGAATTCAGAAGCAGAAAGGGTTTACTACAGGGCTCTGCCTTTAAATTGACTGTTCTAAATAGTGTATGAGAAAGGCAGACTCTCAGTGCTCTATTAAAATTATTTTGTGACTCAGATGCTTTCTCTGATGACCCAACAATCAAATTATAAACTGTGGAAATGAGTTTAAGGGTAATAATCATTTAAAAAAATCATGTAAGTTAGAAGAGAAGTAAACATCTGTCTTGAGAGAGGTGAATTTCAGAAGAGCTTGAAAACAAAAGAGGTAAAAGACAAGAAGGTAGTGAAAAATGAGGATGGAAGAAGGACTTATAAATTCATCAATTCTGCATGGCTGAATAATAATAAAAAGTGTTTTCTCTAATATGTAATTAAATTAGATATCATTATCTGTTAAAACAGTTCATCCAGTTCATATAACCAAGGAAAGCAATCCTGAGTCCAGGTGTCTGCTCCTATAATCCCTGAGGTTTTTCCAGCCTCAAGGATATTCTCTCATTTAATGATAGTATCAATAATAGTATTAAAGAATATGAGGAGGCATATTCTCCCTTTTTATATAGTCTTCAAAATGCAGAGCAGCACACTTGGGATCCACTGGCCATGCAGTACACTAGAGGAGTCATGTGTGATTGGTGAAACCAACTCAAGATCTCCTTTAGATTAAAAAATCTCATATAGCTTGCTATATACTGAATCATAAACTGGTGTCAGAATCCAGCATGAACCAGATCTAAAGAACTAGTTTAAATGCCTGTAAAGTTCTGCCTTTTTCTCCTATTATTGGCATTTTCTACTTGCTTGTAGTTCGTGTTGCTTTTTGCAGCAAGCCCAGGCTGGTTGTCTGCATCACCTTCCGTTTCTCTTCTGCAAGCTTCTATTTTAAATCATTTACTTGTGAGTTATTTTTGCATAAACCGTGTATGACTTAGAGCTATGTATCTAAATCCTGTCAGCATCTTACAGCCTAATGGATAGCACGTGTGGAATTCAGAAGTGTTGGGTCCTGGTCAAGCCTTTTCTCCCCACCGTGAACGGGTCACGGCCTCGGTGACAGAGAGGTGATGACAGCAGCTCGCTTTCTGCAGGTGCCTGAGCTCTGTGGGGGAAAAGCATTTTATTAAATGCTGGAGTTTACTGTGAAGTGTTTCTTTCCAGGTATCTGCTTGTCTGTTGGAGGGTTATAAAGTCAGAGCAGCTTCGTAAGGGCTAAAATTCTTTGAAATAACTGTTTCTGCAGAAGTACGTTTGAGCAATACAAATAAGCTTATGAGAAAGCTTATGAGAAATCTGCCTGGTTATGAATTTAGCCATTATCCAGTCTTCCCAAGTGTCTCCAAGAGGCATCAGTGTAAACAAGTGAGACTTATTTACCTGTAGGGTTTTACGAGAATAATGATAGAGTGGAAAAAATGAATTCTGTGTTTCCACGTCCTTGAAGCCAAACCACTGTCCTTTCCTGCACCTACTGCAGGCTTTGAGGAAAAAAAAAAGAAACTTGTTTTTGTCGTGGTGCTCCAGCCAATGTGCAGCTGAGGTTTGATCTCCAGATCCTGTATTTGAGGTTTATTGTTAAGAGAGAAAGTCTGAAGCCAAGTGTGCTTGAGCTGCCAGTTTTCTGGTTGGAGTGATTGCTCTGCTTTATAAAACTTTGCATATTATACCCTTACTGCATTATCTTTTAGAGCTGAAGCAGTGCAAGAGTCTAGCGGGTCAGATCTGGACACGGGATGTGTGTTTATACTGAGAAAAAAGGAGCCGCTTTTGGGCTTAATTGGGGAAACTGTGGTGAAATGGTTTCCTGCTCACTGCAACTCTTATTTGGTGAGAACTTCCTTGCAAGTATAAACAGGCTCCTTGGGAAGCAGCTGAGCTCAGGAGGAACTAGTATTAGTATTAAGATAAGCATGTGAGTAAAAGAAAAATAGAATTAAAATATAACCAAGTAATTCAGCCCATGTCTGCATGGCCACATACTGCGAACAGCGTGGTCGTGCTGGGAGCATCCCAGAACTCCAGCCCTCAAACATAACTCTCTCTTGTGCCCCCTCCATACACATCCCCCTTGTTTTATGGTCCCCAGTTTGGCATTCAGGGAGCCCATGGGAGATGTGCAGGGCCGGTGTGGGAGCTGCAGGCATGGACACAGGGAGGAGGTTTGTGCAGCCGTTCATGTTGTCCAGGGTTAATCTCTGCTTTTGTGATCTCCCCAGGCTTCTCTTCTGAAGACTAACTTCACGTAGGGAATAGGGCAGAAAAAGTGGATGTGAGTTGAGGCTCAGGATTTCCATCTTGGTCACAGTTTGCCATCTGTACTTTCAGCAGCATTCATCAAAGTTGCCTGAAAATGGTGTCCTGGAGAAATAGCTTGATAGAATATTCAAATTTTAAACTTACCGTTGCTTTTATTTTCCCCCAGGTCAGCTGCACATTGGAACTTTTAACCTTTAGATTGTGCCAATTGATCAAAATGTTCCTGTGTAGTTATGGAGGCCTGATTTTTTTTCCTTTTTCTTTGAATTGATGGCAAAATCTTCTCCTGGCTTGGGAGGAAAGCTTGGGACCTTATCAAATGAAAGTCTGAAGCCACAGAAGACCATTTTTTGTTCATAATACTCCTTCTCTTTGGGTACAATCAAAAGGCAAATTATTTTTCACCCCTTGTAAAATTACTTCACTTTTCCCCCCAGACTTTTTATGTAATCATTGAGAGTAAAGGAGGTGAATCCCAAATATTAGGAAATAGAAGAATGATTCCTGATTTCCATATGTGTAAGCATTAAGCCAGAGTAACTGCATTAACAAAAGAGGTAACTCTTGGTTTATGACCATATTGAAAGGAGAATTGGACCTGCAGGGTGCATTCTCTGATATTGTCAGCTGCCACACATTGGTCCATAAGGAAGAATCACAGCTCCAAAAAATTAAAATTAACCTAACGACCAACAAGACACAGTGATATCCTACAGAAAAATCCAAAATGGATCAGAAATACAAGAAAGATTCTGCCCATGAGCATGATGCCCAAGATCTGCAATCAGTACCAGATGCTACTGATACGTGGTGTGGAGGTTATAACAAAGACATGCTGAACCCATGTAGCCTAAGCAAGAAGCCTGAAAAATAAAATTTGTATTAGTTGGAGCCTGCAGATTGCTTTAGGAAGCAAAATTGAGGCTGGATGTTAAGATGATCTGGATCAAGAAATCCAAATTAGGTTTCCTCCTTAAAGAGAAACAAGCACATTTTGGCACTAGTTTTTGTAACGGTTTTAGAAAGAAAATATTTGGAAACAGATGCAGTATGTTTCTGTATATTAAATCCAGTCTGTGAAATAAAACTACTCTCTCTGTCTGCACAGAACAGTGAGAAGATTCCTGGAACAAAATCCTCCCTAAATCTCATGTATGTTTTAAGGAAGACTCTTGAAACATTAATAAGTGGACAGCACGTTCTGACACGTGCTGGAAAGTGCACACAGATAAAATGCAGGATGGATAGTGATGTTTAAAAAACAAAAAAAGATCTGGGCTTCCACTTTGAATATCATAAGGTATGGAGCACAGCATATTGCATTAATGGAGACTATTCTAGCATAAAATGAAAGCCACTTTTGGAATAATCTCTGCAGCTCTGGTTTAGGACACTGGGGAGAGTAATATAAAATGACTCCAGGGTGGAGCACAGGTTGCTGGAGAGGGCAGGCTCTACTGTAACCTAGATTATTTTTGTAGTTAAAGAAGGGAGAAATGTTGCTTTGATAGGAAATCCTAGTAAGCAGGCACATACGGGCAGTGTGTTTTCCAGGGGGGGAGTTAACCCCTACTGAACAGAAAGCTTTGTGTAGCCCTACCTGCTTTTCAAGTCCCACTAGCTGAGGTGCTTGCAGTGCAAGTAATGCCTAAGCATCCTGCTGGGTGTTTGCAGAGGAGTAAAATGCTCTGTTCTCTTGGCTGCTCTGAAAACACACCACAGTGGAGCTTGCATTAAGCCTATGGAGGTTTATTTAATTGTCGGTGTGCTCCTGGCAGCCTTCATCGACAGAGGGACAGGCCTTGCTTCCATATCCCAGCATCATTTGTGCAGTCAAGCTCATGTATGGAGCTGGGAACTGGAACCAGTCTTCCTTTCTGTAGGGTTAAAGCCTGGGAAGTAACACAGAGGCCTTGATCTATAATGACACAAACATAACCTAACCCCCAGGTTATTAACTCAAAAGGTCCTTCCCATGTTTGTGATAATAATGACTTGACCCATATCTGCAGTTTGTCTCTCTGTGATATCATCTCAGGTGATGACAAAGAACAAAATGCTGTACCATGGCAGGTTCGGTTGCTGTCTCAAGAATGTTCAAATAGTTCAGGGTATATACTGCTTCATGTAATCGTTGTTGTGGGGGTTCTCCCAGCACCTCTCCTCTGGTCCTTCCCTCTCTTGTCTTTTCCTTATCTTCCTTGTGCTTTTTCTGGCACATGTGGTCTTGTCCCATTTCATGTCATGCCTAAATCAGTCCAGATACTGCAAGTCGGGGAAGGGAGGGAGAACACCTGAAGGCAATATCCAAGAGCAGACTGCCAGCAACATCGTGATGGAGTAGTTGATCTCTTTGCCAAATGAATCTGCTCTGGTATATTTGGAAATCCCAGTATGAGACATGGGGAGCAGCAGGTGAGCAGAGCCCTCCCAACCTGCAGCAGTACCTCACTGTCCCTAGCTAGTGGGGGGTGGGCTTAGGTAAATTTTTCCCCTATCTGTTGACCATTGAGGTTTATAATGAGATGTATATCACATGCTGTGTGTACAGTCTTGTTGCTAGAAGATTCAGATTGCTGTTCTTGTGTAAAGAAAGCAGACCCCATTGATAGCTGCATTCCCCTAGGCTGCTGAGCACCCCGTGCAACATTTTACACTTAGCAGAGCTCAATGGAGTTAAAAAAATAGTTCTTGTTGTCAAAATATTTCTTGGTAGTAAAAATGTCCTTAGGATACTTTGTGAAACGGTAATCTTTGGACCAGACAGGGTAAGGCAAAATCAGAACATAGTCTTCAACACTCCAAAAAAAAAGAAGTTTGTCTTAATTGCACAATATGGGAGAAAGGTTAAGAGCAAAGAAAACTGGCATCACCCTGGGGAGGGAAAGAATGGAATTTAAATAGCAATCTAAGGGTGAGTACATAATGTAAGATATTACATCTTTGTGAAGTATTTTTCTCTCCATGCCTGAAATATTATCTGGGAGAATTATTATCTGGCCCTGTGTAGTACATAGAGGTCTTGCTGGGAATCTTTGAATTCAAGGCAGAGTAAAACCTGGCCTTTCACTTTTTTTTTGTAGTTTTTTAAGGGATAACGTAAATTCTCAATTTGGCCCTCAAGTTATAATTTTTAAATACTAGCTTAGATAAGTGTTTCCAGCCTGGAAAGAAAAAAAAAATAATCTTAGTGATAACAGATTGGTTTGAGCAAATGCATGTTGCTGTCTAGAGTCTCAAACCTGGGCCATACACTGTGAAGAAGTGAATGTATCACATGAACAGAAATTAAAATTAAACAGAGGACATTACCCAGAGAAATGGAAACAGTAAATAAGGATTGTAATGTGAAAGATGGATTGATGATTTTTTCATTTTAATAACTGTAGCTGGTGTTAAATGTAGCAGATAAGTCAAATTGCTTTAAGACTGTGTGATTTCTAGGTTATTACTCCTTATTTTATTTCAGCAATACCAGTACATTTCCCTGTATAAGTTTTCTGCACTCCAATCTTGAGTCACTGCTTTGAAGTTAAATACAGTATACTTACTGTTATGTAAATCTCGCCCGTTGGGTACTAATTGATATTGTATTATTCTGGTAATACATACTTACCTGAGTTACAAAAATGCTGGGTGAGAGGCCTTCGTCCCTTACAGAATTGTACTAGCTCTATATAAATTCTATGAACGCATAAAGAATTTAAATAAAAAGTGAGGTCAGAGCTATAAAATGTAGATATATTGCATCACAGTTTGGAGTTTCATGGATTATACTTTAAAAGTGGGAATTTTTTTCATGTATACAATTGATATGTAAAATGAACAGCTTATAAATAACTGTAAATGCAAAAAGAGCCCTCTGCCCACAGAGCTCAGCTTCTGACTAACAGGGTACATTTGGAAGATGTATTCTCGAAAAGGCTCATGGTCGGCAGTTAGAAGAGGGTTATCAACAGAGACAGTCTTACCTCACGCTCCACCCCCAGCAAGGAAACCCCCAAGCAAAGAAACAAACAAAAAAACCAGTCCACTGGAGAGGTTTTTTTAAAATTTCTGTTTTGAAATCTATTGAGCTTTCATATTTTAAACATCAATTTGCCTTAATACAGGAGGAAGTTGCAATATAAGCTCTCTGGGACAAAGACCCTATGTCCATATTTTCATTGCAAATCACTGACTGCATTTTGAGTGAAATAAAAATAAAAGTTATGGAAAATGAATAGATTTATATAATCGAGAGGCTGAATCTCTGAACAGTTCTCAATACTGCTTCTTATGATTTGCTTTTCATATTTTGCCTAAGAAACCCTGCTTTCTATAACAGGAGAAAACATCTCTGACTATAGCCCATGTAAGGAGCAGAGCTGAAGAGTTTACTGACACATAGGGACATCAGACCACCCCCCCTCAAATCACTGAAAAACATCTTCTTTCCTACTATTTGAATGGTGGGAGGAATAAGCGAGTGTTTACAAATAATTCTGGTATAGCTCTTGCAAGGGCCTGCCTACCTGCAATTTGCACATAAAGCCCCACCAAAGATTAACCGCTGGGATGTTTTCATCCAGACCTGGAGCTGTTTGAAATATTTTTGGTCATTGGCATTTTTTCCTGTATGCCCCATGAACTTGCAGCTGGTTTGCAGCCAGTGCGAAAGGATGAGGGTGTAACTTCTAGCTGAGCCCAGGGTAGCCCTGGGGGTGCTGGCTGTGGGCTGTGGTATTCAGCTCTCCAGGACTGTTTATAGCAGTTGTGTGTTGAATCTATTAAACTTGCATTTTTAAAAAAAAAATTATTTCTGTTGTGCTTGTGTGCAGAAGAAGTGGTAAGGGAAATGTTTTCTCTGAGGCATTCATCTCGTAGTGTAATAGCACGTGGTGCAGCAATGGGGCTTTCTGGAGGAGGAGTTTGTGGACACTTGGGAACTCAATGGCCTGAATGCACTGAACTGACTGAGCAAACTGTGGGGAGATCCACGCGGAGGTCTGGGAAGGGATTTTTGTATTCACATTGGCATGGGTGGGAGCAGAATGTGCCCTTTGCAGTCCTTGCTCCCTTGGTGTGCTGGACTCCTATGCAGTGTTAAACCTCTTTTGTGTCATTTTTGTGGTTTCTGGCTGAGTTCTGAAGTTTACTGTTTTCTTTTAGGAAAAAATGGAACATCATAATGTTGCTCTGGGTTATAAGAGGTCCTAGATACTTATTGTGTTTTCAGAGGAATTTCATTTAAATCTATATATTCATTTTGCTGCCCATCAGAGCCACAAAAGCCTCGGATCATGGGAAACTTGTACCATATAATTGACTTTATCTGTGTGTGCTGTGTGTCAAGAGTGTCAGACATTTGGTGCTTAGGACACAATGTCTCTGTCTATTATAAAGAACGAATGTTTCTGGTGCTTCCAGCTTCTGAAGGTGACTCTTGAGATGAGGCTTAAATGTAGTGCAGATTTAGGTACATGGGAAAAGACTTAGGACATGAACTCTTCTCAGTTGCTTCCCTGAAGTGTTAACTTCTCCTACTGACACATTAGTGGAACTGATTTCAGTGACATTTAGTTTGTACTAGTGTGGCTCTGAAGTGATTTGTGTTTGTTGATGTTTTTTGAATGTGAATAAAGAACTTGAATGTGCAAAGAAAATGATGAGTAAAGAACCAAAAATAGGTAGTCTCAAAAGTGCCATGTAGCATTTTCCTTGTGCAGTGGCATGGGATGCAATTGCAACTTTTTTAGCTAAATACCAAACATTTTTTTCTGCAGGCTTCACCAATCCACAGTTTCTCCATCTTTAATTTTCTCCATCCTTAATTTTGCACTCCTAAAATTCAAGCTAGACAGGAATTTGAGGACCTATTCTGTGTGGCAGTGGAAGATGGTTTGGTCCAAGTAGTTTTCCTTGTTATTTGCATATGTATGTGGCTTCTTGTTTTGGATAGATTTGCTCTACGTGTTTATAAATCAGTGCTTTATCTGTAAAAAAACATATGGCTCAAATCCTGTTTTGGCTTATATCACAACAGATTACTTTCAAATGCACAGCTGCATGTTTTTCTATAAAATATCTAAATGCTATCAATATTCTCCAGAACAAGAACTGAGAAGATTCAGGGCAAATCACCCCAAATTTCAATGGGATACCAGCTCAAAATAGACCTAGAAAAGCCCTGCACAGCTGTCACTGAGCTTGGAAATGCTGAACAGTTTTGGACTTTGCTGATGTCCAAGACCCTGTTTCTGTGCTCTCATCCAGGACAGTTTGGTCTTGCCTGAGGCTGAGCAGCTCATCTGTCTCCCTGTCCACAGGGACTCCCCATGGCATTTCCCACCCTGTCCTGCCTCCCCAGGCCAGCCACAAGGAGGAAGCACCTTCTCACACCCTCTGTCTTCTTCTGCCTGGATTTTACCAGGCAGGAGTTTGCATTTTACTTTGTGTTTGAATAGGAAGTTAGGTCATGTTTTGTGGGCCATAGGATAAAAATTTCATGGACCTTTCTGGACTTATAGTCTCATAGGAGGATGTGCAGGATAGCCTCTGTGGTCTCTTTTCTGTTTATGACTTTTCCTCTAAATAGTCAGGGAGACAAAGGGAGCCATCCTAGGGGGTGATTCCTGCTGCAAAACTCTTCTGTATTATTATAGTAACCAGCTTGTGGACACAACACATTTAGTTTTTAGGGCAGAAATACAGAACAACCTCTCCTCTTCCCATGTGGAAGTCCTCAATTTTGGATTTTGCACCGAGAAGTATGATTTAAAGAAGTGATGAGGAGGGCTTAGGCAGGACCTGTCTGGAGGCTATGTGTTTTCCTAGCAAGGGGCTCATATGCATCCTTCATCCCCTGAGGATGAAGCCATCACACCCTTCTCTCTGTGTGCTCAAAAATCTGTTCTTCACTTTTTAAATGAAGGGGCTTACATATTCTTTTTTTTTCCTCAGGAGATGTCAGGCCATGAATCATGGTTGGAAGGGAGGCATTTCCTGGTTAGCAGCATTGAGCCCCAGAAAGAGGCACATCCCAAGTGCTGAAAGCTTCCCTTGGGGTTAGCTCTAGGTATGTTAACTATTTGCATGTTCAATTTTGGCACCTAATTAACTACCTGTGCTCACTGGGAGCTGAGGTGCTGACACCAGGCTATGCATTTCACTCCAAGAGACAAAGCTGAGAATCTCTTCTGTCTCTGGCTGAACTCCTGTCTCCCACTAAACTCCTGTCTTGCTCTGAACTCCTGTCTCGCTCTGAACTCCTGTGTCCCTCCACACTGAAAATCCTGAAAACCAGGAGGGACGGTTCTTTCTGTCTAAGGTAGTACTGTATGTGAGATCCAGGTCTCCTGTGAGCAAAGCTAAGCTGTTAAAAGGCTGCTGGAATACAGCTTGGGACACAGTGGAAGAGTTTTATCCTTGTCTATCTTGATTACAGCCTGATCTGCTCGCTCCTTGGGCAAATGTAAGAATTCTTTTTATTATTATAGTTATAGTTCTAGCAGCAGGTTGTTCCTGGTGTATGGACAGAACTTCTGTTAAGAAGAGATGATTGTGACTCAGTTGTGTAGTTGAGACTCTGGCAGTAATAAATGCAATATTGGGTATATCCCGGCTGCTGTTAGGCCTGCCAGAAACTGGTTGCCACACACCTGAAAAACAGCTGTGAGATATTAAATGACAGACTATGATAGAGACACTTGGCTTCAGCATATCAGGGAAGAAAACAACCCCTGAGAGTTGTGCAGCGGCAGCAACGGAGATTTAAATATAACAGAATCATCATAGAATGGTTTGGGTTAGAAGGAACCTTAAAGCCCATCCAGTTCCAACCCTTCTGCCATGGGCAGGGACATCTCTCACCAGACTAGGCTGCTCAAGGCCCCATCCAACCTGGCCTCGAACACTTCCATGGAGGGTGCATCCACAACTTCTCTGGACAACCTGCGGCAGTTCCAGTGGATGTCCTGAGTGGAAACATTTTCAAAGCGGGGGCATGGGGGACGAAAACATGCAGGACAGCTTCCAACAGGAGCATGGTTTGGATGGAGCAAGACGGGAAACCACTACAGAACGGTAGGGATTGGAAGAGACCTCTGGAGATGATCCAGGGATGTGACCTGTTCAGGGCTCCCCTGAGGCGGAGGACAGATGCCCTGCGCACCCCCCTGGCGGGAACGGGGCCGTGGACGGAGCCCAGGGGTCGGGGCTGGGACTCGGCACCGGCGAGGGGGCTCTGGCCACGTCCCTGCGGGGCGGGGGGCGGTGGGGCGGGGCGGGGCCGTGCGTGTCCGCCTGCAGCCGCGCCCCGCGCCCGGGAGGCGGCGGCGGCGCCCAAGGTGCCTCCCCGCCGGCAGCGGCAGCAGCAGAGCAGGCGCCTCCGCCGCCGCCTCCGCCGGCGCGCAGCGGCTCCGCGGCTCCGTGCCGGCAGGTGATTAGAGCGGGGGGCGGGGATCGGCTGCAGCGGCGGAGCTGAGCGCGGCGGAGGGACGGGAGGCGCGCAGAGGTGCGCGGGGCGCGGAGGACGGGGCTGCGTGTTGGGGCGGCGTGGCGAGCGCGGCGGAGGTGTCGGGGAGCACCGGGGGAATCCCGCGGGTCAAGCTGGGAGATGCCAGGGGTGCGCCGGTTGGGCGATCCGGCCAAGGGGTGCCGGGGAGTGCCCGGCCGGGGTTGCCGGGGGTGCCCGGTTGGGGAGTCCTGGCAGGGGATGCCGCGGGTGCCCGGTTGAGGCATTCTAGGGGTCCAGTCGGGGGTCCAGCTGGGAGTGCCCTATTGGGGGATGCCAGGAGATGCAGGGGCTCAATGCAGGGGGTGCCGGAGGTGCTCGGCTCGTTTTGGGGGTCCGGACAGGAGGAGCCGGGGGTGCCCGGCCGGGGAGTGCCTGGTAAGGGGGTTCCTGTCATGGGACGGTCGGGGGTGCCTGGTTGTTGGGGGATGCTGGGTGTCCAGTCGGGGGATTGCTGGGGGTTCCCAGTCTCGGGGTGCCGGAATACCCGGTTGGGGGGTCCGCTCAGGGGATGTTGGGGTGTCCGGCCAGGGGATGTTGGGGGTTCCCGATCTGGGGATGCCAGGGATTTAGCTGGGGTCGGGGGATACTCTGTCGAGAAATGCCAGGAGTCTGGCCGGGGTGCCTGGTCGGGGAGTGCACGGGGGTCTAGCCGGGGGCGTCCGGCAAGGGAATGCCGGGGATGCCCGACTGGGGGATGCCGCGGGATGCTGTGGGTGACCGGTTGCCGCGCAGCTGTCGCTAGGCAGTCGGGGTACGGGCTTGCGGGATGCTGGGAGCCCCCCCGAACCTCGCTGGGCGCTGCTGGCACAAGGCTGGACAGAACTTTAGTTATGGTGTGACGTGAGGGAATGCTTTACTATCGGGACAGGACTGCGTCCAAACCCTCTAAACAGTTCATTTGGAGGAAAAAGTCATTTACAACTCCAGTCACAAAATACTTTCCTGTAGGACACATGAATCCCAGATTTTTAAAATTAAAGTGCTGCCGAAATCCTTTTGGGGGAGCTTCGCTTGGCAAGCTTGCATACTGAAGTCTTTTAATAAAAAAAAAATATTGTCTTCCAACTGGATGCTAAAAATTGAGCTGAATTATGACTTCCTAAATCTATCATGATTCGTGGCTTTCAGTTAGGAGAGCTTTCAGTGGTGTTCAAGTGCCACAGCCATCATGTTCTCTAAATACCTCCTAATCCTCAAGCAAACAAGAGTCTGTTGGTGTTTAGTAGGTTTTGTACATGCAGGACATAGGCGCACTTCGTTCTTACTTCATATTTACTTTATGTTGATACAAATTCAATGCTTCTGCTGAGTTCTGCATTTTGGCAGGATCCCCTTTAGCAGCAGAACGGGGAGGGGGGGACCCTCTAAATGAAGCTAACAAGTAAAATATGCTTTGAAATGGAGTGCAGATGGGAAGCATTGTAAGTATTGTGTTGCACAACAGTGTGCTCTCTGTGTGTGCCATTCAGCGCACAAAACTCTTAAGTTTTATGAATGCATCTTCCACAGTCTGAACTGGACCTTGTGCTGTTCAGAAATATCATGCATTAATGTCTGGAACACCAGTAGTTCTGATGAGAAAGGTTAATTCATTTCTCTGCTGACAGCACTTTTGATGCCTGACACCCCTGGTCAGCATGTTTATCAAAAACGGGTATGCATGCTGAGTTTTTAATCCCAAAATGTTCTCCAGTTGTTTAATAGGAAGAGTAACTGGTGTTTGCTGGCTCAGGTGAGTGGTGTCTTAACTTTTCTAGAACTGTTCCATGAGATATGCAGCCATCTCTTGTATCCTGAAGCATTATTGTGAATTGCCGTTTCATACTGATGATAGTAATAGACTGATAGTAGCACAGTTCTCTACCTCAGTTTTTTTACCCCCACCTCTCACCCCTTCTTCGCAGTAAGGACTGTCTCTTTGGCTCCATCTCCTGGCTCAAAAAGGGGATTCTCCTTCATGGAAGGGATATGGAGAGATGGGAAGCCTCCAAGTGGTATTAAATGGTGGGTGAAAAAGGTGATGAAGCCTTCTTCTTGGACTTGAACTGTAATCTTTGGAACTGTTGCAGTAGAGTACCTGCAGCTTTCAGCTGGAGTGGGAATTAGATCCTCACTTTTTTTCATGGAAAGAAAGTGTGTCTTTTATCTTGCTTTTTTCTCTGTGTCTTGGAAAGGTTTTTGATGTAGTGACTAAATATTATCATGGTATTTAGAAAAATCATAATTTAGTATCTCATTCCTCGCATGGATGTGCTGGAAGGGTTAGTCATCTTGCCTGGTATATCTCCATGCATGATCTTTTAATGTAAACGTGTTAATGATATAATCTTTATGTCATGATTTTTCTGCATGGTAAGGAAAGTGTGTTGCCTGCAAATTATTAATCTACTTGAAATAGAAAACCTGTGGCAGTCTGGAATGATGTTGTTGTGATTTCGCAGATACATAACTATGCATGGACTTTGAGTGTGAGCAGAGGGAATCCCATTCTGCAAGTATAGTGGGGTGCCGGGATCCTTCCTTTGTGGAGGGTCTCCTGTATGGCCTGTTGTTAGTGGAGCACAACTTTCTTCAAGTGTGAAGAACAGGAAGAAAAGAGCCTTGACTAGACTGTAAAAGCAAGGTACCTGTCCTTCCCATGACAGCCAGACTTCTGCATCTACCGACAATACTCAAAATTCAAAGGAGACCATAGCAGACTTTATTCTGACAGTGAGCATCAGTCCTTAAGGTGCTTTTGAGAAGCACAGGGCAATAACTCTCTGAAGCTGGCAGGTATATGAAATTGCAAACATCTTTTTTGTTTCTCTATAGATGTCCTGTGTATACCAGCAAATGCCAAATAGGCCTATGTATCTCAGTGCCATTTAATGCTTTATTATTTTTGTTTAAAGTATGATAGATCATGTGGGCTTAGGGTAAGAATTGACAAAGACAGCATGGTGTGGTGCAGGTGCTAGCTATTTTCTTTTTATTTGTGTGGCACCATTCTTTTCCTTGAATCCCCAGGAAGGGAAATGCCATGAATCTTTTCCTGCCAGGGATGAGTCTTGAGCTCAGTCAAAGTGTATGTAGCCCTCCTTATGAACACTAGTTTTTTCTGCCCTAGTGGAGAGTGTTCCCAGTTTGTGTGCAGAGACGGTCCTCTTTACGCATGCACAGTGGCAGCAAGAGAGCCCTGGGAAGAAGAAAGTCTCTGATGGTGGCCCAGGGATTCTGTTTGTTCATTCAGAACCTCTCTCTTGAGGCTGAACATCAGTGAGTCTCTGAAAGCATGCTATGTCCACAGAATCCACTGCAGTGGGGAAATTACTTCTCAGCAGATTAGCTGTCTATATCTTCTGAAATCTGTCCCTAGCTTTTTACCATGCTTTCTGCCTGCTACAACCACAGAGCCACCATCAGACCTCGAAAGCTGAACTGAATTATTTTCTGACTTAATGTATCACCAAGAGACACATCAGCTACAAGATATTCCAGCTGCAGAACGTGTGTGTGCAGCATGTCTTGTTCAGATGTTATTTCCCTAACAAAATTGCTTGTTTGTCATAAAGAGTTGTTGTCTGGTTTTGCTGGGTTTTTTTCCCCTCCCTCCTTCTGGCCCTGGGATACAACAGTCAAGTTGTGTTGTCTCTGACTTTTTTTCTAAGTTAATTTAAGGTACAGCCCACAGTCCTGGTAGAGCTGTGACGGCAGAGAATTTTAGATGGTAGCGCATTGGATGTATGTGGGTAGGTAATGGATGCTTTTGCGAGTAATGTGTGTCCACAAAGGACAGCAGAGCAGAAGCAGCCCTTGAGGAATGCTTCACAATTTATCTGGAGAGGTGCTTATATCCTGCTTTGTGAAAATGCTGGCTGCAAGGATTCCGGCAAAGTTTGGGTCATCTCAGTATGCTCCAAGTTCCAACAAAACTAATGCACACATGCTTTCATTCGCTGAAAACAGAGGCACATTTCTTCAGAGTCTGTCACTTTTCTTCTTCCCTGTTCTTCCTCCTCCTCCAGACCTTGTCTTGCAGTAGCTGTGGCTCCAGTAGGGAGGTTTGGTTTGCAGCAAAATGTGTGCTGCTTGTTGAGGTAGTATTGTGCAATCTGCAGAGCAGGATTTTGCTCCACCTGATGGAGGGGAAACAGTTTGCTGGTTATAGGAATGCCATCACTTCTGGAGTAAATGCACTTGGTGTTTTGCTAGGCTAAAGAGTTGTAACAGCTAATAAGTGAGACTGCTAATAAGATAAAATATTCAATTAAAATACACAGTGGAATTCCATTATTGTAGGCCAAGACTGAGAGAAAGCTTAACCCAGGATACAATGAACATGTTCCCATTTCTGCAGAGTGCTCCTTGAATATTGGTAGCAATCAGACATTGAAGTCATTTGTCAGTTGAGCCAAAAGCAGTCACAGGCCCTGGTCTATTTTCCAGAGACATAAACAACTGGAGTGCAGGGAAACACTTCAGCTTTGTGCCCCAGCCTTGGTCCATCTGGTGTCAGGGGGTGCATCTCCAGGGCTTCTGATCGTGCGGAGGTGGTTCTAGCCCTCCTGGAGATCTCATGGCAGAGCGATCTCAGGTCAGGTAGCTCCCTAGAGCATTAGGAGGATGTGGCCTTGGTGCTCCTACACCTGCATGGGATTCAGCAGGGCTGTGTTTGCTTGGCCCTGTGTTGTACTGAGGTGGCCCAGATGTGCCATATTTCGGGCATGTCATACTCATGCCATGTTTTAACTGTTCATGTACATCTCTTCTCTTAACAATGGGTGGTGGGCTGTTAGTATGATTAACATAAACTGTTAAAACATTGGACTTTGTTCTTCAGAATTGATCAGATAGTGTGTGAGGTCTTTCTGTATATGTGTACTGCCTAGATTTCGTGTTGGGCATCTCTGAGATCACAAATTCCAGGATTTAGGTATGGAAAGAGTCATATTATTTTGTCAGATTCTGACTACAGCACTAAACCAATGATGTTGTAATGGCTAACGTGGTAATGTGTTTTAACAGTTCATATACAACTCATCCTGTTGTTGGATAATAGACTAAATCTAATTTTATGCAAATCTAATGTAAATCTAAAACATAAGTTGAATTCTGGAAGGGGAAGACTGTCACTGCCAGCATTTCTTTGTGGAGATTTAGGTTCACATTGGCGTAGTTAATTTGGTTTGTCCTACAGCATCTCAAGCACTTCCTACAGCTTGGAGGAGCTCTTGGCTCCAGGTGAATCCTGCTGGAGCTGAAGATTTATAGTAACTTGCAGAATTTGACCTTTTATCTCAAAAAAACTGTGGTGCGGCCTCCAAGTACTACTGTATGTAAAAAATAGACAGGGAATGTATCAGTGAATCCCTGCAGCAGCTGGTGAGCCAGGAGAATGGCAGGGCAGTGTCAATGTTGCTGACACAGGAGTTGCAAGAGAGAAGCAGGAATCTCACCCTGCTGAACAGGAAGGAAACACATTTTCAAGTTCTTGTCCATAATCCAGGATGGTCAGGAATGCCTTGGTGGGGTCAAACTTCTGGGCTGGTTGTTCACAGATAATGTCACAGTCTGAGGAGGCAGTAACTATCCCAGGCAAAAGATCATTGTCTATATCTTTGAACATCGACCTTCCTTTTCTGTGAGCAGGATGTTTTGCGAGGTGGACTGATCCAGTTATAGCTCTTGTGCTCTTCTAGGTCAAAGCTGAAAAAGCAGAGTAGAGGAGGATGCAGCCAAAGCAGAAAGTTATAGAGTTCCTTAAACACACTGACATGTAGGAAACAGCTTTTAAAATAATTGTTTATAATATGGATGAACACAAGATGTAAATGACTTGCTAAGAGGCCAGGTTCCAGACACAGGAAAATCATAGGGGACTGCTTGGATTGTACTGGGTAGTCATCTGAGTGGTTTAAGTTTGTGGCTCTTTTGCAGATTCTTGAATGTGAAAATAGTCATTGAAAGTGACTTCTTGATTCTGTGGGTCTTGACTGGTGACCTGGGGATAAGTGTGATTTTCTGTGCTAATACACATGCCTTTTTGGATTTGAGTATGGAACTAATTTGTTTGTTGGGTTCTTCTGGAGAAGTGGCATCTCTGGTGTAAATTCTCCATTAACTTGGTTGATGATGAGCCAACTGATAAGAAGCTGGGGAAAGTTGCTTTCCCTTCAGCAAAGGGAAGTTATTTCATGTAGATCTCCTGGGAAGAAGGCTGTGAAGTATGTAGAAGTGCTTTCTGCATGAAGTCACTTAAGCTTTTTCACGTTCAAGAAATATGGAAGAAAAAAGGAAAACAGATTTGGTAGAAAACACCAGGCACCGACTGCCACACTGATGCAACTGGTCTTGAAGGCTTAAAACTGCACTGCCCCGTTGAATTCCCTGCACTGGTGTCTGAATAGCAGACTAGGGAGGAAAGAGTGAGAAGGGGCTTGTGGGTGGGATGGAGAAGTGCTTCTCTAGGAAGGTGGGCGCATCTGGGAGAGGCAGCAAAGGAAAAACTCTGTCCCGTGCCTGCTGGGTGGGGAAGTGAGCCAAGGTGGGTAGATTGTATCGTATGAAGAGAGCACATGTGTCTTCTGGCCCCTCAAGGGGCCACTGGTCTCTTTCAAGGAAGCTCAGAAGTTATGGGACATCAAAGGGAAACCTCTCTTGAGGCCACTGTCTCCAGCTGGACTTAAGTGAAAGTATTTGTGATTTACACCAATGTACAGGAATGTGCCTGTTCTTTCCTAGCTGTGGGCTCCGTTTTAAAATTTGGATAAAGGCAGATTCTCATGCCTTCTCAAGTCCGGTTGCTGCAATCTCTTTAGAAGTGTTGCTTTCACTCAAAAACCACGGAGCGCCTTTCAGTGCAGTTTCTAAATCAGAAGTTTAGACTGTCCAAGATGGTTTCTGAAGTTATCCTCCAGGGAAGAAACTTCTAAAGAAGCCACCACTCAGCCATGGTACTTGCGCAGCCTTCCGGAAACAGCTGTTGGGGATGCAGAAAACTAAACTGCAATCTGGTTCATGGCTGAAAAGTTAGTTTTGCCATTAAAACTAAAATTTAAGAGAGTCCAGCTGTCTGCAAAGTGCAGCAGCTGGCTTGAGCAGCCAAGGCACTCCTGGAGGAGCCGGGAAAAAATGTGTTTTGTATTGTCTTTCACGAGCTCAGCTGTCCTTTAAAAACAAAGGCAAAGTCGGCCAAAGACAGTTGTTTGCATTGCAGGTGAATTGCCAGAGAGCACTTAGGGGACATGGGGACACGTGCTGGTTAAGGACTCTTCATGGAACTGCTTATACTTGAAATCACATCTCGACAACTCTAATATAACAGCAGTTTCCACCATGCAATCCCATTGTTTTGCAAAACACCCCGACAGTACTCAGTTAAGAGTGGGAAATCATTGTCTTTGGTATTGGAATTAAGACTTTCTGAATTCTGCCTGACGAAGGGGATGTTGGGTGTACTAGTCCCAAAATTGCAGCTAAGTGAAAGCAACATATCATAGTCAAGGAACAGAGAGGAAACTTGAGCTTTTCAGCTTCTATGAACTTTTGACTAATACTTCTTTTCTTCTCATAACTAGAGAGTTTAAGTCTCACCTACTCACTTAAAAATATGTTTTGTTTAAAATTTGAAGCTTGGGTGGAATACAGCAACTGCAGACAAATGTACACATGAACCCCCACTGTGGGCAAAACGATTGGTGGTGGTGGTGAACCAAAATCTGGAACGAGGTAGTGGTGCTGCTTGTGGCTTTCCTGATCTATGGTGGCAGGGGGGTGATGGATTCATGGAAGAAGGTCTTGTGGGGTAGTCTCCTGCTTCCTTGCACATACACTGTATTGGTTGCAGTTGTGCATTGAAGTCATTTCAACTCTAATTTCTATGTATCCTGCTACACAGGCATTTCGGGCCTGTGCTGTTGAGGTAGTACAGAAGCCATAAACTTCCATGGGTCTCTACTGCAACATCTGGAAAAGGTATTTGTATGTAAATTTGTGTTGTGTGTATTTCCAGGCACCTTCTGCCTAATCCCACTTAGGATGCAGCACTCTCACACTTGTCTCACGTTCTCTTGACTGTCTGCAGAAACACTGTCTCAAAGGGTTGTGTCAAAAGCATCAGTCATGGGTTTTTATAATGATTGACATTAATTAGCCTCTATGTTTTCCTTCTCTCCCCCCATCCCCTTTTTAATTTCATGTTTTTCCTGTGAAACAGAGATTAATTTGGAGTAGCGCGATTGTAATCTGCCCTTGTTTGAACCTGCCTGCACTATTAATTTTATTGGGCAATGTTGGGGAACAGTGGAGGATTTCAGTCATGATAGCAAATCACTTGCTATCACAATGATGGTTTCTGAAATCTTCAGCCGTAACTACTTCCTTCTGAAGCATCAGCTCTCTCCTTTTCCTTCAGTAGTGCTTCTCTTTTACCTCCAGTCATTTCAAGTGAACTGGCATGATTTTCACCAGTCTCCCTTCATGATCTTCCTTGGACTTGATGTAAGTCTTCTGGGGAAAAATCTCCTCCTTTTCACTGTGTAGTAGCCCAGGAAGCCTGTCTGTATCCTGAGTAGCTTTTATTGTGTATCAGTAGCGTGTGTCTGGGTTCTGCATACACTTAAGGGGCCTGTTATTGTGGTGACAGGACTAGACCTGGTGGCAGGTAAGGGAAGTTCTGGGAGGTTCTGGGATAGCCATGCAGCTCGTGCACCTTGATTAGTGGTCTCATTGATTTGTCTGTGGTGAGATGTGTTAACAGGATCAGCTTTGAACCTCTTGCATAGTTGGCTTTTTTTCAGCTAAGTCAGGCAACCAGGCTGCAGAATTTTGTGTGCTGAACAATAATTTTTCTTCCTAATGTTTATTTTCTGGAAGTTCTGCTCAAAAAGTATTGTTTTGGTGGATATAAACCTTTCAGATTCCGACCTAAACCTCTTTTGGACTGGTTCAACTACTTCATTTTCCTTTTCCGCTCCAAAGAAGGTCTTCGTTTTGCTCCAGTAGCAAATCCAGTGTCTTTTTGCCTCATGAGAGAGGTCATCCTGCTGACCTTTTCTGGCTTTGTTCCAGTTTCACTTAACCTTTATTGAACTCAGTAACCTGAAATTGCACATTGTTCCAGCTCAAACCTTATTGGTGTCTTGTATATTGTTCCTGTCTGAGAACCTCGGGCAACATCTGGCTTTTTTATACTCTTGCCATGAGCCACTAAACCACCAAAGTCTTCCTCTTTCTGTATCACTTCCAACTGTTGAGCTGCAGGACATATTTCTTTAATCCCAAAGTGCATGACTGCTCTTGGCTTTGTTACAAGCTGTACCTTGTGTTAGTTGTTTCAGTCCTCAAGTGTTCTGAATAAACTTCAGCCCATCCTCTGAGTTGACAGGCTTTCCCAGCTATCTGTTGGCTGCAGATTTCATTCGCTGTCCTCTACTTTCCCTATCAAGGGAATTAGCAGAATTGCTAGATAAGACTGTCCCAAGGCAGATTTTTTTAGGAAATATGTTTATAGTTTGTCTTTCTCACCAGAATTTCAACATCTGCATAAGCTGCTCTTCTTCTGGCTTTCAGGAGGTGGAGCTTGGTTTGGCTCTAATGTCCGTTCTAAATAGTAAACAGGATGGATCAACGAGCTGGGCTGGTGGGTGATCCACACGCAAGCAAACACTGTGTGTGTAAGCTGTTGGCAATAAGCATACATGTGTCAGAGCAGTGATGTTAAATATTTCCTCATGGAGGGCGAAAAATGGCTTTGTATTTTGGCCTTTTATTATCAACACTTAACAGTACCTGGTGAAGGGTTTTTGTTCATCTAAAAAAATATTGCAGGAGAAATGATAGATTCAGGAGCTAGTGATTTGAATGTAAAATGAGGATGCCATTTTTAATTTATACTCTTACTAGCTGTAGGAATGACTGGAGCTGAAAATTAACAATTCTTTAAGCTCTTAGTATCAAAGACATTACTGAGATAGTGTTGTCACTGTCTCCCTTCATTGTCTAAGTGCATTATGTGGCAGAAGTGGCCTTGAAAACCTTCATGTGTCCTCCTCTATGGCTAGTACCAATAGATAAGAAGAGATCATCTCTTTGGGCCTCGTCCAAGCCCACTTCTAGTTGAGAGAGAAGTACCATGGTCTCCCAGAGCTTTGAGCAAGCAGTGCTGCCCTTTCTAAAATCACCAAATCTATTGAGTCACTGAAAAAAAAAAAAGGTTAAATTTTGAAGCACACATTGTACATGGTTAAAATGGCAAATAATCTGAATTATTAATGAAAAATGTGACAGATCTAGGGCATTTGCTTTGTACATTTCATGAACACACGTTTATCAGGAATAGAGGCTGTACTTGCACTATACTCACTAAAATCAGTCTTTGAGGGAGGTGAGGTGCTCCAAATCCACTCCTGACTGCTGTGTTTCCTTTGTTCAGCAGCTTTAACACTCACCTGGAGAATTCAAGCAGGTAAAATGAGCAAACAAGCTATTCCTGATGGCTCAGTGGTGGATTAAACTTGGTGGCATCTGCGAGATGTGCAGCTGAGGCAGTAAGAGTCTAGGCTGCAGTGGTATTAAAATGGACACCATTTATTGTCCAGCCACAAAAATCCACGACAATTTGTTCTGTGTATTGTATTGATATGTGCAGAAAAAAGTGTGTGTTCAACTGAACCTTTTCTGTTAAAGAATCATCTAAATGTAGTGTGGGGTTTTTTTTTTTTTAATGCCTGGCAGCCGCTCCTTGCTGCTGATCTGCACATCTTTGCTCATTGGGATGCCAACGTTGAGTTCACAGAATCTCTGTCAAAGTCATGGAAAAGCCATGTGATTGGGTAATATCTATGTAGCCATTTGTGTATCAGTCTTTCAATGTATGGTTTTCCTTTTTTATTTTAATGACTCTTGCATCTGTAGAAGCCGAACTATTTAAGTCGCGTGGTAGAGTGATTTTATCACTTAGTTAAAAGAATTTTCTGCTTGAAGTCCAATTACTTTCCGCAAAGGTGTGGAAAGCCCCAGTTCTCAACAGGGGTTATTTAAGGGAATGCTTGTACTTTGGGTGGCCAGCATAAGAGGCTTTGAGCCACAGTGTTAGTTCTGCTGAACCATGAAGCTTGTGCAGAAAATTCTTCCCAAGCAGCGAGCCAGTTTTTGTCCTGCCACCTGGATGCAGCTGGGGTGTAAATGGTGGTGGGAATAGCAAGGTCTGAGTGGGGAAGATTGCACCAGTGTGTGTGAGACCACTGGCATAGTTTGGTTCTAAGTACTTTCCTCGGTCTGTTGGAATAGATTTTCAAGACCTTGCTACCACAGCTGTGGTGTTGCGTGGGTTGTGTAGTTGCATACCAGCCTGAGAATGTTAAACAAAGTTAAAATGGATTCTTATTTTGACCCCATGATTTAAAACAAACTCTCTAATATGTGGTTGTAGCTGGTGTGTTGTCACTTTACAGCACTTGCAGTTTCAAAACAGATGACTGAATTCGCAGTGGTTTTTAAGAGCACTTTGGCTTTCTTGCCATGGTCTTCCTCCTTGTTTTCATTCCCTGGTGCCTCCATTCCTGCAGAGACAGTCTCTTTTCATGTGTGGGGTTCCTCTGCTATGAAGCTGCTGCTCAAGGATCAAATATTTCAAACATTTACATTGCTGCAAGTGAGCTTTTTGTGTCATTTAGCCTGAGCTTGAGTGAGGTTAACGGTCCTATTGCAGCACATGGGGAGGAGGCGGCAAAGCTGAAGATAGGCAGCGGAAACATTGAATTTGCCTTATCGTGCTCAGATTTATAGTGTTTGCTGTCTTGTGTCTTAGCCTCATTTAAAGTACACATTTAGGCATGGCTTGTTGATATAAAGCATGCCAGATCTCTGCCGTTGAATTTACAGAGGGCAAGACACAGGGCCAGAGTCCTATTTTAGCTCCTGTATGGGATTTTCCTTTAATAAGGATGATGGAGCAATGGCTTGTCAGGACTTTGGGGCCAGATCCTTTCCTAGAATAAATAAACCTAAGCTCATTTGCAGCAATTGAGCATTAATCTCTATAAGACTTTTCTGAAGATGTATTGCAGTGAATGTAACGAGGAGGAGAGCTCATTATTTTCCAAGAAAAGTGACAGTTGAGAGTGCATTTCCACTGTGCAATTACAATTGCTCTTTCTTTTTAATCACGTAACTAAAAACGTCTAGTGGCCACTGCCATGGCAGTATTTGTGAATGGAAGCTGGATGTATTCAAACCAGCATGACTCCAGCAATTTTCCTTTCTTACAGTAAATCTTGCCAAATACCTAATTTTCAAAGATTAGACTCTTGAAGTGCAGAACTGGGGTTATGATTGGCTGGAGGATGTTCACGGCTCAGTAATGAAACACTGATGTGTAAAATGGTAATTGATCCCAGGAGCACTGTGAGTGCTGAGCCAGATCACATTATGTGCAGATTCCAGTGTGGCAACGGAAACTGTACAAATGTTGGCACAGAGGGTTAAATGGTAGATTGGGAGATTAGCTAACAGTGTTCTGCAGAGATGGTACTAAAATGAAATACATTATGTTCAATATTTGGTGGGGGCTGTTTTCTGTTGAAGAAGTGGTTTTTCATGCAGGTCTAACTTCTGTGCATTTGTTTCACAGATGCAGCTAGAGGTAGTTTTTCCCTTGGAAAAGACTGCTAGTCCAAGCCTGATTAGTCGCAATAAAGTCTCTATATGGACACACATGTCTTTATAGATGTTACATTAGTTATGCAGACTCTTTTAAGCACATTGCTTTCTGAAGAAGGCTCATTTTTTCTATGTCAAAAAGGCTGCTGCAGCACTTCAGCTCCAAAATAATAAAAAAATAATCCCCACCGTGCTGCTGTTTTCAGACGGTTGCCTTTGGCCCGTGTGACTCCTCTCTCCACGAAGTCCTAACAAAACTGGTTCTGTGTGGGTAGTTAAGCACGCAAGACGTAGGAGATGTGACAATGGATTTCATGCCTTAGGTACACTGGGGAGCTGTGCTGGAGCTGCTCTGTGGTTTCGGATCTACCTGAAGTAATGGTGACTCTCTGTCTCCAAGGGCTGTTATAATTGCAGGTTTGGGGCATCCCATGTTTGTTGGCTGGTTTGGAGACTATCCAGAGTCCTTTCTGCTACACTGAGGGTGGGAAGGTCCCTTGAAAAGAGACTTTTCTTTTTTCTTTTTTTTTTTTGCAGGGGATAGTGTCTGTGAAGTTTATATGGACACTTCTGAGCTCTGTGTGTCTTAATCCTAACACAGTGGCTGAATGAGAGTCTTGCTTACCATAGACTGGACCCCACCATACCTGTGTCATATTCCCCACCCAGTGTGTGTGATCAGTGATGCTTAAAAAATAGTTACTTAGCTCTTCCAGGGCAGTAAAATTAACCAATGAGGGTGGAACAAATGTCCTTCATAGGAAACTGTGGAGGAGGTGAAGCTAAAGTTATAGACAGCCTGTGGTGCAGGACGAGTCAGTGTGCCTGGAGCTGTTACCTAGTAAGCCAATCTTTGCTTTGACAATTCTCTGTGCCACTCTGGAGAAAACAAAACAGAGCCAAACTTTCTTTGCCTGCAGAGTGTTTAACTGAAAGTAGTCTCCTTGTGGAGGTAATTTTGGAAAACATGTAGGTAAATTGCTCCACGTTTACGTGGGAGAAGCTGCTTGATTCTCAGAAAATGGAGGTGTCAGTCCTGCTCCCTGCCAGCTGGGGTCATGTTACTGCCAGTTGGGCAGCAGAAATTCCTCATGGATGAAGTGACAGACTGTTTTCCAAGCTGCTGGATAGTCTCTGAGATGGACTCCAGTGCCGCCTTCTCTTGATTTCTTTCAACAGTTGAATAATTGCCTATTGTGTCTGAAAACAATTGCAGAGTTCTTCATCCTAACCATGGCAGGACTGTAAATTAAGCTACATTTTTCTTTTTTTTTTTTCCCTCTGCATCGCTGAATTTTATATCTGGTTGAAGTTAGTAGTTTTGCCTCCCCTGCTGGAGTTGAGATCCTTCATTTGGATCTGTGTTGGTTTAGGAAACACAGTGAGGTGGATTGTCATCAGTCTGGGAGGCTGGATGGTAGGGCAGTGAAGATGCGAAGAGGTGGTGTGAACACACTTGTCTGCTTAGTTATGATCCAGCAAGTTCCAGTTGACAGCAAGAAAACTGAGTCTTCATGCATTTTAATGTATGGTTGCTAGAATTTGAACATACTTGTAGACATCTTGTGAAACTATAGAGTAGTGCTGCTGTGGAGTGTGTGTCTATCCAGCATGTAAAACAACTCACAAAATACAACATCCTGAGCTCCAGTCAGTTCAGATACTAACAGTTACATGCTGCTGCGGAGTGGTCTGAGTGTTGCTTATATCATTTTAGCTAACCTCACAGGGAAACAGGAGTTTTAAATACACTGAAAGTAATGCCAGTGTCCTATGAAGCTGTTTAATAATTAGTATTTACGAGCATAATTGGAAGCACAATTGTTACCGTAAGCGCAGTAGATCTTTGGTTAATCATAATGTCTTCAGCAAGCCCTGGAATGCGTGCATGCAGAGCAGGTGATGACGCAGATTAAAATCCCACTTTCGAAGGCAGGTGGGGATGCAGAGGTGCAGCTGGGCAGGTTGGTAGAGCTCTCCCTGGTTTCCAAGCTGCTGGAGTTCCAAGAGGATTGCCACCCCTGTTAAAATGCTAATGGGAAGAAATGTTTGTTTTGGTTTGATTCTTAATCCCCCTGTATTTTTCATTACAGCTGTTGACTGTGGGGTTTTGTGTTACTTGGTTTGGACAAGTGTTAGCCAAATCAGAGTTTCACTGGCTCTCCCTTTCACATTCTGCCTCACTGTATTACACTGTTTGTGTTATAAACATCCCAGGATAATGTTTAAATCCAAATAAACAGAGTTGTCATGGCAATTAAAAGAAAATTGGGGAAGCGCTTTTGTTTTTCTTCTACAATGCCTTGTACACTGCCGTTGTTCCTCGAAACTTTAGCTGTGGGTGAGATAATAAAAGTTTTTCTTAGAGGAAAGAATGAAATCTGAGTTTGGTGAATAACCACCTAGTGGTGATGGATTAAAATCATCGCACCTCATACTTACAGTCTTCAGGTACCTTGCAGCCTTTGAGAGTTCTGTGTACACTATGCAAAGCAGGGCAAACTCCAAGGTTCCTTGAACATTTGTTTTGGGGTTTTGTGGTTTTTATTTTTCCCTCCAGACTGTGCCATTTGCTGTGTGATCTGTGGTGGGCTGCTCTGAGTCTCTCTGCCACTCAGTAAGTGAGCAGAGTTGCTGCTTTCTTTGCCTGACAGGACTGTGGCAGTCACCAGCTCACAGATGCTCATGAAGTTAGGTCAGTGGTGCTGCACTGCCAGATGATTGTAGTTAAAAAAATATTTATAACTGGATAGAGTTTTTTTTTTATTTTATTCTTTGGTTATTGCTTCATTGACTTTTAGCCGAAGCCAGTACATTTTTGGGCAGATCAGAAACAGATTTTTTGTGAGAATTTTTGTGTCTGTTTGGTTGAAGAATGCTTTTAATACTTGGCTCAAAGGAGTTTGATAGGTTTTTTTTCTTCAGAAGATGATCATTTTATAGCATGTTGTACATTAAAGTTAATACAGGTATTTGGAGCGTGCAAAAGTTTTTTTGTGCGTATATTTTTAACAGAAAAATACTTTGCATGCCAACAATGCCATCAGCTTATTCTCTCCCTTTACTTTGTTCTCATATTATTTCAATTCTTTAATTTTTTACAGATGTACTTTCTTAAAAGCAGGATTGTCTATAGTTTGTATTATAGTTCTATTTTCTAGAACAAATCTTTGCACGATTGTATTAAATATAAACTGGGTAAATGCAAAGTATAATTAATTAACGACAACAGTTTCAGTGCAGACGCTGTAGCAATAAGGTAGATGTGTATCTTAGAATCTCCCCTAAAATTTGAACATGGGATAATTCCCGAAGGTAATGGTAGGACCTGAATGAAGCACTAAATATGCAGCTAAATTAGGTAAAACATGAAATAAAAAAAGTGTGGTCTGAAAACCTGTTAGCAGCGTACCTCCACAAGGATTATCAGGGGCTTAGTGCAAAAGTCATTTGATGGAATTTGTCACGTGGTGTGGAAAAGGTTGGCCTAGCTAGTCTAAAGCTGTGAATTGGGTAGCGGTAACCATGTGTTTCCAGGAGTATAGAACACAAAATGTGGAAAGTCCTTATTCTGAAGAGTTTGCAATTTAAACAAGATAGAAACAGAATAAACAGGATGCGCCAGAGAACTCCAGAGAGGAAATGACTGGGATGTGGTTGTTTGTGAAAATATAGACTTTTGAGAGAGCACTGCAGATTTATAACCTTTGGACATTGTGTAAGAAATGAGTGGACAGGAGAACTTTGAATGAATGGAATAGTGCATAGAAGGAGAATGATGAAAGGCATTTTATACATTGACAGAAGAGTGGAATGGAAGAAGACCACAACGATGGGCCCGTTGGTGTCATTGCTAATGAAGGGGAGAAAAAAATCACTAAAGGTTGCTTGAAACTTAAATAGAGCTGACTCAATCTGTGCTTTCGTGGCAGAACTGTTCAGTAAGAGTTATTTGCATCTTACGCTACATCCCTCTGAAGGTGTGGTCCCATGGTGTCTGATACCCAAGCTAGTGGCGGTGCCAAGCTTTGCTCTGCTGCTTCACTCAACCCAGATCCTGCAGGAAGGAATAAGTGTGGGTTCAGACCCTGCAGGTGCAGAAGTCCCCTTATCTGTTAGTAAGGGGAAAAGGTGGAACGGGTAACTGCGTGCCGTGGGAATGAAAGTGGTTTATGGACTAGTTTTTTAGCTGTTTCAAGCCTGAGCATTTGAGAATCTGGCCACAAACCTAGGCTGTAGCAACCAACACTAGGAATCCCTATTCAAAACAATTACATCTTGGTCCTTTTTAGTATTAAGGATGTAAACTGAGGAAAATATATGGCCTCTTCTAAGTGATTGAAGATCTGTTACAGTAGCCCCTATGTGTGAGCAGTGCATTTAATGCTGGTATGCCTTCTGTCTCTTGCCACCGTGTGCTGCCTCAGGTATGCATGAATAGATACTGGCTTTGTAGATGCAGTCATAGGTTTTTATGCAAAGATCGGACCCATGTGCATGGTCAGGTTTGAACTTCACGGGGATCACATGCCTCACTGGGACTTCTGGACAGAATTGCCATCTGAATAATAAACATTATTACTTTAAATAGAACAATGTAGATTGTAACTTTTAAAAGTCAGGAATTCCACATGATAGATTCTTTTCTCTATGTGCAATGAAGGCATTCTAAAACCAGTTAAAAAGCCCATCTATATTAATTTAACTGTATAAATGCTCTTTTTAGAAGTATTGAGAGCAGAGAAAGGAGACTTTGGGACCATGCCATGTGCTGCCTCCCATCAAATACCGAAGTTTGTCAGCACATGAGGCTTTTGGATATCTTCTTGGCAGTCAGGGGGTTCAGAGCAGTTTCTGCCTTATGATGCAGGATGTGGGATTCCTCTGGGTGCTGTAAATCTTTTACATTTGCAGAAGGATGGATTGCTTTAACTGGAAGAGATGAATAGAAACACAGGCATGCCTGTTCCCCTGCCCCCCTTCTCCTCTGGGCATTGAAGACCTATATGCTCTGGGTGACTTGCAGAGATAGAAGAAATTGCAGGGGTGGCCAGGAATGGGTGGGTGTGAGCTCTGTGGCCATGACAGGATGCTGCTGAGAGCTCCATGGAGTCACGGCCAGAAGATACTTTTCAGATACTGTAATAGTGAGAATGTTTGGCTACTGAGCAAATAACCGACACTCCGAAAGAGTACACGTATGTGTGTGCAGGCAAAAGAGGTTTAGGTAAATCACTCCTGAATCACTCTGAGGGTGGTCTAAGAGGTCTGCCTTATGTCTTCAGTAACAGTTTCTGGTTGAGGTAAGTAATTTGGAATTAGAAATCATACTATCTATACTGTGAATTTTTGGCTGGTCTCCTTTCTTGCAGCATGTTGGCATTGTGAGACTGACCCTACCCACATAGGATTTATTTGGTTCTTTCTCTCCGCCAAAATTGGTTAAATTCCAGCCATTATTTATCAGAAGTACTACATAATTTTCCTAGATCTTTTTTCCACCCATTCAGAGAAATTAAATACTGCATTATTCATGTTTTTCGCTTACTTGTAATGGAGAGTATGGTTATCATCTACGATCTCTTGATCTTTTGAAGTCCTGCACTCTGAAAGACCTCGTGGTTGAAGTGCTAGCTTGTACTTAATACTAAATTTTGGGTCTCTAAATTTTGCATTACTCTCTTGTGCATGGGGGAACTTGTGTTTCTTTGGGACCTGGGGTGAGTACATGGCGTGGATGCTGATGAGAGCGATAGGGGGATTCCCTTCAACTTCGGCTGCCAGCTGCTTCGCAGAAGAAGCAGAAGTCTAGAAATGAGCAAAAGCAGGGCCTATATTGTCTTCAAAGCACTGGAGATGATTGCTGGCCTGATTATTGATCTTTAGCTGAGAGTGTTGATCTTTTTTGACAAAGCAAAATTCCCATGGAAGCGGTCAGATCAATTCGTTTCCTTTTTGCTAGAAAAGCAAAATTCAAGTGACACCCGTTGTCAGCAAGGTTTGTGTATGTAGGAGTTGTGTTAATTAACCTCATTAGCTTCATTTCTTAAAAGAAATGCTCTTGATCTTACCCCTTGTGCCAGAAATACAATCTAGCACGACTCTGTGAAAATAAATAACACATTGATAAGTTTCAGGCGATAGCTTCCGAGTGCTGTGGTTTGTCAGAATCTGTCACTTTCACCATTCCTATCTCGCCTGATTGGGACCATTCAGATGATCTTTCTTGGACTTCGGTTAGTAGGCGCTACCATTTTAAAAAGCAGTCCACGTGATTAAGAGATATCACTCTCTGATAATATTTAGTGCAGCTTACACTTGTCAGACACTGGAATCTGTTTACTGAATTCTTTTCAGACAACTCAGTTTTGGCACTTTGCAAAGTTTCCTTCCATGTGTCCTCACTGGCTGAATGCTAATTTATTCAAAGGCTCAGTTACAAATACATGAGACGGTATTTTCAGTGTTTCCTACTGTCTGGACAGCACTGTGTGGAGAATTCATGGCTCCTCTTTCCTTCGTGCCCTTGATTTCCTTTGGTGAATGTGTGATGATGTGACACACAGTCTCTATACCTGCATTAAATGACATTGTATTGTAACAGGAAAGTGGATCTCCATTGATAGCCTCTCTGTTGGGAAACACCCGATAAGCTCATTGTATCAGTACAATAAATACAGTCAAAGTGCCTTTGACAAATGACATCTCTGAATTTTCTAGTCCTTAGTGATTCCTCTAGCTGAAAGGATACAATGAATTAGCTGATCCAAGCTGAATTGTCCTAAATATTCTGATTATTTTTGATGTCCGAACCAGTAGAAAAAAACAGATGAAAATTGCGAGGAGAAAGGGATAGAAATTGTAGGGTATGCAGAAAGAGAGATTATCAGTTCTGAATGGCAGCTGTTTCCATTTAGTCTGACATTGTGTATAGAAAAGAAGCTGTAGACCTTCTTGAATGGCATTTGAAACATGTAATCACTTAGACCAAGCTTTGGGGTGGGATTTTTGTTCTCCCTTACTTCGAGCACCATAAACAGCTCAAGATATCCATCTGTGAAGCTCTCAGCATCACAGTATCTGATTGTTCATGACAGAGTAACAAAGTATAGGAATTAAACTAAGGAAGTGCTTTTGATCTCTTTTACAATTTTGGAAATAAGGTGCAGTGTCCCCTGCTCCCCTACCCATATGTAGTTTGAGAGAGTCACATTAAAATATATGTAAGCACCAAAAGGTGCCTGCAAGTTCTGCCAGCATGGAGCTTTGTCCTGTCCCAGCATCAGGCATCATCCTCTATGGTATAACTACCTATATAGCCTGGATTCAGTCTGTGTTTTCCAGGGCATCTCAGCTGCTTTGCAGCACTTGCTCAATGCTGGTGCCCTCGTGATTGGGTCAGGAAGCTGGATGCTGATCTCATGCCTGGACCTGCTGTTGTAATTCATGAACTGCATGTTCTTAGGCCTAATTCCCTGCAAGTCTGATCAGTGAGGTGATCTCTAGGTGTGCCAACCAGTCATGCATGTGTACGCAACAGGGACTGTGTACAGGTGAGCTCTTGTGGACACGCTTTAATTAAAAATAAAACAAAATCAATGTTCGAAGGAGGTCATGCGTGGCATTCTGTGTGGTAGTTCTGTGGTTGGGGTGCTTCTTCAGGGACAACTGCATGGGAGTGTATTGTTAAAGCTCGAATCCAAATGTTTTCTATTTCATTGTAGAGATTTTTGGTTTTTTTTTTTTAAGAGAGGAAAGCTATATGCATCCTGTTAATTCACTGCTGATATTCCTTTGTTGCATCTGATCTGACTCATGCCTCCTCAGCCCACAGTGAGATCTTTGGCAATAAAGGTTTTCTTGGCAAAGATGAGATCTTGTTTCTTGGAAATCAGGTCTTTCAGATCAGTTAGGAAAGGGAAAAACCCCAAGCTTTTGAGTCTGAGGAGTTCCTCCAAAAGTGACTTGTTTTCACTGGCTGATGTCTTAGCAGGGAAACCTGTGTTACTAAATCTGTCTTTTGGGTTTGGTAATCCCTGTGAGATCCTACTAGTCAACAAGGTTTGAGTTTGAAGAAAAACAGGCAATTAAGTAGGGAGGCATTGGTTTCATCTGCCTACCACAAAGAGCTGGTTGATGTCCTCCCAGTAAATTACAACTTGCAGGAGGCAGTGATTCATCTTTGGAAGCACAACAAATGGGAGATCACTTGTTTGGTGAAAGCAGTATTCAGACCTGTTTGCACACAAAATTTTCCTGTAGAAACTCAGGAACAGAGTAGTGCATGGTGTTTCTCCTGAAGCCTGCAGAGAATGCTTTCAAAGGGGAACCAGAATGGCATGTTTCCTCCTCCCTTTCCTTTGGTTGTAGCCGTGCTTTTTCACACTAGCCTTGTGCTGCCACCAGTCTTTGTGTAGGCAGGTGGTTGAACAGATCAAGGGTGCAGTGCCGTTGGAAAGATACCCTCCTTGCCACACTCCTGGCTGATTTTCCATAGAATAGTCCAGGTTGAAAGGGACCTCAAAAGATCACCTGGGGCAGCCTTTCATGGAAAGACGAGCCTAGATGAGATTATGTGGCACCCTGCCCAATCACATCTTGAAAACTTTCAGTGATGTGGATACTAACACATCCCTGGGGAAGATGTACTTTCTAATTGCATCGCTTGCCTAATTTGCTGATGGAGCAGCTGCATGCACCCTCATCCCTGCACGTGGATGGGAGTGCAAAAGCATGTAGGCATAGCATAGTGGTGGCACTGATTGTAGTTGTCCTGGTCCTCCATGGATTTGCTGTGTGGGCTCAGGCAGGTGCTTTAATCCCATTGAAGGTTTCTCCATGGGAATAGTGCTGGTGACCTGTGTGGCACATAGGGATGCATCAAGTACCATAATGGTAATCCAGTAGAGCATATGCATTAAGAAGAGATGAGAGCCGGGTCCAGTTTGTTCATGAAATACTTGTTTCTCATCTCCTTCTGGCCCCAGGGCCATTGGAGAGCCTGTGTATGTGTGGGCTATGTGCTAGCATTGCTTCCCAGTGGAAGGACTGGTGAAACCTGGAGCAGCCTGGGCTGTGAATTATGTGCCTGTGTGGGACCTGAGGCATGGACTTTTGTTTGAATGGTGTACGCTGGTGAGCAGGACATCACAGAAACCCTAAATGACTGTGACAGTAAGTGTGGCTGTTGTGAAAATAGCCACAACAAATTGGATTAAACTTAAGAGGAAACCGCTGTTATTCACTGCTGAGTGATGAACAAAGTGAATTTTGGCCTGTGAATATCATGATGTGATTTATTAGTAATCGCTTCCATAGTGTTTCTCATCTATAGATCTTAAATGGCAATTAGTATGAAGATGAGAAAGTGTTATTCTTGTTTTATTGAGGCACAAAGACATCAAATGACCTGCTGCAGGGCATTTCATGAGTCAGTGGTAGGTTTGGGCATAATGCCTGCTTTGAGAAGGATAATTTTTGTATGATTGGTTTGTGTCTGCCAGTGCCAGTTGTGTATGTGATTTGGTTAATAATTGTGAACATGACTTGAAATTTTATGGATGGTGAGTCGGAGTGTTGCCAGGACTTGCTGTCAGTAGAGGCTAATTCATGCTAATCTGTAGGCTTGGTATAGTTTAAGCCAATTCATCTCAAGTAGCATTTTATAAATTCCAATGTCCATTTCCATTGCTCTATTTAACAAATAGATACCTACTCTTTATAATGGGAAATATGAAAAACTCTGTAGGTGTCCTTGCTGTTGCTAATGTAGTCTGCTGCCTTTTTAAAGCACACAGCTTATAGTGGAGCTGGTTCTCCTCCTTGTCCAATTAAGCCAGATAATTAAATCTCCCTTTTTAGTCATAGCCTGCATTTTTAATCCTTTAACTGAGCTCAGCCTGCCAGAGGAAGTTCTCTGCATTTCTCAGCACAGCAGATCCCTAGTAAACATGGCATTAAATCCAATCTCATGCTGCTTCTGTATATTCATCTGTCTTTTTCTTGACCTGGTACTTTTATGTTGGGTGTTACCTGTGCTAATTGTTATTTCATTTAAATGCCATATGCACTGTGGTTATACTTTTAGCTCAGAGTATAGGAAGGGAGTTTAAGTGTTACATTTAGTTAGATGTACTTGATATTTAGACTACAAGCACAAAGATGTTTTGACTGAAGCTGCCTAGACCCACTTTGACAATCAAATAAAAAGCTGGAGGTTTTAGGAGTGAAATGGCAACATCTCTTCATCAATACTAATCTGTTCTTTGCTTCTGTATTCATTGCATGTCTTTTGTTTGATGGTGCAAGCCTTTAAATCAGCTGAGTATTACCTGAAAGGTGTTTTGCTGTTGCGGAGTGTAGGGAATGATGTGACAAGGAACTAAGCTGAAGAACTTGCAGCCCTGTGTGTGATGCTTGATGACTTTGATATACCAAACAAAATTTGAAGACACTGCAAATAATTCTTCACTTCATGAGTAAAGACATTACAGAAATCTCTTCCCGTGTCAGTGTTTGCCTTGAACTCTGAAACAGAAGCGGGGAAGAGTGAGAACTTCTGAACTGTTTCCTACTCCATACCTATAGCATCTCCTTATGGAAGCTGCTTTTGGAACTAGATTCAAATAGTTGTTTACTGATTTCATTTTCATCTGAATTTGCTGTGTGAGAGGGGCAAAGCTGTACACGAGACTACTTATACACGATACATGAAAAAAATCTCGTCTGATATTTGGATTGTTTTCTAACACTTGAAAATGAAGATTCAGATTCCTTAGTTCTTACTCAAGTAAGGTCAAATCAAGGTCATAAGTAAACAATGTTGGTAAATTTTTTTTCCATGTCTGTATGAAAGAGAGTGCTGTCAGGAGGACACGGTTTTGAGCAGGGTGGTTCTTTCTCTTGCATTGGATTGTTAAGATGTAACCTTTGGTATTTGTGTTGTTCCTGGAACATCTGGAGTTACTGTTATTTGTGCTGTGAAAATGCTTTGATAGATGTGTGAATCCTCACATTCAGGCTGTGGGAAATCTATCTGTGGGTAAGTATTGCTGATCAATGATACTGAATCTGTGTACACCTCAATCACCATGCACTTCCAATTTGATGAAGAATGTGCATGAACATGCACATAGTTTACACTGGATTCATACCTATGCAGAAGGACAGATGATACCTCAAGTCATGGCCTTAGGTTTGTAAGCATATAGCTAACCCTTCAGCTTTTCTTCTGGGGATGAGGGTGGAGATGGGGGGAACAGAAAGGATGAACATTAACCTGGGAGGAGCTGCAGCAGTCCTTTGCATCGTGTGCTTGGTGTAATTTTAACCCCATTTTCTGGGATCTAAGACTAGATTTCCTTTCTTACTAAATGGTGACCTGAAGAGCAGAGTAAATTATGCTGTAGGCAAATCTGTACACTTACAGTTGGATTCTACCAAGCCAGCTTCAATACTGCAGCCTGCAACATAGGTCCATCTGTGGTCTCTATGTAACAGTGTTCCCAGCTTCCACTAGTGTCATCAGGAGCCTCTTTGGCACATCAGTATGACAATGGTTCTGATGAACAGCATTTGTATATGTTATTTAGGTCTCATTAATTACTGTCTGTTCTGAAGACAGATTATTAATTAGCACAACAAATTGCTAAAGAGGGAGTGTGTAGGGAGTGGTGCTGTTGTTGTCTGCTGTCACATCTGGAAGAGATTCAACAAGAGATGCAGCTGTCTGCCATATAGTTAAGAATGCGATCAGGGCAATGGTACAGAGTGAGACTTCTTGCCTAGTAAAGAGAAGAAAATGAGAGTTTAGAGCAAGGAGAGAAGTACAAATAAGAGAGCCAAAAATCCCCCAGTTTTAGGACATTGTTCCAAATAGGCAGTGCTGTTAAAGCAAGAGTTGGCTCTCCTGTTATGTGTATTGGGAGACAGCTTTCAAACAACTGCATTGGTATCTCATACCCTTCCTTCCAGGGTTTCGGTTTGTTTTTTTTTTTTCCTTTAAAAGGAATGCTGTCCTCTCCCTCTCTATTTATTAGCTGTTTTCTGTGAGGAAGAACCTCCTCCACGCCGATCAGTAGCTCCAAAAAAAAATGTCTGCCAAACCACAGTGTTAAGAGATTGGATGCTGGGGATTAGTTTTTGCTTCCCACTTATGGTGATTCAGGGCTTCTGCAGTCTGGGAATACAGCTTGATGATACCACGGTCTTCCAGCCGAGGGAAGACCTTATGCTTGGTTGTTGTAGGATACAGGGAGGAAGACACCTGGCTAAGGTTTGTGAGGCACTGCCTAGAAGTGATGCTGCACCAACAAGGTGTTATTTGGGTTACAGAAATGCAAATTGTTCTTGTTGGACTGTCCTGTGGAGGAGAGAGAAGACAGGGAAGTCCACAGGGCCTTTTTTTCCTATATTTTCTGCAAGAGAAAGGCAGACATGAAGCGCAGCTGGGCCTAATGGGATCCTGAGCTGAACTTGGCAGCTTTCCCCTAGGTCTGCAGCAGGCTGACCAAAGCTCTGCTCTTGATTTGCATGAATTCAGGGTGCGTCATTGATTTGTTCTGGACAGTGGCAGTCTCTCTAACTTCACTGCAGCTTTTAAGAAAGGGGAGGAGGGTGTTTTTCATCCATTGTGAAAATGTGTTGACTGCATGATAACTGAATATCCTTCCCTGATTTTTGTTGAGAAGGCTAATCTGACTTTTCATTAGTTCAGGCACTAGTAACTTTCTCTCCTTTTATTCCTCCACAGATCTTGAGTCCTGATTTTACACAATTAGAGTAAAATGTAGTTCTAATTTTTAGAGCTAAAATCCTGCCATTTCAGTTATACAGATGCTGTTCATGTCATGCTACAAAGAAAATGCAAGAATTCAAGCGTGTCCCTGTAGTTACTAATCGTTTGCTATTGTGGATTAAATTGGAGGGAGGAGGAAAAGCCAAACTGAGATGGAGGATTATCAAAAGTCCAAAAGGTCTCAGAAGCCCGTGTGCCTAGGAGAGTTAAAAAATGGGACACCGATGTCAAAGTCACTTTGATGCTTTCAGATATGCCATCCCCAGAGTTCAAAGGACCCTAGAACCACAGATGAAGCAGACTGAACCTGGGAATGTTATGGGTGGGGAGCAGTTTATAAATGCAGATTTGCATGACAATAACAACAAGAAAATTGACAATTAAAGTCATGGCAATTGAGCTAAAAGATGAAGATGTTTGGTCATAATAACTGCTGTGATGTTCCTGCCTAGAGGCAGGGACTTGCAAACTGATCTTTCCAATACAGGGATTATAGCTGAAGAAGGAGTGCTGGGTTTAAAGAAAGAAAAGTTTAAAGCTGTCATATAGTGGTTTCCACTCAGATGAAAAAGCAGAGGATTATAAAGCTTTTGTAAAAAATAATAGGGAAAAGAATAGCATTATTAGAGGACTGACAATGGAAAAGTCACTTTTTGGGAAAAAAATCTCTTGGGACTTGCATTAAAAGGATGGTTTCCCCACAAGTATGGGGTGAGGGGAACTCCCGAAAAGCATGGCAGGCAGCTCTCAGGGCTATGCGTCTCAGAGATTTTCCTCCTGAGAGAGGTTTTCTCAGCTAAACCGGTGGCTGTGCCATGGTTTGGGGCTAATCACAAAAGCCCGTGCAGCAGTGTAGCTCCTCGAGGCTTAGTCTGAGACCAGGGACTTTATGCACTTCATGGTTTGGGGTTTTTGTCATTAATTGTGTTTTGACCCTCACACTCTATGCAAAAAGGTCTCTCCTTCCACCCTTCTCTAGGTTTGGAGGCATTTTTTTGGCATCTGGAGGGGAGGCCAGTCTGCTTTGGGGTAGGTGCTGGGGACAGGAGACTTGTGGCTGGGGTGCAGAAGAGAGAAAATGGAATGGAGAATATGGAAACTCAGAGGTGTTTGAAGAATGAGAGGAAATAACATTGTCTTCTCCGTATCCCCCTGGCTTCAAACCATCAGGTCAGGAAAGGACTTTGATGCTCTTTTCAGACCCTGTCTGTGCTCCTTTGCATTGAACTTAGTGTGCTGTAAGGTGCTAGACAAGTAGCAAGGTGCTTGAGACAGGGAAACTCAAATTTGTTTCCTTGCCCTTAGGGGGCTTTTCTATGTGATTTTCCCAATATCATTTGGGGCCTGACTTTCTAAAAATTGATGGTATTGAGGCATTTGAAAGTTTTTCAGTGTTGCGTTCCTTCGGGTCTCTCTACCAGAGTAGCCTGTGTTTGACTTGGATCAAAACACAAAGCAGTGTCAGAGCCTCCACTACTCCCCAATGAAGGCTGATGTGTTTAGTCATGGTAACTGTAAAACATCTCAGTTTTGTGATTAAATTTGATATCTGTTTATGGTAGGATTTCAAAATACTGTCTTTGTGAAAACAGCTTCTTTCAGGAGTGCGTGTGCCTTCAGAAATAAGGATTTAAAGATGACTGTAAAGCATTGTGAACTGGAAGGGAAGCTATAAGTATTGTTACAGAAGGAAGTGTTTTTTCACTAACTGGCAGAAGTGGGTTTAATGAGATAAAGTTGAGTCAGCCTACTGCTTAGCACGTATGAAGCTGAGTTGTAACCCCTAGTGTACAACAGATATATGTGCACATCTAGTTTTGAGATGCAAAACTAGAAGCTGGTGCTTTGCTAAGTTTTTTCGCAATGCATATTGAATTACTGAGGGGTCATGAAAACCTGTGGAAAGGATGTGTGAAAAGAGAGGGGCATGGCTCAAGGACCTGAGCTAGCCAGCATTGCCAAGTGCTGCTATTTCTGAAGACACTGGAGTCACTGGAAGTTTGCAGAGGCTGTACTGAGCACAGTCAGGTTACCAGGTGAGTGTGGCAGACCTGCCTGGCCAATAGCCATGGGAACCCACAGGATGCTCTCTGAGTTCACATGGCACAGGTTGCTAAAATCTTTGAGGATATAGGAACAGTTGATACTTGCCTTTGTGCTGCTGGCAGGGAAGCCACAATGGTGACCTGAGCAAACACGCACTCTGTGCTTTGCTTCAGGCTGGGGATCACTGCTGTGCAGCCGGCTGTGGAGGTTTGGTTTGTAGTTGGCTTTTAAAATTCAAATGCTTTGGACAGAAACATTATAGCACAAGTCTGAATCTCTGAGGACATTAGTGTGTTGAGACACTTGGCAGGAGTGCAGAATATCTGAATGTGGAGTCACTTGCTTTTTAATTTTATAAACCCTTGTGTAAACACATTGTTTGAATCTTTGGGAGTCAATTGCTTAACTTTTCTCTCTACAGTTTGAAAAACAACAACAAAAAAGCTCAAAAGGAAAAATAAACAAAATGCTACTTATTTTCCTGGTGCGTCCCTGTAACACTTTCCAAATCTAAAAGCCTCTTAAGATATGGAAAAGTAGCAATACTATTTGTACTGCCTTTATGAAAGACTGATCAAAGGAGCATAAACTCTACTTGGCTATATTTAGCATCGATGACTGCATTAATGTCAGGGTGCTTATGATTTTATTGAATTCAAAAGTTGTGGGCTCTGCAAAGAGTAAAGCCATCTGAGGCTTTGGTGTGTGCTCGATTTATATCGTATTATGTGCCATGCTATCACAACACATTTTGTGCTCTGATGACTGCATTGCTTTGTCAGTCATTTGGAAAGTCTACTTTGTGTTTGGGGCTTGTCTGTCTTTATTCTTTTTCTGTACTTTTTTAAAATTTTTTTTTGGCTCTGCTGAAGAGTGTTGAGAATTGGGAAGGTTTGACCTTGCTGGGATTGCCTGAGTTTTCCTCCACAGGGGAGAGCTAATCCCAGCTGCATTCAGCTGAGCAGCCAGTATTCCTGATGCACAGGTGGAAAGGGGTTAAAAGACATTCATGTGCCCTGACTCATCATGCCCAGCTGTTATGGTCAGGCAGTTTTCTTGGCCACTAACAAGGCTGTGAATAGTCCAAGAGAAAACAGACCCACGAAAAAGCCTGGACAGATGAGGTGAGGGCAGTTGCTGCTGATTCTCCCACAGGCATGACGCTTTATGCCAAAATGTTTTGATGTTGTGTACGTGTGGACCAGAGCATGGGGTCAGTGTCCCTCTGCCTGGGGGTGGGGAGAGAGGAGGATGCAGTAACAGTGATTGGATAGGTAATTTAAAGCATTATCACTAAAATGGGAGTATGCCAACAAACTGCAGCTGGTTAAAGCCTGACTTCAAGAGACTGATCATATCAAATCCTAGACCAGAAAACTCATTAAAAAGCTTTCCAGGGGTTTGTATGAGCGCTATTGTCTCTGCATACATGGTAGGGACATGGCTTTTGTTCTGTCCTGTAAGCAATGGCTGTGGATGGAATGGGCAGCACTGTTCAGATCTGAATACCGCTGGCGTGGGACAGCAGCCTTTTGACATGGCATAGTTCAGCATTTTGTTGTTGAGATTTCTCCTTTTGTAACTGCTGGTCACGTTGGTGGTGAAAGCAATGCTGCTTTTAAAGCAGAAAAAAAGCAATTCTTATGTGCTTGGCAAGTTTGAAATAGCTGGAGTTTCCCACATTCTCTGGACTTTAGAGATTGGTTGTAATTTGCCTCCCCCCAGATGGTCACATTTCTCACTTTATGAATCAGGTATTGTTTTCAATACCTTCGTTTAGTTACTAGGGAGGGTGAATTTTTTTCCTTTCCTTTAACTCTCTTTTGCCTCATCATAGTGTGGCCTTTCCACCTGCTTGGAAGTAAAGGTGGTGGTTGGACCTGATGATCTTAGAGGTCTTTTTCAACCTTAATGATTCTATGATTCTATGACATGTGAGCCTGGAAATTAAAGGTGATTGATTCTTTCCTAGTCTCCACTTGTCTCAAGAACATTTCAATAAATGAGGGGAAACTCAAACCCACTCACTTTCCTCAGTCTGTCAACACAAAACCCCTTCCCTGTCTGTCTGAGAGCCTTGGTGAGATGATTTCGAGGTGGTTAAGAGCAGCTCTTAAAATGGTTGTTCTAAGGAGGTATTTCCAGGAACAGTTCATGTAACATGAACGATATGGGGTTTTTCTTGTTTGTTTGGGAGCAGAGTTGGCAGTTGGGACCCCAGTGGAGCTGCATATGTCCCTACAATTTTTTTGTGTCACATCTCTGCAGTGGCCCTTTGTGAGCAGAGCATGTCATGGTGCCATGCTCACATTTTGCTTGCTCTCCCACAAGAGCATTAAAGGGCAGCCCTGGGAGCTGCAGGTCCTGCTCCTGGTGCTCCCCAGGCAGTGTCAAAGCTGTAAGTTGGAGCTGAATTTCAGGGATGCAGGTTGTGCATGGTCCTGATTGCAGTAGTGTGGAGCTGGGCCTTGACCTTGATATCTGCAGTTGGGCACTCAGCAGCAAGTGCCCAGAGGAGGCTCTGGTTTTCCAGTTAAATTGTTCTTGCACTGCTTGGTGTAAGATAGGAGTGTCAAACTCATGGCTCTCACCATTCTCCTGCTCCTGCAGCATTACAGACGGTGCACACATGACCTGCACTCTGGCAGGAATGTAGGGGCAAGGAGTTCGGTGCTGCCACTGGGTAAAAACAAGGTGCTGACCTGGGTAAAATAAGGTGGAGGACCGGATTCGGCCTGCAGGCTATGTGTTTGACACCTGTGATGCAAGAGATTAATTCACTGTTGGTGCTGTGAGGTTGTGATTTGGATTAATTTATTTTATGTTGAACTTAACTGCTCTCTGTCATGCATGGTTTTGACCAGCAGTGAGAAACATCTCTGATGTGGGTGCCAGGGATGTTTTAGCAGACGTTGAATGTGTAACAGGGCACAATGGGATGAGCAGGGAGACCCTTGCCAGTGTCTCACTTCCACTGAGTTTTCACTGCAGGCTTTACCAGCTTTTTTTGGGATGAAATGCAGGCTATGGCACTCCAGTCTGCAAGGGTCATTGACCCCTCTTGGAGGTGTCATTGATGATATAAAGCAAGCATTCAACTGTAGTCATCATTTCCATAGGTTAAGGACCTCCTTTTTGAAACCTTTGTGATGGGATCAGTAAGTTTACTTAAGAAATTTGTAAACTGAGTAGATTATTAAGTCAATAAATCTAATAGGGGATTTAGGGTCTTCCCTTCCTTCACTGAATATGATTATGTATGAGTTTAAACTGCCAAGTTTGGACTTGTATCCAGACCACTGCTTCAAGCCTTATGTCCTGGCTTTTAGTTTCTGGTTCGGATCCAATACATTAGAGTTAATATGTGTATATTGGCGAGGATAAGTAGACCTTAAAATATGGTAGATATTAGTGAGATATTGGTGTGTTCTGTTAACAACTCTGTTTCACATACATGCTTAGAGATCTCAATTTTTAGATAAAATTCTATAAACGAGAGAAGATGACAAGCTTTCATGTGTAGCAAGTGGTTCTTGTGACCCATTTCAGAGAGAGTTGTCAATTTATGCTGGGGACTACTGGGCAGTACTGCTGAGAACCTCTCTTTGTGTTCCTGTCCAAAGAACTGACTTCGGAGGGTGTAGAAAGAAAGGAAGAAGAATGTATTAATTAAATTGAAACGTGAAACTAAAATGATACAAAATTATATCAATAAATTTGGTGTAATAGCCATTTTTTTTAATAGGAGTTCAACTATTAGATAAGTCAGCAGACTGTTGCTTTGCTGAAGGCATGTCTCTCTAGGTGGTAAATTTGTCCTCCATCCCTCCAGGGTTTATGTCTTTTTTTTTATTTTTGTTTCTCAGATGGTGAAAATAATCCCTCTTGCAAACTGAATTTTGCCTCTGGCGATTCTTCTAAGGCCCTGGCTTTAAGCATGGTCCGAAGCTAATTAAATCAAAGAGTATTGATCAAATAGTTGGCTCCATGCTTGGCTTTGTGTTCTCACTTGAACAAGGAGCTGCCTTGCTTTCCCTGATGCCTGCTTATGTATTTAGGAGAAACAGAGAAAGAAAGAAGAGCCTGTGCCTCTCTTCCCTTACAAAAAATGTGAGAATGTTGGGGGCATTGAGGGGGAAAAAAGTTTGGAGAAGAAGGGTAGTCTCTAAACTGGAACATAGTGTTGGGATTTTCAAGGGGTGGGGACATCTAGAGAGCTGACAACATCTTCCTCTCCTCTTCACCAGCACATTTTTATGTAGTCCTTGCCAAAAACTTCCCCAAAGTGAGGGGTTTTAGTCAGAGTCACTACAAGGAGGGCTTTGTGAGGCCAGTGCTGCCCCTTGTCCCCTCTTGCCTTCTGGTGACACAGGCAGCTCGGGCCAGCTCTTCTTGTGGGAACATGTATTGTCTTGCCTGAAAAATGCAGTGACTGCATTAGAAGAGCGATTCTGCTTGGTCAAATGAAACGTGAGTTTGCAAACAACATGATGAAATGACAAATCTGGTATTGGCTCAGTCCCATCAGGGTGATAAAAGGCTTTGTCTTTTATTGAATGGATATACACATTTTATGTATATATAGCATAGGTGCAAAATCTAGTAGGATACAACAGAGTGAATCAATCTTTTGGAGTTTGCTAACCATTTTGTTGGATTTTTAACTATCCTATAACTTCTATTAAGTTTCTGCCCTGCATTAAATGCCAAGTCTTAACACCCTCTAGTGTGGTGGATAAGGCATGGACCCCGATGCAGGTTCAAAATGATGTCCAAATCGGAATCATTTATTTGTAACACAAATTGCTCGTTTATAACAATCTTTTTGCAAAGTTATTTTCCACGCGCCAATTTAACATCGGTGATTGGGTTAAAACACTTGTGCACTGTGCCTTGTGCTGTTTCTTAATTGGTAGCATAAGTTCTGTTTTTCTTTACCTAATCCCTCCTGATAAACTGCTGGGACTTTCCACTACTACAAGGTTAGCCAGTTCTCAGCTCATTATCAAACCCTGTCAAGACCTTTGTGTTATTCTTTGTGTTACTTCCCAGGCTTTAACCCTATGCTCTAGTATCTTAGATTTAGCAGCTATTCCATTATGTGTCTCCAGACCCAAGACTTTGATGTAGCACTTGAACTGATAGATAACCAAAAACACCTCCCCAGCACATCACAGAATTTTGTTCATTAATATTATATAGGGTTTGCTTCTAATATATTTTACATATATGTGAGTGCTGTAGTATTTCAGTCATGTTTATGACTTCATCCTGGTCTAATGCATGAAACAGATGGTACTTGTATGGCATCCAGATGAGCAGAGTTTGTGCATAGTATCTGTGTGTGTTTGATTGGTGTGACAGGAAATATCCCAGCCAAAGAAAAATTGCTAATGAAAGAGTAAGTGCTACCGTAATTCTAAGTAAAGGCTGTGTCAGGTGAATTTTAAGGCTTTGCATACAATAGATGAAGTTGTTCATAGTGCCTCAGCATCAAGATGGCACCCCATAAAAAGGAGAGGATCAACAGGTGCCTGACCTGTGGTTCTGGTGTTTTTCTGTTTTTTGGGGTTTTTTAAATACTTTAGTCCTAATGTGCTGGGGGTGGAGGGTCATCATTGTCATGGAAACAGGGCATGATGGTGATTAAGATGGATGTGGATCTTTTTTTTTCTGGGGTGCGTGTGACTGCTAAAGTGTCTGTTATTGCTGTTCTCACTGGCAATTTGTTGAGATTATCTGCTGTGTGCGACTTCTGTGAGCACAGCAAATGGAGACCATGTGTATCGCCTTTTCTTCTCTGAGTAAATGCCAACAAACAGGATCCATTAATTGTCTTTATCATTGAACACAAGGGCCTCTAGGTAAGGTTAAGGGCAGGTATTTCTGTCCACCCAAAAGTTAGTATTGTGATGAATTGCTTTAGTTTGGGGCAGGGAACAGGAACTAAAAAAGCCACTTTGTTGCAGAACATTGATATTTTAGTAAGAAGTGTGCGACCTGGAAGTCCCTGGGGCAGTTGTTGCTCTGCTGGATGTCAGTATTAAGGATGCCTGTCCTGGCTGGCAGTGAGGACAGTCTTGTGCCTCTTGGTGAATGGGCGCGTGTCTGGAAAAAAGACCCTGTGTGCTTCTTGGCAAAGCTTCCCAAAGCACTGTGAAGAAGCGGCCATGGCTCTGAGCCATCACTGCACTCCAAGGAAATCCCAGTGTTGCAGGGCAGGTGGCAAAGTGATTTTTGGGGAGGGTGAGGTGTTGTCAAGGATTTGGTGCTGGAGATTTGGATGGATAGTACAGCACTAGGGCTGCCGTAGGGTTGCAGTGGCTCTTCTGGGAAGACTGAAAATAGCACTACATTTAAGTGCCATGGCAGAGTTGCTTGGCATACACTTTACAGCTAGTATTTCTCTGGCATGACATGGGCTGTCAAATGCCCTTCTGCATTGTCAGAGGAACAGAAATGCCCTGCCACAGGGATGTGATCCAGCCTCCCTCTTGTCCAACAAAGGAATTCTTGTTGCTAAACAAAAGGCTTCCTTAAGGAATATATAGATGCCCAGAGTCTGAATTCATGTTTCTTTCCATGGGATGAGTCACTGCAGTGGTTTTTAATAGGGCCCCTCTGGCTTTATGTGGCTGCTACTCAGATTAAACTCTGATCCAGCATGAGAAATAAGATTCAGTAGTTGTTTGTGCTCTGATGCTGTCCTGCTACTTGCAGAGAGTTGCTGGTTGACTCTGTTTCTGGCTTTTTCTGTGCAGGTATCAGGTACAAAATACATTACAGAGTATCCTCCTTTTGGGTTATAGTGACTGCTTGTGCATGTTACTACTTGTTATTTTTAAGCAGACATCCAATACCTGCTATTTTGTTATTTGTGCTTCATTTAATTGAATTCAGTCTTATGGGAGAACATGCTGACAAGTCCAATCAATACCTTCAGTTTTGTTTAGCAAGGGGAGGGGAAGGAAATTAGTTATATCACCTGTTATAAGCTAATAATGAAGTAGTTGTGAGGATCTGTAATGAGAATTTTTAGTTCCCTCCCCCCCTTAGTTGGGACTTGAATCTTTTTTCCTGGAGTCACTGCCAGATTCTGCTTTGAAATTTAGAAACATGACTTGTTAACACCTTTGGACCTGGAGATGACAATTCCCTTGGGGAGGGAAGAGAGTTGGAAGAGCTGGAAGAGTTTGTGGAAGAGCTGGGGTGTTGTGGGTGGGGCAGGCGATGGAGGAGGAGAGGAAGAGGGAGCTGGTTTGGAGGGAGCAGGAGCGGCACTGAGCCCTTGGGTGCAAACCTGCTGGTCTCCGCTGTAAGTAAACCTTCATATAAAGCAGATGAATGGAAGTCAGAAGGGGAAAAGAAATTTCTTTTCCTGTGATGCTGTTGCCTTTGATTTTCTTATAAGTAGCAAAAGCTTGCTTGCTGCATAAACCCGCTCTGTAAGAAGCAGGGACGGGTTGCAGCTCCTGGGCTTAAAATGTGTGAGCCTTGCAGTCTGCTGCTCTGGGCTCTGCATATCTTGGGGGGGGGAAGTGGGTTGTAAACTTTGTTTTGCTTGGCAGCCTATCCGCATCTATGCAGGAGGGTTTGCCTCTGGCTAGCATGCCCTTTACATTTAATTAAGCAACCCCTCCTTGTCCCGTAGAAGCTTATCTGGAACAGCTGTAGGGGCTCATCTGTAGTACAGCCAATGTTTTTTTTACCACCTTTATTTTTTTTACTGCAGCTTTTGTTTTTGTTTTCAGTATCTTCTCGTGTGTGTGTGTGTCTTTCATCCCCTAGTGATATCTCTCACTGTTGAATATTCAAACTCTTGATCTGCACATGGACTAAAAATTGTTATTGCTTTGAACTCACAAATGAAGTGAATGAATTCCCACATCCACTACAGGAGAGGAAAATATTCAGTTTGAAATATAATTTGGAGCCTATAGGAAAATGCATCTGATGAAGTTTGTGCTAATTCTATAGCTTTGGTACCAAAGCACCAGCTCTGTTATTGTCAAGAGTATTGCATGTAAGCTCTGTATTTTAATAGTAACTCACTATGGCTAATTAGTTTGAGGACTCTTTGAAGAAGCTGATGTACTGACTAAATAAGCTTTTATTTTTCAAAGCAAGTAAAGGCATTCTTAATTTACAGAGCAGATAGCTGGAGAGCTGCCTTCAGTTTCCGTGCTAGGAGACAGTGTGAAGCCCGAGCACGCTTGCGGTCAAGTTTACTCCAATACTGTATGCTAGGAATGGTGTTAGTGTGCTCGAGGGAGGTTTCTGGGTCTTTGGCACAGTAGCACAGCATAAATTTGTGCCACTGGGCTTGATGTATCCAGGAGAAGGATGTCATGTAATGAATGCTCCTGCACCATTGAAATTAGTGACAGTGTTACCAATGTCTTCACTGTTTGCAGGCAGGTTCAATCCAATAATGAAGAGCAGCAGCTTTGGGTTTCTAACCAGATGACATGGTTAATCCTGAAGCATGTATAAAGCAGCCATAGTTATTAGGAGATTTGTGGCTTTGAAAGTTCGGATTCCCTTAGCACAGTTTGTTAATGACAAGGATTTGCAGTAAGTGAATAATAGATGAAAGTCATCAAAGGGCTTACAGGGGATTTCTTGTGACGTGGTGCTGGTCTGTTTCATGCCAGAGCTGGAGATTTCTGGGTGTATCCTAAAAATAAAAATAAAAAAAAAGGGTGGTGGGCAAGAAGGGAGGACAATGGTTCCATATTTTGTGTCACCCTGGGTGTCAGAGTGGATGGTATAATATACTGGGAACTACAGGCACAGTGCAGAGCACTCTGTGCTTATTTTCCCTGGCTTTGGTTTTCTTGTGTTCTGGCAGTGTCCTGGCAGTGAGCAGACCCATCAGAGCACCCGGGGCTGGCAGGTGGAGGAGAAAAGGGTGCCCATGGCCATCTTCTCTTCTGCACCACGCCACAAGAGCAGGCTGTTGCGGCACCTCCTTAGCATCCTGCGTGACTCTTTGCTGAGGCATGCACTCTACTTTGCTCCTGGTGGTGTTTTCACCTGCAGAGGCTGGAGGTTACTAGCTCCTGAGACCACAGCACCAAGCATTTCTGCAACTGAGAGCTGACCAGCAGCAGCCCCGATAGACTCTGTAATTCTGTGTGGTGGGGTGGGATCCTTTACCCAACATGTCCCTTCTGTGAGACCTGCCACTATTAACAGGAGAGTGCCCCAAGGTTTGTGCCAGGGACTCCTCTCAACGGAGGCAGTGTGCAATGATGCATGCCCTTACCTGTGTCTGTGTTCACAGATTCAGTCCTGTCCAGTTGCTGAGCTGGGGTACCCACAGCCAACTTTTGAGTGGCAGCATCAGCCTCTGCTTGGAGGCTAGGTCAGGGCTGCAAGACTGGACATCTGGGGAGGAGAAATCAATGAATAAACATCACTGTTGACATGGTGTGATGGAGGTGTGAGGGGTCTCGGGGACATTCTTAGGCAGAAAAGTTGTAGGGTGGTATTTTTATCTCTGCTCTCATGTCCCAGTTTGGATGGCACCTGTGTTAAGTTTGGCAGCATCTGATGAAGCTGCAACTTGGGTTAAATCCTGAAAAGTTTTGGCTGCAGCAGCAGCAGCTTGGGGATACTGATTTGCTGCTAGGAAAGGCTGTTTATGTGGATAGCTGCAAAAGGGGGAATTGCATCTGCTCTCTGGACTGTTAAGATAATGTTTGCTTTCAGGGCGGCTGCTGGCACTGTCCTTCCCACCCAGGGTAGTTTCCCGAGTTGCAACCCCTCTTGTGGCCTGCTGGAGGGATGCTCATATCTTCTCTAGCTGGTGGATTGGTTACAGCAGGCTGCAAAATCTGTGTTAAATCCAGATACTTCACTGTTAGCAAAGCATTGGTTGGCAAATTGGAATTATCAGCAAGCGCTAATCCACTGACCGTCTGGAGGAAGGCATGTCTGTCTTGTCCGTGTTGCAAAACCGAGTGAAAGTTAGGAAATATTTATGGCTGCTGCCGTGTGTGTGTGTTAATTTTTCTTCCTTTTGGCCTCATCCTAGCTTGCTATGATAAAAACGGAAAGTGAGGGTTTAATTAGAAGCTGGTTTATAAACATGAGCATCCTCGGAAGGTGGCAAACGTGCTACAGAAAGGCACATATATATCTGGCATTGCCCAGCTGCTGCCTTTGCAAACTGTTTTGTTGCAGAGTTCTGTCTGGAATTTCTAAATTTACTTGAGCAATGTGGTTTGGGGACACGCAGTGTTGTTGGGGGTATCTTCCTAGTGGGCGTTGTCATCTGGCCAGGGGTGATTTTTCTCCACCTAGGTTGGTGCCAGCCTCAGCAAGTTGGTAGTTGCTTGTGTTTTGCTGGTGATCTGCCTCTGCCTGGGAATCCTGAGCATCTGTGAGCGAAGTGCTTGAGTTCAAAGCAATGCACTTGCCTGGGCAAAAATAATCCCAACCTCGTCGCCAGGGAACTCGAATGAGAAATGTTTGTGCTCACAGGGAATTGTAAATCTGAATGAGTATCAGCACGGTTTGCTTGTTTTAGAGAGGGTGAGTCCTTTAATCTGGCTAAATGTCAGGAATATCAAAGATGTGTTTAGGCGGTGGGAGAGGAAGGGTTTGGTGTGACTGACGGAAACTGTTGGGCAAGAGAGACGGTGCTTTGTGCAGAGTTATTATGGTTAGAAACCTGTCGCAGCATGCAGAGGAAGCACGGTTCAGCAAGCCCATAGTCAAAGCCGAAAGCCGTTCATCCCTGGGATTTACTGTATGCAGAGCCTGTCGTCATGGCCAAGAACAAAGTAGCAATGTTAAATAGCTAAATAAACCTCCTGTCCCCACAAGCGATGATCCTCAAAAGACACTCTCCTTTGGGAGAGAGGCTGCAAAAGAAATAAAATGCTGACAGCCTCACTGGGAGGAGCAGGGGGCTGGAGGGTGGGTTGGCTTGATCTCGTGGGTGGTGATGGGTACCAGTGTCAGATGGTGCACATGGAGGGTCTTGATGCAATGATCACACTTGTGGAAAATTCACTACTTTTCCTCTTCTTCCTCAGGCTTCCTGCAGTCTGAAAGTCACAAAAAGTAATACATGTGGGGATGCATTTGTGTATATGAGTTTACGCTCTTTTTTTTTTTAAGGGTCTTTTAATGGCATAGACAGATCACACTTTCATACTTTTCCCCTGCTCTCACAGAGTTAGAGTTTCTTTTTTGGTGTTAGTAGAGAGCTGAATTTCTCATTTCAAATACATGTTTCTGCCTTTGTGAGCTTCTTGGTTGAATCACAAGATCTGTGGATGCTGAATGACAGGCATTGCTACCCCTTGGTAAGGAGGGAGCTACTGATAAAATAGCTACTGTTTTTAATATTAGGTAAAATCCTGGAAAATACCCAAAACTAATTGATCTTTTGAAGGCATATAGCCCTTGCTGCTAAAATTGGTACCTTCAAGTAAATCTGAACGCTGTGAATTTGTTTGTTCCCTGTCTGCTCCCTGGCTCTTGCAGGATTATTTGAAGCCTGGCCTCTCCCTGTTAATAGGGCTCCTCTCAGGAGCTCAAATAAGCTTGCAAAAACGTTAGAAATAAGTCTCTTCTACCCCTGCATACTGCTTCCTGCTGTAAAATAGACTTGATTAAGTTTTCTGGCTCTCTCTTGCATTGCTCACAGGAATTGAAACCCTTTCCTTCTCAGTGGGAAGGGATACTTTGGGAATTGCAGCTAATGTTGAAACCTAAAGAATGTGGTTTGCCAAAACCATGTTGCTGAGATTTCTTTCTTTTTCCTCCTTAAGTATAATTTTAAAACTTCGCTGCTGGAATAATATCTCTTTCAGTGGGATATGTTTTTTTTCTTCTCCCTTTTGGGCATTTGTGCTTAATTCCTGCCTAGGAGAAATATAGCAAGTTTTATCCCAAAGGGGTGACCTCACCGCACAGGAGTAGCCTGGGTGTGAGTGGGGATGTAGCGACATACTGGTGTTAGGTGGAAGTAAGGGGCTCCCCTCATCCTTGTGGCTCTGGGCTGAGGAGGCACTGAGGGCTGCATTAGGGGCAGAGAGCTGGCTTGGGCACAGAGCATCTGGACAGTCCCTGGGGACAGGTGTTCCCTGGCCAGGTCAGCCTGCCAGAGTGTCCGTATGGCTCTGAGTCAGAGCAAACAAGCCCTAACACTAGCACTGTCGTGTGCTTCCGCACTGGTGCTGGCTCAAGACACAGTCCAGCCCCTGTGGGCTCACAAATCTCCTACTAGCAAACACTGCACCATGGCATCATCCCATCCACCCGTGGAGTTTTTTCTGGTACCCTCCCTGCCTGCTGCCTCTCTACAAAAATCCTGGATTATGATAAAGTATATCTCCCATGCTGAATTTGACATTCAATTTTGAGTACAAACCATTTCTGTCAGGTTAAATCTACTCTCGGATGTCATCTGCTGCCTGATGTGATTGGAAAACAGGGTCACAATTACATAAATGATTTGCAGGGAGGAAGCAGGAAGGATGCGAGCAGGATGCTTAGAAAGAAGTTGTTTTAGGGAAGTGATCCTAAAATAACCTAGACGAAAGTTGGAAAGCCCTAGGAATAGAGTGGTGAGTTGTGAAACACAATGGCAAGACTTATGCACTTGGGGTGAAGTGGGAGAAGCGTTGCATGCCGTATATACCTTGTATGTGGGTCACACATGGATGGCTTTTGACCTCTTCCTTGTTTTTTAATGTGAAGCACGTGTGCTTTCCGGTTGATTTGTTTCATGTTTTGCAAATATGAACCTGTTTGGGCTTGCTGGTATGGAGCAAGTCTTATGCCTCAGGAGGATCAATATGGAGAAGAAAAGTCACTGCCATGGGAGGCTGAAGATTTTCAAATAGCAGTTAATGGAAATTGATCTGCAATAAAGTAAAATCTTTATTTTGACCTATTCTCTCAGTTTAAAAGTCAGAGTTCCAGCACCTCTGTATTCATGTTTGAGATTTGTTGTCTAATCCAGAAATACTGTTTTTTAAAAAAGCCAAACATCTCTGCAGTTAACAGTAGCAGTGGGATAGTACAGAGTAGTGTAGTGCAACACTGGAAAAAGTAAACAGGAATTTATTTGTATTCCAGTGTGTGTGCTGGGCATGCTTTGCAAGCAAGTCGTATCCTGATTGGGTCTTCGCCATAAAATCATGCATAGGCCTAAGAGATGATGGCCTTGGTCATCGCAACCTTCCTTGGGGTGAATATATTGGGGAATACTCTTGTTGAGGGGCTTGGAGCAATTGCTTCATCTCTGTGTTAGGCAGTAGTATACCAAAAAGGGGAGGAAATCTGTAGGATGGAACTGTTGAATTGAGACCTGACCTCCGCACTGTGGTTATTTTTGGAGTTAGTTTGCATTAACCCTAGCGAGGTCCCATAGACCATAGCTGATGGGCCTTCAGCTGGAGCATAACCAAATGAAGACATTTTGAAGCAATACATTTGGTAAAAATGGAGCAAGACAGAAGTGTCTCCGTTGTTGGCAGAGGCAATGTTTGGATATAGTTGTGGATTTAGCGGTATGGCTGCACTTATTCACCCCTGTGTTGCAGCTGCATTACCAAGCAGCATGAAGCAACTGAGTGTGTCTAGCCTTCTCCTGCCCTCTGGGCTCCAAGAAAAAAGCAAATTCTTGCCTTCTTTGTCAAAAGCATGGAGAAGGTGTACAACTTGACCTCCCTCCAAGTTCTCAAGAAGAGAGCAATTGCACAGAGAACACTTAGGAGTGAAGAGAAGTTGTGTAGGGCACTCAACAAAAATCTTCCGGTACTTGTATCGCCCAGAGCTTCAAGAGCACGAGTGTCTTCAGAAGCGCGGAAAATCATCATGGTGGGGGAGACCCACTGCATCTGAATAACAGTAACACAGCATGAATCAAGGAGTAATTGCAGGTGCTAGTGCCCTGTTGCAACTTGGTAGCATTTCGGCCTGTTGCAGCAAAAGTAGAAAGCTAGTATTTATAATTTTTAAAATGATAGCTGGCCATTTCAAATTACTCGGTTGTCTCTGTCTCATAACTGGAAATTACATTTGTGAGCAAGGTGATGTATCCAGCAAACTCTGTTTGCAGGAGACCTGTGAACTAACAAACTGGAACGTTCAGTCCCATGATGATTTGACTGAATTAGACCACTTCTATTTGTACGCTATGCTGCTAAACAAGGAACAAGTGGAATTTGCCTCCTTAATACCTGTCAGTTTGTCTCTAGGACCCAAGCCCAAAGAGCATCATGTAATTCTGTCTCTTACAACTTTTAGATGCAGTCGTGGGACTTGCATGTTTAATAAGATCATATCCGCTGTAAAGCTTGAGTCCCAAAATCACTGTATTCAAAATGTGATGTCACTCCTCTCTTCTGATAGCAGAGCCAATAAATCAGCAGATCTCAAAGATTTTTTTTTTATCCCATGGGGGAAGATGACTGCAGTTGTGTAATCTGTTAGGTTTAGGATGTCTGACACAGCTCAGAGGGTGTGCCTTAGATGTTGAGGAGCTGTGCAGCTTCTCAAGTCATCCTCTTCAGAAGATCTGGGAGGGGAGGAGGATCAGTGTGGCCATTCATTACTTTCCATGTGCTGGGTGTTTTGGAGGTCCCCACTCTGCTCGTCCTTCTCCCAAAGCCCTGAATATGCTTCTGAGGCATCTCTACAATGTGCAGGGCAAAAATGAGTTTTTGAAATATGCCAGCATAATTGCAGTGATCTAGCCTGTCTTCTTTCCACACCTGCGATGAGGATGCGATTCAGCTGGTCTTCATTTTTTGTGGTGAGGATGCGTATCCTTTCAATTTTAGAAATAGGAGATTTGAATACCATTCAGCTGAAGCCAGCCAGTACTTCCATCCGCACTCTGTGTGCAACTCCCTTCCTTCAGGCTATGGCCATGCACGTCTCTCGGCCATGCACGTCTCTCAGCCATACATAGGTGGGGGCTGTTGATGGGAGCACAAGTGTGGTCCCCTGCCACCACCAGCCTCTTCTCCTGTACCTGCCTCTGCACTGATATGACCAGGTCAGAGTGCTGGGCTGGGTTTAAACTCCCTGTCTTGAGGTGTGAGGTTTTGAAAGTTTGCTTTGGCTAGGATAATTTAAAGCTGGATTGGTTCAGTCATCGGATTCATTTGTACTGTTGCCCAAATGCCTGTGCCAGCACCCAAACAGAATATAAGGTGGGAGGAAAACTGTAGTGGTGTTTGGTGTTGGCTGTTCCCAGATTTAAGGTGTTTATGAAACTGTAATTCTTAAAGCCAATGGCTTCACCACCTTAGAGCTTGCAGCAATTCTATGGGGTAAGACACGTTGACTCTGTTCTCTTTGTGGAAAGACTTGCTTAGGGTACTGTGAGGGATCTGTTGTACAGCAAGGGAAAAGGAATTCAGTTCTCCCAAATCCAAAGCCACGTCATATCATCGATACCAGGTAGAGTTAGATGTCTCACCAGGCTCTAGTCATGGTCCTGTGTTGCAAGCTTCAGCTGACTTTTCCACTGAAAGCTGCAAGCAGACACCAGGTCCACAAAACCACAGCAGCAATCCTCCCTCCACTCCCTTTTCACCTTTTCTGAGAGTTTAGGGTTTCACAGTGGGCAAAGAAGTCTTGCCCATGGCCTTCTGTTAGAGATGTGTTTCACAGTATCACAGTATCACAAGGTTGGAAAGGACCTCTGAGATCATCAAGTCCAACCTATAACCCAACCCAACACCCACCCATCATCTAAACCATGGCACTCAGTGACTTATCCAGTCTCCCCTTAAAAACCTCCAGGGTCGGCGACTCCACCACCTCCCTGGGCAGCGCATTCCAATGGCCAATCACCCTTTCAGTGAAGAACTCTTTCCTAAGATCAAGCCTAAACCTCCCCTGACAAAGATTGAGTCCATGCCCTCTAGTTCTGTCACTGTTTACCTGAGAGAAGGGCTGTTGCAGACTTCAGCACTGGAACATTTGTTCCTGTTGGTCTTGAATTCTTAGTGGTTTGGTTTCTCTGATGAGTGGTAAAGATCAGACCATGCCCCATCTGTGTGCTGTTGCAGTTGGCTCTCCGAGATGTTGGTGTTGCATTGTGTTGTGTTGTAGATACTGAGAGCAGCCAGCCTGCAAGCAACTTGAGCATCACCACGGTGTTCATAACCAGTGCGATTCTGAAAACTACAGGCAGTTTTTTTAATCCTGCAGAGGACTGAGTCTAATCAGCATCAAACATTCTTGTATTGGCTTTTAAAAGGCTACAGAAATACACCTTGAGATTTAACTTCCGAATCTGTTTGTCCTTCAAGATTTCAGTAGGTCTAGTTGCACTCCTTGCTATAAATTTAGTAGGAAAAATATGAAATAAACAAAACAACTGGACTCAGAGTTTTGTTCTCCAGAAAGCCACCACTTTGGCTGTCTTGAGAAAACCCCATTATGGTGTAATTGAGCCTGTGTCGGATTTGGAGGTGCTGCTTAACCCTGGCCACAAGCCGAAGGCTGAGGGTTGCTCATCCTCGGAAGAGAGATGGGAATCCTCTTGCACACCCTGGGCTATTTGAATACACTCTGTGGGTGTTATTAGTCTCTCAGCTCCATGAATGGCTTCTCCTTTGCCCATTCTGCCTTTCCTGTGTTTATCAGGGCAGGCAGAGATCATTGCGTCCCTTACCTGTGCCATCGCCTGCAGAGCCCGGGGCAGGAAAGGACTTGTTGGTGACGAGACGCTGGATGGAGCTTGTTCCTAGTGTGCTGTAGCTCTGTACCCACAAGAGAATATTGAAGTAGCAGCCAGGTTTACCAACACTACTGCTTTCTGCTGAGATCAGTTCTGTCTGGAGAGCTTAGTCTTCCAGGGAGGCGGAGAGGACTGACTGTGCGGTGTCCCTGCAACTCTGAGAAAACCTCTTGCAAGCTTGGCTGAGTAAGATTTGCCTGAGACTTTGTAGCTTGATGTTTTCCTTTGACTGCATTTGTTAATGCAGACTTGAATCCTGCCTGAAGACATGTCCATCTGTGGAAAGTACTGCCTGGTGCTTACCAAAATCTGTCATCTGTGGGCTGGGTGCTCTTGCATGGTGAGAGCAGCAAGGTGAGGGATTCGTGAGAAGCCATGTGCCCTTCTATCAGTCACTATCTGTTAGTCATTAATTTGCCCTGCCTTACCTGAAAAGCAAGTCAGCTTGTTCACCAGTGACGTGAAGAGTGGCTTGTTAAGTTTAGCTTTTAAATCCCCCTTGGGGCTGGAGGTTTCAATTCTGCAAGGATCCATATTGCCCTTCTTCTTTCGAGCCTAAAGAAGATTGAGTTTCAAGACTCAAGACCATGCCAGAGTCTTTCAGAGAAAAGCATAACAATTAGTGGTCTGTCTTTCCTACTAAGGCTATTATAGGCCTGGGGAGGGGTAGAGGCAGCCTCTGGAAGTGCTTGTCTCGGCTGAGGTTTCTCTTCTGTGCCCTGGTGAGATGCATGATGGGCTGGCTGGCGAGATGTCAGTGATGCTTGATGTGTATTCTTTCCCTAAGCACTTTCTGGTCTATCAGGATGAAGAGTTCTGGAGAAATGCTAAATAGTATTATTAGTGTAAAATAAACATACTTTTTTCAATATTCCTGATTCTAAATTGGATCCAGATGTTTTCTTATGGCTGCTGGGTCTGCTTTGGTTTTTGTGTAGCTCAGCGCATCTGTCTGCATTTGCTCAAGTGAGATGGAATGTGACAGAGGGCTTGTCACAAAATGCTCTTGTCACGTCTGTAAACCTTTATATGCACACACACACATATATATAAAAATGAAAAAATTACTAGCTTACTCTAAGAGACTGTTTCCGAGTCTGACACTTCACATACATGCCAAGGAACTTGGAATAAACTGAGCAAGTTTATCAGTTTTTATGATCACAGCAATCAGTTCAGCTGAGCAGGAGAGAAATGGGATTTGGCTTTGTAACTCAAAATAGTCTCTGAAGAAAGTGGATGTGTCAGTCTCTTCATAGCTCTGATACAAAATGAATGCTAAGTGATACCAGCCACCAGTTGAATTTTCCAACCTGTGGTTGAGCTTTGCAAGAGGTAACTTTCCAGTGCTGTTTCAAGTGTAATTTTTCCCTGGGGTTTAAGGATTATCAACATTTTAATGGTTTCTCTCCTACAGAGAACAAGTTTGCCACACTGCTCAAGAGTGGTCTTTTATACAGACTGGGGTTTTCCCAAAGCTGGTGCCAGGATGAGATCAAAGCAGCAGGAGCAGCCAGGTGGTGCTTCTTTCTGAGCACAACAGCAGGAAGTTTTTCCAAGCCGATGTCTCAGTGATCTTTTAGACCCTGCTTGGGGAGATGACACTGCGGCATCTGAGAGGCCTCCTGGCCATGCAGAGGGGACCTGGCATTACCTTGCAATGACTGGCAAATACAGTGGGTGGGTGTTTTGCTGGTAAAATTCTTGGAGTTTGTAACTAATATTAATAGCTGCATGGATCAGCTGGTAAAATCTCTTGCATTCTTAAAATCAGTGATAGTATGGTTTGTTATGTGTCATCATTTGCTGGCACTGGAAGTTATGTGTCCAAAGTTTCTTAGCTGGTGTATGAGATCCAGGGCTTTCACTGAAACCTGTTCCATCCCCTGCCAACCATAATGGTGAACAGTAAGTTTTAGAGTCTCAGTTTTCAATAGATTTGGATCAATCAAAGCTGCATTAGGGATATTTTTGCTCTGTGCATCATCCAAGCTGAAGCCTGTGTTCAAACTAGGTAACAACTTGGAGGCTGCAGCTGATTCCCTGCATCTGTGCTAAGAACTGCAGACACAGATCACCTCTGATCCTGCCTGAGACATGGTTGGTGTCTTGATTGCTAAAATCTCTGTAAGTGCTCTACAGGGACCAGATCTGGAAAAATGGCATATCTGTGTTGTGCACATTAAACCCCCTGAGGAGAGAGATTTTGGGTCCCATCTAGCTTTTGCAGTTCTCTGGAGTCTAGAGGCTGGATAATTACTTTTTGTTGAATCCCTTCTGGCATGGGATGCTCTGAGATTTATAGAAAGTAATTAAAAATCTGAAGGTTTTCAGTCATTTAATACAACCTTTCCTGTCTTTTGTCCAGTGTTGAGACCTTGCTGTGCTTTTGTGTATTTTTTTTGGCTTGCTTAAACAAAGGAAGAAATGACAAAGGAAAAGCAGGCCAGCTAAGTAAGCAGCATTTAGTATAGCTTAAAAGTGGCTCAGGATCCTTAATTACCAGCCCTGTCCTGGGAGGGCAATACAGCAAATGATTGCAAGTTCTTGGTGTATTAGTTTCCTATCCTGTCAAATGAGTTCGGTGTTATAGCAGTGCTGGTTTTCCAGCATGAGATGCCTGGACTTTCGTTCTAAACACACTCTGAGATAGTGATGCTGCTTATTGCATCACTGGTACCAGCTAGATTTAACCTGTCCGGAAATACCTGACATCTGATGTGTGTGATCATTTGCTGCCATGCAAAGGAGATCACTTACTGACCCAGAGAAGACATTTCTTTCTTTTTTCCTGAAAACTTATTGTGTGCTTTGAACTGTCGAGAAGTACTCAAGAAGACATAAACCCATGAGTTACTACGGGCTGAACGCCTGGAACATGTGGGCCATCTCAACATATGGAGTAAATCAGCATGGCTTTACTGACTTCAGTGCAGCTGCATCTATTACCATGCACTGAAACCCATCTCCAGAGTGTAGCAGTGGTTGTCTGTGAACACTGGAAAGGAAAAAAATTCTCCTTCTTTTTTCCTTTTTCATAACTTTATGAACAGAACAAATGTGCTGCAAGTGGAGGTGAAATAGTAGATTGGTTTTGCCTTGATAAAATTGCTTTATTTGGGTATATGCTAAGTTCCCTCTCATTCCATTTGGTTCCTAAATCAAGTACTTGATTAATGTATGCATTTGCTTACTGGCACTTAAAAAATACATCAGTGATTAGTTCAGAGATAGAGATCGATGTTTAAAAAAAAATCACATATGTGCACCTGCACAAAAACATGTCAGACAGAACTGACTGCGTAAAAAACAGGGAGGGCTGCACCCGTGTAAGCCACAGGACTATGGGAAGAGAAGCTTCCTTGTGCCAAGAGAAGCAATGCTATCAGACTTATGTATGATGGATCAGAGTGCAGTGCTATTGCTGCAAGCTAAAGTCATGAATTTTAATCAACTTTACTGGCTGCCTTGAAATTTGAGTTGAAAGATAAATGTGAAAAACAGGCAGCACATATTGTTTCTGGAACAGAACTGCCCCTTTTCTGTTGATTAAAAGAATTTTTCTTTTAACTTGATAATCAAAAATACTTCCATCTTAGTTATGGATTTTTTTCCTAGGTTAACCCTTCAGGTGCTGCTAGGCCTGGGTGCCTTCCTTAGCCAAGTGTTACCTCATGGCCACTCATAGAACTGATCTTGGCTGCAGAGATTTTCCAACGAGTCGGCTTAGGGCTTTATTTAAATGTTCTTAACGTTTTTTAAAAAGATGACGAAAAAAGCCTTGCCTGGTGAAAACCACTGAGTGGACTATCCAGGGAACTGGAATCTGGTTTATATTCATTGGGGAGATTTGGCACAGTAGACGTACTTGTTCTTCCCCTCTGTTTCTCCAGGGCTTTTAAGGTTATGTAGTTCCTATATTAATTTGGGCATCAGTCTTTCTAATTCAGTGTAAGTGCTTTGAATGCTAGTGTTTTCTGGGGGGGACACATGTAAGCTTCAGGAAGAAGTGGACTGACACTCTTGTCCCTGAACAGAAACGCACACCCATGGTGTTACTTTCAGCCACTGCCAGGTTACTTGGAGTAGAAAGTTTGCTTCAGGCGTTATAGCTGCTTTTCTTGTTTTGCTATGAAGTCACCTCTGTGCAGGAATAACTTTGAAGGATTTTATTGAAGACCAAACAACTTTTAAGAAAGAGAAGTGGAAAATCAGCCTACAAGCGTCAGAGAGGAAAGAAAATAGGTGGAAGACTCCCAAGTTGCTCCTCCTCTCTCAGTCACAAATGCTGTGTTATTTTTTCTTGGAATCTTCTATAGGTCAACTCCACACCTAGTATCTCATCTTCTTTGATAGCTGTAGGCTCAGCAACTGATCCATATTAGTGAAGAGTTCATTTCAGCTGCAGCAGATGCCAGTTCGGTGCTCTGGGAAGTTCATATTGCTTTTGCTACTGAGAAAGGCAATATCTTTTAGGGCCTAAATTACTGTGAAAGGGTACACACAAACCTGCTAAGTACAAATTCCAGCTTGTTTGTACTCTCAGTAGGTTACACCCTTGGCTCAGAACCCAAATATTTCAAGAATGCAAGTTGAGGTATATCCTTTCCCAAAAGAGGTATGAAGTTAGATTCTCCTTTTGCATCAATGGGTGCCGTTTCCATAAGGTCACCGAGTATTTGCTTGAAGCAGAAATGTTAATTCTTTCAAAGCATGTTCAGAGACTTTGGGACAGGAGGTGATGCTTTGCTGTGATACAAGAACCTGGTAGATGCCTCTTGCACAGCTGAAATGACTTAGCTCTTGCTTTCATTAGAATATGCTTGCTGTAAAGGAAGCACACCTTATTTGCACATCCCTTTATGGGACCTGAGATGCGTTACAGAGACATGCTTTGTATTGAGGCCATTGACGCTACTCCTGCTTCCCCCAGTGGCTGATTTTTCTTTTTCCCTGAGGCCTTCAAAGCATTTAAGTACGCCAAAGCAGAAGATTAGTTTCACTAAGAAGGCTCATTTCAGATGCAAATGCTCTATGGGCTGCTGCACAAATGAAGCCTGCCTGAATTTTATTTTTTTTAACAATTATTTCTTTATAATAATGCCTCACTGGAAACACTCTCTGCTTTGCTGTGCTTGCTTCACCTTTCCATGTTGCTGTGCTGGAGGTCCAGAGATCAGGGTGGTGGGAACCTGTTTGGTGTCATTTACCTGTGGTTGTTTTACAATCAGTGGGATCAGCCTGGATGGCTGGTAGGACTGTTATAATTCCTTGTGATATCGAAGGAAAAGAGTATTAACCAGTGCCTTGAGGATTTCCTAATGTGTCCGTGTACTTGGTAGTCAGCTACCTGAGATGGTGCATGAATATCACAGTGTTTTGGGATGCTGGGGTGGGATGCAGTGCTAGGGGCGAGCATTTGGTAATCCCTGTGCATCCCTTCTCTTACAGTTACCTGGCCGAGCAGTGCTGGAATGGAGGCTTTGTCTACTTGATCATGTTACGCCGTATTAAGCGCAAAGCTCCTCTTCCTCCCTCCAACGGCAATAACAGCAACAGCTGTGACCCCAAAGCCAAGCCCAGCCCTGAACCTGGTGACAGAGCTGCTCAGAATGGGAAAAGGACCAGGAAGTTTGGGGTCATCACCAGAACACCAGGCAGCAAGGACAGCAAAGAAAAGTCAGGCTCGGAGCATGGGAATGGGCACTGCACCCCGATGGAGGTGGAGGTTGCTCAGCCGGAGACCTCTGAAGCCGAAAGCAATGGGGAAGAGCAGCTTCGGAGCACCGGGGCACAGTACCGGTGCCGGCTGTCAGATGGTGGTGTGCCAGACATCAGTGACCAGTCTGCTCAGGTGCGTTTGCATTGGGTTTTTCTGGGGAAGGAAACAGCAGGCATGCATGTGAGTTGAGAGAATTTCTTAAGTGGTTTTGCTGGTTTCAGTGCTCTGTTCTCAGGCTAAGCCTCCAGGTGACAACCCAAGCTGTTGGGGCACTGAGGTGTGGGATGGGGTCCAAAACAGGGACCAGGAGGATTAGAAACTTAAATGATAATTGTGGTAAATGTCTGTCATGTTCCATCTGTGGTAGAAGGGATGTTCCTTATATCTCTGATCTGTCAGGGCTGGCCTCAGAATTTCTTTCCTTGTGACAACTGATGACCTTGTGACACTGAGGAAGGAGGAGTCAGTGGAAGATTGTTATTTTGTCCTTTGGGGCTTCATGTGTACCACTGAAGCTCATGTTAATGTTGGAATGGAAACTTTCCTTTTTGATGCACCAGACCACAGTGCATTAATTTGCATTACAAAACTTGCTGTCTGGCTAGCATTTGGGGACCACATGGAAGTTATTGTGAAATTTGCTCCGAGTTGATGAGGTGGATGATTTGTTAATGTTTGGGACGACAGTGGGGTTGAGGCTTTCATTACTTCTCTCTTCATCCTAATGGAAATCTTGGGGTTTGTTACCTGGCTAGAACTGCAGTGTTGCTAAATGGAGAAAAATAACCCAAGCCTTGATCAGGTTTCAGTATACATTTATCACCAGAAGAGCTATCTGCCAATCTTTTCAGAGACACTGATAGTATAAACAGATGAACCCTGCTTTGTTGGGCTTGGGGCTTGCTGCAGCAGCTGGTTTCGGTTTTAAGACTTCAAAGCTGGCGACAGAGCAGTATGAGAAGACATCTCATCACTGAATTCTGTTGAGGAAAGCGTGGGTTTAAATGTGTCCTCTGAATTAGTCTCCCCCGTACTACTGCAGGGTTGTGGTGATGGTGGTTCTGAACTTAAACTAATTTAACTTAATGTACATTGAAGAGGCTAAAACCAATTTTTAAAAACTCTGGTCTTGAAGAAGAATAATTGAGAAAATCTGCGCATCCCATCAGTGAGGTATGTTGGATTTCATGGTGCAACAGGAAAGGGAGGATGTTTGCATTACTGTTCTTGCAAGCCTTCTAATTGCAGTCTTTCTGAAAGAAAACATTAAAATTTTAAAAACAAATTTAAAAATCCTTTATTCATTTGAAAGCCTAGTCCAAATAAAAGCTTCTTGAATCCGTTCTGAAGATGTCTAGTTAAACATCTTATCAATAAAGATGATCAGAGTTTGTCTTGTGGAAGTGGAAAGCCAAAAATTTCAATATATACTACATAAATATATATGTATATGAAGAAACACTTGATACAGAGCCAACTCGATCTAATTGTACCTTTATATATTGAGTCATTTTGATCTGAGAATTGTTAAATTCAGAACATGTATGTATCAATGTGAGCAATAAATACATTTTTAATGGAAAGCACATACAAGGTGGCTTTGTAAAATGTAAAAGCGCGGTTGAGTCACTGAAAATTTAAGAGCTGTAATCTGTTCAGTTGTGGTGTATCTTTCATGGAGCCTGTTGGGAGGCACCATCATTTAGTAAAATTGCTTCTCTCTTTCTTTTAATTTTCCTCTCCTTAATTTTTGCTTAGAGATATGACCTCTGTATATGTCAGTATTAATTACATTTTCCTGACATCTGAAGGAGGATAGATGTGAATAGCTGGAACTTGAATAACATGCCTTGCTCATCCTTTGGTTTTTAAAAATCAGGGCACCTAATAGAAGCCCATCACTTTAGCATCTGTGGGGTAGCTGATATCAGAGTAACGAGAGGCTTAGTTCAGTTTCTTAACAAGTCTTGTATAGTGACAGTGAATAAAATTTTCAGAATTATTTGAGTCCTGTTTAAAAAAAATTAATGAAAAAGGTGAGGAATAAAGATGCTTGGGAGCCTCAAATCTCACTTCCAACTCTGTTTTGAAAGCGTGACCTGGCACTCAGACATGTGAGATACAGTCATGTCAAGAGCCTTTTGAAAACAGCATCCAGGATGTCGTGTCAGAAGTTGCAGTCTCCTTCCAGGCTTCAAGTGTGAGCCAAATCTCGCGTAGCCGCGGGATGAGTTATCTCCTCCTAAGCAGGGACAGGGTGCATTGGCAGGGCACCTTCTCCATGGGGAAAGCTGCTCCATCCCTGCTGCTTGCCCTGCACTTGCCATCTCCTCCACGTGTTGACTAATTGAATATCCAGGGCTGTCAGGCCTGTGCCTTTGGAGAGCACTGTATTCACTTTGAGAGCATAAGAGCCAGCCTGCAGCAGACTGGAGGTTTTCTGCAGGTGGGGGAAAAGGCTTTGAGAAGCTGCTTAGAAATCAGTGCAGCTGCAGGAGGACCTCAGTGGTCCTCCCCACTTCTCTAGTCCTCTCCACTGCTCCTTTCCCCTCCTCTGGCCCGGGACACAGACTGGACCATTACTGAAATTGGAATATGTGAGCTCATGTGATCTTTCTTTCCTTGTAGAAAGTTAGTTTAAAGTTGTTATAATGAAAGCAGAGGAGGAGCATTGAGTCATATCTGCACGTCTGTAGTCACTCCTGTACTGAACCCAGCAGCAAGCTCATGGCTCAGGGATGTGCCACAAGTGCTGTTGAGACATCCAGGTGTCTCTGGTGTCATTTGCTTTCAGGGTGCTTCCTCTCCCACAAGCATGGGGTTGTTCTCCCATCTTCTTGCCAAGTGCTGCTAACAACAGCAATATAGAGTCATGAAATGAGAGGCAAGACAAGTATGTGAACCTGCCAGGAGATTCTTGTGTTACTGGTTTGTGTGCATGTGTCAGTCCCCATCTCCAGGCTTGCTTTCATCTCCCAGATCTTGGACTGTCTCTCCTGTGCACTTGGCATTGCTATCGCTATGTATAAACAAATCTGCCAGGCTGTTTGCTGGTATGTAACCCTCAGTAAGTATTGCACCTGTCAGTTATAAGGCAGCACTTAATATTTGCAGGTGATTAAGTTGTGCTGCATTATTTTTAGGACAAATCTAAACGTTCTTTAGAATTTGGGGATTCAAAACAGCAAGGATGCGTCTGCCTGGTAGGAAGGTCTCGAAGGTACCAGACCTGACCTTGGAGAGGCTCAGGCTGGCTGCAATGGGAGTCGTGGGCAGTGATTTAATACTGGGAAGTCTCTGAGCTGGAGTAATGATCCGTCACATCCTGGGAAGATAAGGGAGTGTAAATGCAGGAATCGAAGTTTACTTCTTTTATTCAGTGGCCTGAGACAGGGTGGTGTTTTGTAGGCTGGTAATTATAAAGGCAAGGATGAAAGAGGAGTACAGGAAGGAGCTGCTGGAGGCAGCTCAAAAATGATAACAAAAAGGAAATTGAGACGTTCCCTCACAATATACCAATTTTGTCATTTCACTGGGTTTACCGGTAGGACAGACTCCCTGGATTTACTTCTCACTTTCTTAATCACAAAGTTTTTGGAAGAGCTGTAAACTGCTTCCTTAGCTGTCCAGTCTCTACGGAGTGCCCAGAGGGGGCCAGTTACAGCTGGCACAGGCAGGCATTGGAGGTAGGAGCGGGAGAGTCGCAAGGACCACAGTTAGGAGTGTGAAGGGTGGGAGTGTAGTTTTCAAAGGGAACTTGAAATGATCCAGGTCTGGCTGGCATTATGAGGGGCTTTCATCAATGAAGCCAGAAGAATCTTGGCTGCAGACGAAATGTACCAGAGTGGACTGGCCACCTTTGCTTCCTCCAGCCCCAGCAGGATGCCCTGAAATGTTTTGAAACTACCAACCATTAAAAGAAAAAACAAGACACTTCCAGACCCCCCTCCTCCTTGAATCTTCATGCTTCTGTATAAGCATCCAGATGATTAAGGGATTGAAATGCAGATCTAAATGTAGCAGTCACTGGTGGAAGCTGTGTAAAGGAGACTGGGAAGAGTAAAAGTGCTTTAATAGTGGAGGCAGGTGAGTGGGGCTGGGGCTCTGTATCCGGGTGTTTCTCCCCTGAGAGAAGTATATGACATGAAGGGAGTGCATGGTATGCACCAGGCTTCCATGGCTGTAGTGGGATGCCTTTCCAGGATGGAAGCAGGTCAGCATCTGGTGGCTCCATAAAGCATCTGGTGTTTTTGTGAGGAAGGCTTACCATCCATGAAAAAAAGGAGGGTGGAAAGGAAATGGCATATTAATGCCTTGCCTCACAGAGGTATTGGGGGATGTCTGGGTTATAGTAGTGCTTCAAGGTCTTGGCTTCGTGTTACTAACCCCAATTACTCTGCAGTAGGTTGCAACTGCCAAAGCAGCATGCCTAGCACCTTTTCTCCATTATAGACCAACAAAGCCCAGCTTACATAGACCACTGCCCTCTCCAGACTTGGGAGCATGTACACAGGTGCACACGGACATGCGTGTATGTAAAAGACCAGTTCGGTCTTTGACAGATATCACATGCTTTTGTATTGCTGTGACTGCACTGCGCATGGTTTTGGTTTATCAGCAACTTTCTTCTTTGTTTGGACCTGTTACTGCTTTCTTACTAAGATGGCTTGTCTCAGGGAAGGCTGAATGCTTTTGAATGGCGTTTTACTTTGTAGTTAGGGAAGGCTGACAGCCTTTCTATAGCAATATTTATCAATTAGTGTTGGTAAATGCCAACCTTACCTTGCATTTTGGTAAATCGAAAACGTTCCTTATCTTGCCAAGTGGAAGAGGAAGGCTGATGGCACATTACAGGAATCAAAACATGAGACTTGAAATAAATGACCAGCTTTAAGTCTTTTACTATTTTTTAAAACACGGTGAAGAAAAAAATTTCATCCATTTGCTGTACCAAAATTAAAACCTTGCTGTGAGCAAGGTATTTTCAAGGGTAGATACACACAGCCCCACTGAAGCTAAGCTACTTCATGTCAGCTTTTTTTGGCAACTTAAGCAGTGATTATTGTTTCATCAAAGCTTTTATGGGACTCTTATGATGCATGTTTTGGACATAAATAGCTCTATTTTTAGTTTTTAATGTAGACATCTTTAGTTGTGTAAGGGCCTTCCTTAGATTCTGTTTCTGTTCTTAAGGTCTTTTTATCTATTGTGCTTGCTTCCAGCTTTCATTAACATTAATCCTGGGGCCATCTACTGTCTTGAAGTTTTAATGTGCACAGTGATATGCATGTCTTCCCTCTCTCTTGCCTGTTTTGGGTTGTAAACTCTCTTAGGGACAAGGGCTGTCTTTTAATTGTAGCTGTACAGCACTGGTGAAACTTGGCCTTACTTTTGCTTGGGGTTTTAGGAAGGGCTGTGATGTAACTGGTAGTGAAATTACAGTTAATTCTTTTTGCTGCCAGTTATGTTCCACCTTGCCATGAAAACAACTATCATCACAACCTTCTGGGGTTAATTCTCACTCACTGCCAATTTTTTTCAACTGACTGAAGTTTTTACCTTTCTTTGCTGTGATTTAAGCAATAGCTAAAGCTGTGGTAGTTGTAGATTTTAATTTTGAACAGCAGTCTGTCCTTCTATTCTGTTTTTGGATTGGATTTTCCAAGGCTGTAGTAGAGGTTTGGGTGTAGAGACAGTGTGGTAATGGATAAGTAGTAATGAATTCATTTTAATGTGATACCTTCATTGGGGTCCACACTCTTGGAAGTAAGCTACCCCAAAAGGCATCACAGTTACACACAAGGTTTTTTTCAGGAGATCTCAGCCTTACTCTGGTACCGCAAACTGTAGGTGAGAGCACCAGCATGAAAGCATTTCCCACCTATGCAGAACAAGGGTTTTTTAAATTTTGCTTATGATATTAAAGATCCAGCAAACCGACAACTGGAATGCAAAGGACTCGCTGTCACTGAAATGTAAATTCACACTGTTTTATATTTTAATCATTAAGTGTGAATGTTTGAAACCAAGTGGATGTGCCTAAAAATAGAATATGCTGTTTGCTTAGGTGCTATAATGTTTCAGGTGTTAATCAGGATTATAGAGGTATATACACTTAATTTTTGAGGCAGGGTGCTGAAACCACTAAGCAAATGCAAAGGGTTGCTGATGCCGATAGATGTAATAGCCGACCCCACAAAAGACCCTGCTTTAGATGACATCAGAGTGTGGTAACTGACTTTAGGATAGCCTTTAATCTTATGCAGGCAGCAAGGATTTTTTTCAGAGAAGTTGCAAACTAACCAACCAACCATTCCCAATAGCCCAGCTAGGGAATGATACTGGGCAAGATACTCGAGGGAAGGCAAACACCTTCTAATCCTTAAAAGCCTGTGCTCCCCAGGAGGAATTGTTGTGCCAAAACTCTCAAGGGTCAGGGACAGCTGAGAAAATCTTTGGCTGATCTTGCAATAAAGCTTGACGGCAAGAGGGGAGCAGCCTGGAGGTACAATCCAGATGGTGATAGTTCAGGATGACAAATGACTCCAGCAGATTTTCATAAGGGGTGGTGTTGTAGTTCAGGTGCTTGCAATGGCTGATAAAATGTTTAAAGCCCTTGCCAAGGAAATTATGTCAACAGGCACGTCTGTCTTGGGAGATGGATCTCAGGGCGACAGTCTGCTTTAAGTCACAGATTGTTCATTCCCTCTGCTGTGGTGTCTTTTCTGTGTATTTTAATTATGTGTTTGTGTTTGGGGGAGGGTATGTTTTTGCTTTTGACTGTTCCCCAGGCTTTATCCCCTAGGACGCACCTCTCTGGTGCTGGGGAAAGTACTCGCATTTCAGTGAAATGATGCCAAGTGTCTGATGTCCATTTGCCCAAACAAGGGGACTTGTTAAATCAATAGTGGACATTTGAATGCAATTGTAGTTGTGCCTGTGTTACTGGCTCCTACCTGTTTTGAGGACATGGAAAGTTCACATGATCAACTCTGTGTAATTCACATTGTGTTTGGGGTTTTTTTTCCCCCCTTTGTCATGTGCTGTAGGAGATACCCACTGCATGGCTTGCATCATTGGGAGATAGAGGCCAAAGGCTTCCTAATCTGGCTCAGTGCACAGAAACTTGCGTAGACAGTGAGGATGGACAAATATCTCTTGTCTTGAAATAATATGTTGATAAAGGAATTTACATTTTTTTTCTCCTTTCCCTTGCTCTCGGGGTTCTTCAGCTTGCTTTTACAACAGTGAAAACAAACCCCAATGTAACAGATGAAAGCAGGAGTCCTGCTATCAGATCAGCCTTAAAAATAACGATCAGATGAAAAATGTACTCTTTATCACTAATGAAATAATTACTTTGTTAAGAATCTGAAAAAAACCAGATTTTGACATGATTTTCTCATACTGAGTCATTCACACTAGTACCTGTGACATGAAAACTGATGGCTTTTGACTGTATCTTGAGACCGACATGTTTGAGCTAATCACCTGGTATGTGACCATTCACATTACCCTACCAGTCTGTCTCTCCCACCTGCCTGCTGGGAAATGGGAATAGTGGGAGGAGACATGCTTTGACCCAAGGTGGGCCAAACAGCTGAGAGCAGTGCTTTTGATTTATCCCACATCAGTGAAGGATGCTGGGAAACAGCATGCTAGTATGGCTGCCCTGGTATATTCCCTGTCCTTGTAGAGGAGGGTGCTGCAGTGGCTGTTATTTGAAGGCAGATGCCTATATACTAGTCTGAACATGGTGCGTTTCTGTTTCAGAGATTTTTGTGCTGGTTTTGTGTTGCTTTTGAGCTACATGTGATCAACTCATAGGCTGCCAGCTCCTGTCAAGGCTATTGTGATCATTTTTTTTTTAATGCATGAGACTTAAAACTTTCTCTTAAGTGTCATGTTTCTAAAACAGCTTCACGGCTGGTGAGGAGGAGCTCACTGTTTGCTTCTGCTGCTCCTACAGGGAAAACCTGTGAAGTTTGTAAGTGGGCATTGGACCCTGCAGAGAGACAGTAAAAATCCACATTGAAATGAGGAGGGAGGGAGACAGACATCCTGTGGGCTATGTTAGGGCCCATGACAGCCAGCGTGCGTGTACAGACCTTGCACAGTTCTTGGTGTTCTCATCAGGGCTTATCTCTGTTTTTCTTTAAAAATTGTTACATATTTATGCCAAGTTCAGCTGGATTGCTGCTGTGACAGAAAGTGCTTTTTTGTAGACAACTATTTTACATTTTCCATTTTACTGTCTGGCTTTTTAAATACTTGCTGCATTTCTGTTTTCCATTTGTTTACACCTTGCTCCTGCCAAGCTGTTCTTTAATATAAGATTTCAAAGCAATTTTTCCTTTGTATATATAGATTTGCAGTTTCTTAAACACAGCACAGTCAAAATCATTCAAACCCGTTTAAACTCCCTGGCAATTAGGTGGTGACAGAAAAGGGAGGAAGAACAGCTCCGATGTCTTGTATTTATTTATTTATTTTCCTCAACACTCAGAGGGAAAAGCGCTCCTTTTTCTTTTATTAATGACGTGCTTATGAAATCAAGCGTTTGATGGTATGCACTTGGAAGAGGGAGAAGGCGCGCTTCCCCACGTCGTGCTGGCAGTGTGATTCCTTTCTGATCTGTAGCATGCTAGTTTATTCCAGATGTAGGCTCACTATGAACAGTGTCTGCCTAATGTACAATGTCTTCATGGTAGAGGAAGATGGCCTGCAGGGACCCACTTGACGCTGCCAGCTGTATTTTCTGTTTTCGCTTGTGGTCTATTACGTAAGATGACCATTTTTTTTCTCTTGCAGTTAATCCAAGTAGAATATTTATACTGTCTTTAAAAACATCTTAATTATTTGTAGCTTAGGCACTTTGAAGTTGATCAGCTTCGAGTGGAAAAATCTGGTCCAAAGGCTCAAAAGAGCCAAGTCAGGAGGAATGTTGTCACCTAAGAGTGATGTAACTGCAGAGAACAAAATTAAACTTTAGCCTGTCTGCAGCCTGACTTGGTTACTTGTGTTTCTTCTTGCTCCAGGAGTGTTCACAGAAGTGAGGGAGGTCGACAAATGTATGTCTGGAATGGACTTCAAGGGATCATAGAATAATAGAATGACCTGAGTTGGAAGGGACCCACAAGGATCACCGAGCCCAACTCCTGTCCCTGCATAGGACAACCCCAGCATTCACGCCGTGTGTCTGAGTGCATTGTCCAAATGATTCTTGAATATTGTCAGGCTTGACTCCGTGACTACTTCTCTGGGGAGCCTTTTGCAGTGCTCCACCACCCTCTGAGTGAAGATCCTTTTTGTAATATCCAACCTAAACCTCCCTTCGCACATCTTCCTGCCATTCCCTTGAGTACTGTCATTGGTCACCAGAGAGAAGAGATCAGTGCCTGCTCCTTCTTCTTCCATTATGAGGAAGTAGTAAAATGCTAAGAGGTGTGCCCTCTAGACCCTTCACGTTTGTGAAGGAGGGCTTTGTGGATGCTCTCCAGTAGCTTGATATCCTTTTTATATTGTGGTGCTTGGAACTGCACACAGTACTTGAGGTGGGGCTGCACTCTCATCTCATCCTCTGAGACCGTCTTCAGCAAATGTTGGTCAATGTGTCCATGAAGCCTTTACATAGAGGGGAATCCACCGCCCATTTGCATAGGCAGGTTTGCTGCTGCCCTGGCTTTACAAGCAAAGCTTATTGGGTGAATCCAAGCAGACTTATTATTTGCTTCCAGGAGATGGGGAACAAATCTCTAAAGGGAAAATTTGGCTTCTTATTTCTTTGACACTCTCAAACCCAAACATGGACATCTTTCTGAGTGTCCCTCTTGGCTAGATCTCTGAAGAATTGCATGAAATTTTGTAGATTGTCATATAGAAGTAGTCAGCCCAGGTTATCTTAGTGAGCCCTTTGCTCTTAGGTTCTCAAGTGCTGAACTTTGTTATTGTGACCTGCCTTTTGGTTAAGGGATATAATTTTATCTCTTTATTCTTAAGAGTGATGGGAGCTGAGTATCGCCTAGTCCCTGACTGCGACAGGAACTGGTAGTTCCCGTTGCTTTGCCCATAGTGAGGATTCCTGGAGTCTGAGATACCTGTCTGGACCAGTGTCAGGACATCTTCGTGCTTTAGGCGTGAAATGCTTTTGCACTGAGAGTTGGGGGTGCACGTGTGCAGATTTGTTGTGCGTCACATGTGAACAAAGCTTGGGGGAATTATTCTGAGTCATTTATAAGTGAATCTATGAGAATTAGTCTGAGAGGATGGAAAAGTTCAGATTTTAGTAGGAATACGAAACTGACAGCAGCCAAGCAGCAACCGGAATTGTGCAGCTGATCAGAAGAGACTGGTGAGCAGTTACGTTCGTCTTCCTCTGGGCAGGGATTATGCAGGCTCCAAGGACAGTGACATCAGACCTGCAAAATGCCAAATCTAAGTACACTTGGAGTTTTCCCTTGAGTATTGTTAGTCTCTGGAGCTGAGTGAGAAAATGTCAAAATTAAAGATGCTCTGCTTTTTTTTTTAAAAAAAAAAAAGTGTTTAAGCTTTGTGTTGTTGAACCTAGGAATCAGAAAACTGGTTTTAGTTAAATTTTAAATGCATTTACAAATCCTCAGAATTGGCACAGTGCTTTACAGTTAAGGCTTTGCTGTGATGGAGTCATAAAAGGTGCACATTCAAAGCAGCAGCATTTCCTAGCTGGCTGTGAAGTATCCCATGCTGCTCTGTACGAAAGAGATAGCAGCTTTCTGGGGAGGGAAAGGGGGTTCTGCTGAACACCCCCTTTCATCAAGAGGCCTCGAGCAAAGGCTAGCAATCTGCCTTTTAATACTCAGCTTGCAAAATCGTGGAGCAACGTGCCTCGGAGGTACGTGTGTATTGGTGGGGGGGTGCACTTGCTTTGTAGCATGTGGTTAAATGAAGAGCTATGAATGTTTTATGAAGAAAAGCGAAAGAAAAGTGAGGAGATCTGATTTCCAGTTGATGCCGAGTTGTTTATTCCCAGTGAAATGCATGCAGCTGGCTGGGACAACCATAGGAGATGGTGACCATGTCATTTGAAAATGAGTGAAAGAAGAAGTGTTTAGGTATGTGCTGGATGGTTTTGTTGTCTTTGTTGTGGCTGCTTTCAGTCTGTGTTTGGACTGAGTAACACTTTACCTTGGAATTGCTTTTGATTTCAGTGGGGGTTCAAGGGAAGTAAGGTGGAACTTGCATTGAATCATAGAATTACCTGATTTGGAAGGGACCCAAAAGGATCGAGTCCAACTCCTGTTCCTACACAGGACACTCCCAACATTCACACCGTGTGACTTGGGGCATTGTCCAATTGCTTCTTGAAGGCTGGCAGACTCGGTGCCATGACTGCTTCCCTGGGGAGCTGTTCCCATGGCTCCACCACCCGTTGGATGAAGAACCTCTTCCTAATAGCCAATCTAAACCTCCCCTGGCACATCTTCCTGCCATTCGCTCTACTCATATCATAGGTCACAAGAGAGAAGAGATCGGCACCTGTTTCACCTCCCTCCCTTGTGAGAAGGCAGTAAACAGCTATGAGATCCCCGGGTCTCAGTCTCCTCTTCTCCAGGCTGAACAGACCAAGTGAGCTCAGCCTTTCGTCATACAGTTCTCCCTCTAGACTGTTCACCAGCTTTGTGGCCTCCTCTGGACAGTGTCCAGTAGTTTATGTCCTTTTTATTCCGTGACACGCTAAACTGCACACAGCACTCAAGGTGGGGCTGCGCCAGCGCAGAGTACAGCGGGACAGTCACCTCCCTCGGCCGGCTGGCAGTTCTGTGCTTTGAGAGCAGCAGTCTTGCCATTTGCTGCTATTAAGTGTTTTGCTGTGTAAATGAATATTTGAGAGTGAGTCAATTAAGAATAAATTTGGGTGGGTTTCTTTTTTTTCGTCTTTCTAGGAAGTGTGACAGTGAGGAGTGCTGAGGAATGCAAGCTAGGCACTACATGTCACGGGCCTTTGCATAATTCACATTCCAAAAAGCTTTTGGGAGTCATTAAGTGTAATTTTATGACTGTTTTGTTGAACTTTATTGGAGGGTCTGTTTCCAAACAGGATATAAAAATGGGACACTCAAGAGTGGCATCTTATGAGGAGGGTAGATGGTCATTGTCTCAGCCTGGGCCTGGTTGGGGGAGGCACAGAGGTTGTATTTCTATGTTATACTGTTTTCATTATGGATGCAAGGTTCTTCATAGCCTTGAAAGCTCTCTGGAGCATTTTCATGCTGTAGCTCAGTTCTGTTTTTTAAGTAGATAAATATAGTTGACTCTTGGCCTTGCGTTTAACACGGTGTCTCATGTATCACTCTAATTTATCTCAAAGTATTCTCTGTCCTGACTTGTCCTGTCAGTCAGCAGGAGACGGGGCTTTTATCGATGCATTGAGGATCCTAGTTAAACCTGTTTGGATATTGCCCATGTGCATGACTTTCGAGTTAACAAATTACCCACAGGCATATGTGTTTTCAGGCTCAAACTTTTGGGTTGCCTCTTAATACACCTGGTTTGCTTTTCCTGTTTCTTGTACCTGTGGTTTAGGAGCTGTGTAGCAATATATTATTATTATTATTCACTTTGTTCTTAAGATATTGGTGTAGATATTTACCTCTTTATTCCTGTATCTTGAAAACTCATCTTACATTGCATTTACGTTTCAACATAGAGCACCAATCAGATGAAAAAAAGAGAGCGTTTTCTTCACTTAGTAAAGGCTCTGATAAACAACATTGGCCTAAAATCTGCAGGTTGCTGCCACAACCCTTGGGTTTGCCAGTAAATTTAGCAGTTCTCCTTCTCAGAAACAAGCAGCAATTTCTACACACTCTTCACAGTTTGACATGAAATTTTAATCATCTTTGCTAGTTGGGCGTTTGTGTACTGTGAGAATGTTACTTGTGTGCAGAATAGACCCAGTCAGAAATAGCTGACCTGGTTCCCGGTGACTACAACACGTGGACTAAAAATTGCCTCCAAATTGTGCATTTTGCTGTCTTGCAAGCTTGAAAACCTCCTAGGGTTTCTCATAATTCTGTTACTCTGGTTATTCCCCTCTGAGAGTCCTGGCAATCGCCTTATGTGTCTTGCTTGCTTGCTTGTTTTTCTCTTTCCTTTTTCACTCTACCAGTATCTGCCACATTTGTGTTTCCTTATGCCTGGTCCTTACAGTAGGACTTAAGGGAAGTGTTGTTTATTTTGCCATTTTATGTTGTTCTGGAGTTGGTAAAGTACTTTTTGGGTATTTATAATAATTTAAAAAAAATAAAGGTGTTCCTAAACATTACTTATTACCTTGCTTATATTCAAAAGCTGTTCTCTGCAGTGGATAAATTATTATTTGCAGTCTGTACAACAACTGTCCAATAAGAAATATTTGATTGGCAGCTGGTAATTCAAAGCTGATGTTTTCTTTCCTATGTCTCAAATTCTGCAAAACCCTCTGGAGAGGGAAACGCTGCTGTGTGATGCAGGTCTGGTCCCTGCTGCAATAGTAGGCACGCTACCTGGTGTTCAAGGTCTCCCTTGAACAACGTCTTGCTCCTCTGCAGCCCTACAGCTCATCCTTGAAGGAGTTTGAGGGCCTCTGGTTGCTATGGGAAGGATAAGGGCATTGAGAGCAGCACCTCTGCATGCCTCAGAAAAGCTGCAAACAACCTGCAAGGAAACCTCTACATGCTGACCATGCTCTGTGCTGCCTCCTCCTTTCTGCCTCCTTCACTTGGACCACAGCTAACACAGCAAAGATCAGCAAAAGCACCTATATAGCTTGTGCTATACAGATGCGTGGTGACTAGGCCAAGGTGCTAAAGAGCTCCCTCCTGTACCCTCCCAGCAATCTCTCACTGTCCAAATCCAAATTCAAGGACTCTCTGCACGTTTTCTCTCAGCGAGAAGGTTGCCGCATATGGAAGATGCACATCCTGAAGGGGACGGATGGGCTGGGAATCCAGATAACAGGAGGCAGAGGGTCGAAGCGGTCCCCTCACAGCATCATCATCACCCACGTGGAGGAAGGTGGCTCGGCACACAGGTGAGGTGACTGCAGTGCCTTCACAGCAGTGGGTGTGATGGAGCATGCTTTGACATCGCTGTTAGCCAGACTCTTGAGACAGGCATGGGGGATTTGCCCTTTCATTACGTCAGGGTGGGAATATGGCATTTTTAGCTTAATAATGTGTTTTTGTGATGGGTCGCTGAAGCCCCTTTTGGCTGTTTAGCTTGAAGGACAGATCAAACGCTTGATGATGAAGTGTAGCTCAAGTGCCTGTGTTCTTGGGGGGCCTTTTTCCCCAAGTCTCTTTTCAGAAGATGGGCCTTTCCCATGGGATCAGCAGTGGGTGAGTGTGGGTAAAACCCCGAGGAGAGCTCACTACCAGATCTTGCTGTACTCTGAGATGGAGGATACAGGAGATGGGGCTCACTTCTGCACCCTTGTCATCTCCGACAGGGCACAGAGAAAGTTCAAAGTAGCTCAGCCCTGCAAAGGGGCTGAAATGGCTCTGGTTATAGTAATGATTTTCTCGGGGCATCTTTGTGAGCCCCTTTTGGGCAAGAAACAGTGCACAGATCAATGCAAGCTTAGGATCAGCCTACTCATATATTGTTCATACCTCCACATCCCACCGTGTGCCACCGGAGCTTGGCCCTGGGGAAGGACCGCCCACATTCTCACTCTGTTTCTGCAGGGACGGCAGGCTTACAGTGGGTGATGAGCTGCTCATGATCAACGGGCAAGCACTGGTTGGGCTCTCCCACCAGGACGCTGTTGCTCTCCTTCGCTCGGCTGCTGGCCTGGTGCAGCTGGTGGTCGCTAGCAAGGTATGGTTATTTCCTTGGTGGTCTCCTGAATGTATGCCCAGAAAAGTTTGTGCAAGCGCTGCATGGAAAGAGCATATTTTTAATAGGGAATCATGTTTGCGCATTTGCTTCCCTAAATTTAATGCGCATCTATGGGAAATATATCAGTAGCTGCCATAAATCTGTGGCAAATCAGCAGGATATAGAGCTTATATTGTCACTGTCGTTCAGTGTGCAAATGAGTCTGTATTTATTCATGCAGACTTTACTTAAGTTTCAGCCAAAACCATTTTCTTAAAATACATGCTAAATAAAGCAGACTGTTCTTAGCCTCTTCTCCTTCCTGCCTGCATAGCCTCTGCAGCTTTCATCTCTTCTTGTATCTGTGTGCCTGAGGTCTCTTGATGATGATCTCTTGGCTCTCCTTCCTTATTTTGTCCTTGTTAATAGCTTGGAGTAGAGCTCTTACAGATAAAGGAGCATGAAATTTCAGGAAAATGAGAGTGGCATTCATTTATCAGTTGGCCTCTTCATTCTGCTTTCATCACAGGAGAGATGGAGGGGATATTACACACCATTTTTTCTTTTGTTTAAGAAAATCCTGCCCACCCTTGCTCTCCTCCCTCGACCACAGCCTGCTGCTCCCCTGCTTAGGTTGATGTAGACATTCGACGAGTGACTGACCGAATCCTGAAAGCACCCAGGGTCTCAAAGAAGGACCTGCTAGCAAGTGGGGGCCATCAGGACCTTTTGCTTGTTGGCAGGATCATCTTGGGCCAAAGGGACCACTCATGAACCTGCATTTCCACATGGAGGGTGTTCTGTCAGCAGGCCACTGTATCAGTATTTTAAAAATTTTTTTGAGCTTCATCTTTATGTTTCCCCAGACAACCTGTTGCAGTTTTCTGTGGGTTTAATATCTGGATGCTCTTATGGCTTCCCAGAATGCTTTATGGTCCTGTTTTTCAAGAAGAGGCTCTGTCTTGCTGCTTTCAAAGTGAAGAGCTTATACCTTCTTTAGCATTTCATGATAGTGAAGTTCCTTGAGGACCTTCTGTAGGCTCACAGCTCCACCAGTGTTTAATCTGGAAACAACACACTTTGACCTGAAGTAGGTACATTCTGTGTTTTGTGTAGACGATTGGACTCTGCCAAAACACAAGGCAGTAACCTGCATAAATTGCTCCTTTAATTAATTGCTTGTTCATGTGATGACTGCATCAAAATAGTCATCATGAATAAGCTTACAGCATAAAACTTCGCGTTCCTGATCAGGCTTTGAATCTGTTTGACTCACACTCTGTGTACTTCAACAGTTTTCATGTCCCTGGGAGGAGGACTTGGAAAGGCAAGTGGTGGGGAATCCAGCTTGTGCCATGTTTCAAACAGTCTCAGAAAAGGTGTAAATAGGTGAGGTGTTCCCCAGAAGCTCCCTCTGGGTGTTATTTGTTGGTATGGGAAAGCAGCCTTGCCATTTGGCGAGGCTGAATGCTCTGAACGCAGAATTCATTTTGAAAGCAATAAAATGAGTCTGTCTGGCTTCTGCTTTCGATCAATGCACGTGTTTGCCTTCAGAATGTGCCAAAGACTGGATACAGATCCAGAGGCATGGGGAATGACTTGGTAGAGGATCGGTAGGTCAGTTTGCATTTTGTTCTCCTAAGTAGGGTTTTTGGTGTATTGTTCTTATGCGTGTAGATAGATAAGTGCACAGAGGGAGCAGGAGCACAGAGTGTGATTTGAAATGAGTTATGAGGTCTGTAAACTCTTGAGTCTGCGCACAGTGGCATTTAATAAACTCAGAGTGGGGAGGAGCAGGCTGCTGGGGAAGCATTTATTTTAAATTCTCCTTTATGATATCTAAATATTTTGGACGTGTTTTGGCCTATGTTTACTATATATGTACTTGAAAACCAGGTCTGCTTTTTATAACTGGACCATTAAAGTTTGAGGACATGGAAGTATGTAATAAGGGGAGAATTATCTTAGAGCTCTCACTTGGTAGGAGAAATGGAGCTGTTTCACCATGACTTTGGTGGTCCTCTGCATGCGATGTTAACTTATTTTGTTGTCTCTTGGGTAGGAATCTGCTGAAGGGGATTTTCTGAAGTACCCATCTACCAGTTTACCAGACTTGCTTAGCACTTGTTCGGTCCAAGACCCTCCCTCTTGCACTGACAATAAGGAAAACGAAGAGCCAGAAGAAGAAGACATGAAGGGATTGAACGTGTCTCCTGAAACATTGGTCGCTGTAAGTGTGGCTTTGGTGTGACGTTTTTACTCTCTTTGATGCCCATTTGCATCTGTCATGTTCTCACACAGCCTGACATGGAGCAGGCCTTTGAGACAGGACGATCCCACCCAGCCTTCCTTTGCGTGGGAGATGGATGATAAGCTGAAGTGGGGATGTCATCTACCGCAACGTCTGCCATCTCTGTTACTGTGCTGCAGCAAAGCGGCGGCATGAGAAGCAGGAGCTCTCGAGTCTTCCCGAGCTATGTGGCAATCATGGTTTTGTTTTTCTGTCTGCCACTGGATGGTTTTCCACCCACTTCCATTGCTTTTGTTGGATGCAGCACTTGCACAGTAACGTGCTCTTCTTTCTCCTCCTCTTGTAACTCAACTTCTTTAACAATTTATGATCCTCATCTTCAATTTTTTATTTGCTCTGTTGAAGAAGCCAACAGACACTTTTAGAGGAGGCATATGAATTTGTGGCTGTGAAGTGTAACTGAAGTTCTGCTGAATAAATGCTGCCAGTTGATAATCTCACTTGTATTCCCTTCAGGGATGCATTAAGCAGAGATTAAGTGGATTAATGTTATTTATTTGTAATGTAGCAGCTCTCTGAAAGTTCATTGGTGTCCTGGGTCTCTGTTGTATTGTACAGACAAAGAATAAAATGTTGTTTTCTACTCTAAAGAGCTTGCAGGCTGGTTTTCCAGCAGGAGAAAGCAGGTGGATTCTCTTGAACTTCTTTTTCTCTTCTTGCCTTTTCCTCCTTCTTTACTGGAGCAATTATAATAAATCTCTTAAACCTCTGGATGACTCAGACGTGGTACTGTTTGGGTGATTTTTTTTTTTACTTTGTATTCTTAGACTTCCCAAAGGCCTCTCCCCAGCATGATTCTTGCGCTGTAGACTAGCTGTTGCTGGTGTGCACTTCATGCCTGCCTGTTATTTTCAACTTTCTTTGAGTCTGTGCTTATAACAGTTCGCACTCTCACAGACCACTTTACTCTGATAAGTTGTGTTATTTCTACACTGTTTTCTCTTCTGTGTGCTAAGGTACCTTTTTACAGGGAGAAAGGGAGAAACGAATAAATCAGGGATGCTTTATCAGCACGCTGATGACGGTGTAGTGTTTGTGTATTAGCTTGAGTGGGCACCTAAGCATTCTTTTGGTTATCAAAATGCTTTAAATTCTTTTATATATCTTATTTCACATTCTGGTAATTTTTCATAAGGCTGTGGCTGAGCAACACTTAAATGTAAAAATCAATTTTGTCATAACTTAACTATGTGTGGCTTCAGGATGCAGCTCCTTGGGGCTCTAGTGATTCTTTTGGCACATCGTAGAAGTTGTTTATTACTCATTTGCAACCGAGTTGACAGCAAGGCTCTGCCTGGTTTTCTGTGATGGTGTTTTTTTATCGGGTGTTTCCTTGACCAATTAACACAATGCTAGGGGAAATGCAAGCTATCTGAGGTGCATGCCACCATGAAGACCCAGCCACATGAGCCTGCCCAGAATGCTTCAGGATGGACAAAAGCTGGGAGCCTGCCCTGATGTCTGTCCCAATGCTACTGTGGCTGGCAGCAGTGATGGCCTGGTTGAGAGTCAATTTAATTTGCCTACCTATCTGGGGACTATCGCCTCTGATGGCAATAGCTCTGGGCTTTCACAGTGCATCACTGGGGGATCACAGAACTGTTAGCAAAATAAATGTGTCAGAATAATAATAATAAGATATTTTTCCCCCTCCTTTTCTCTGTTTCTGTTAATTTCTTTGTTGGAGGGGGTGTAATTCAGAGGGATGTAATATGTTTTTGATGACTCTCAAGAACTCTTCTTTTGAGCTGCATCCTTCCTCTTCTAATCCAAATTGCAGGATATCTTTGCATTCCCAACATAATGGCTGCCTCAGCCTCAGGAGTGCAGACAGGGCTCTCTGCAACCTGAGATGGGCACTCCATACAGTGCAGACCACTTGACTCTGTGCACAGCCTCATATGTCCTCATCAGATCAGGACAGCCTAAGCTGAGTTGGGCTGTGCAAATACTATGTGCTACTAGGCAGGACATAGGCAGGTAAATGTATGGAGAAGATAAACTTAACGTGTGGCTTTTTTCCATCTGGCAAGATGAGATTTTTTTCACGGCAAAGCTTAGAAGCTGATTTCAAGGTCAGTATGAGCATGAAGCATCACATGATTTTATATTTGTATAGTCATACAGATTTTTGCAAAATTGCTTAGGAAGTTACTCTTCTTTGCTGCTCCCACTCTCTTGCTGATACTTACATACCTTCTCTTTCTCTTATATGTTCCATTATGTTTATAGTGTAGATAAGGGATGACAGTGTGACTGATGGTTAGAAAAGGAACTAAGCTGACTGGTTTTAATCAGTGCAAATATGATTGTTTTAGGCTTCCAGAATGGGAGGTACTCAAGGTCTGGATGAGTTACGTGAGGCTGTGGTCTCAGTTTAAGCATCAGACCTCTTATATTTGAAACCAATTCTCAACGTAGCTCTGGCCAGGAGTTACCTTTCTCACCAAGAGTTTCTCACCTCTGGCAAGAAGTTAATGAATTTTCTTGTTTAATGTGCAGGGTTTTCTAAAGACTTGAAGGGTGGTTATGGGACTTAAAGGGTGCTATGTGGTTAAATAACAACAAGTAATTCAAAGTGAGTTATTGTCAGCTGAGGTTTCACTGTCCCTTTTTTTGACCAGCACAGTGTATAACTAATTCTGGAGCGAGTGTTGAAGATACTGTGAAACTTGCAGGAGCTCTTAAGGTTGTCCAAGGTCTTCTCTTCTTTCTGTGAATGTATTTCAATGCTGAATATTCAGAACCATTATTTATAGACCTGATGGACTTGCTGATAGTGCCTCAACACCTGATTGCTTGAAGGCTGAACCAGACAGAAAAATAATCACTTGGAACTAAGGTATATATTCAAATCTTCATCCATATAGTTATTCAGAACTCTGCTGGACCAGGCTCTGAGCAACCTGACTGAGTTGTCTTTGCTTTGATATGGGGGTTGGACCAGGGGCCCCCAAAAGGCCCTTCCAACGTGGCTTACTCTGAAGTTCTGTGAAAAAATAATTAAATAAAAAAGAAATAAATCTCTTTCCAAGGGGATGAATGTTAAAAATTTTCTCTGTGAGCAAGTTTTTTAAAACTCTTAGGTTCTGCTCCAGTGTTTCCATCCAGAAAAATATAATCTGAGCTGATCATCTTCCCCAGGACATAGCAGAAGAGTTTAATGGCACTTGAAAACTGTAATTTAAGAGAAATATCGCTTGTAAGTCTTACTTGAAAGTCCACTTGTTGCATTCATTAATAAAAATTTTGTAATACAGTTTAATTGGAGGTCTCTTTTTACACAGTCTCCTTATGTAAAGCCCTATTTAACATGAAACAACTTTTAACGTTCTAACTTTAATAAAACTTCTGCTGCCAGGCAGAAAAAGGATTACAATAATATCTTTAAAGTGCATTTATTTTAGATCTAGTTTGGCCAAAATGCTTCTTAATGTCAGAGACGAAATACTGGGCCCCAGAATCATGTTGTGTTAAATTGTCCTGTGACACTTTGGGGATTTTAAACTCCCCATTGAAATCCATATTTTGCCTTGTGCTGTTGATGTTACTACTTTAAAAAGTAGTTGTTTATGTCCAAGTGAAAAAGGATGATATGATAATATTTGCCTTTGACGATTTATTTTTAATTCTAATTCACTATTCCTAGCATTTCTGTTGCTTGAAATGGAATCTGTCACTGTATTGCTTGCTGGCAGAGCAACCTGGGAAATGAACTCTAAAGAGAAAGCAGGTCTGCCAAGAATTTATGAAGTGTCTGATTAATTTGCGGCTTTTGGGGTCCCCAGACATAGGCACGTACCATTCTTTGTTACTTCAGTGGTTTTTTGCCTTTTTTTCTGCTGATGCTATGTTGTTCAATATATGATGATCGCAGCATGTTACCTTTTGAAGTGTTTGACTTCAGTGACCAGCTTTATATTAATGGGCTGAAATTCCATAAAGTTGCTAAGCACAAGAAGAGGGTGTCAGCCTCAGCAGGTTTGGATCTGTAGTTGCTGGAGGCAAAGAGCAAAGCCTAGGGACTGTTCCTATGTATTTAGCTTTATCTTGTGCTCTCCCTTGTATATCTGCCGCTCATGATGCTGGAGGCAGGGACCCTGAGTCAAGTCTATTCCGTGCAGAATAGAATTATGCAAAAGAGGAATTTCTTATTAGGGAAAGGAGGTCACCGCTACCCCTACCTGTTGTGGGGAGAGCTGGGAAAGGGGGCAATTTGCCTCCCTGTCCCCAGCCTGGGTGAGCCCCAGGGAACAGCCTCTGGCAGCATCCCCACCTGTGTGAGCCTCTGCTGTGGGGCAGTGAAATCTTTTTTTTGCTCCTTTTCCGTCACGTTGCATTGACCTGAAGTGCCTGGTGTATACCTTCTTGTGAGCTGTCAGTGTGTTTATGCAGATGACTGTGACCCGCCAAGGGCTTGATCCTCCTACAAGTAAGAGAAACAGGATGTCTCTAGTTAAAGGTTTCTTGCATGAGCTGCGTTTCCTTATCCCTGCCAAAACCTACTGAGGCTTACAGCTGAAAATGGATAAATAAACTCAGCTCTATGAATATGCGGAAATGCATTTGTTTACCCCCACCTCCCTCCTCATTTTTATATTTTATCTGAATCATAGGACTGCGTAGTTATTTTCTGTCATAAGCCTTTCAGTCGTACCGGGGAGTCCATATATAAGTACCTGTAGCCATTGCCATCATAATAAGGAAGAGGATAATAATGCCATAAAAACACTCTTGGGTCAGAAGTTTTTCTGGAAACACTGGGAGGGAATTTCAGAGAAAGCATTAGCACTGAGAAGGAACAGGAAGCGTAACTCAACAATTAAATGTGTGCAGAGCGCGGAGAGGGACCCTCATTACTTGGAAGACTTAAGTATTCATTCCCATTAGGACACTGTAGTCTTGGAAGTGATTTATGAAACACGATTGGCTCCTCAAACAGAAATACATGTCTGGAAAAGTGAGGAAGAACTTTTGCTGTCAGAAATCTGCTTTTGCACTAAACCACTTTGCTTAGCAGGGAAAGAAGACGAAAACACTGCTGTGAGGATGTGCTGTGGCCAGCCCTTGTCCTGGAGAAAGGTTCAATAACTCCTTTCTTCTTGATTGTGAGGGCTTGCAACATTTGCAGATCCTGCCTTTTGCCATATAACCCATGGAAGGGGCAGACAAGAGCGAGGTCCAGCTGCACCTTCACATGCCTTGGAGCTGCTGCTCAGCTATAGATACTGCATTTTTGAGAGCCTGGCAGCATTATACCTTTCTGAGAAACAGTCTTGTCCAACTTATCTGGGGGTCTGTTCCTGTGCAATGCCTTTCACTCGTCTATAGCTGAGTTGACATACTGGGTCCTACAGTGACCCCAAAGGACTGGGGAAATGCCAGTTTTTAGAGTAAAGGTAGTTGGGAGCTTAGGCAAGAGAAAATGCCGAAGTCCAAGTCTTGTTCGTGTAATGTGGCTGTTGTTCTTTATTGTTTAAAGAAGCTGTATCACATTAAAATAAGCAGTTGCAATTTGTGGAGGGATGTTCAGTGACGGACTGATGGTGTGACACTGACAAGGACTGGGGAAGGCGTGGGTACACATCAGATAATCTGGGGAGGAGGAAGAGTGATGAAAGTCCTGCAGGGAGGCAGTGTCATTGAATTACTATTTTTCACAAGTTCTAAAATTCACCTGTCAAGGAGACTTTAACCTGAATATGTTCTTCAGGTCAGGAGGGAGTTCCTTAGCATCAGTTGCATCCTTCCCTGTACCTGGGCACTTTCTACTGCCCTGGTGTTAAAGACAAGCTGAGACAAATCTGTTTCACCAAGAGGCCAGTGCTGTGAGGGGTTCCTTGTAAGGCATAATGCAGGGTGCAAACTCTGAAATATGTCCTTTTTCTTGAGCTGATGGAAGATAACCTTTTTCTCATGACCATAAATATCAGTGTAGACAATGCCTGGAGTTAAAATTTTTGCTCTTCGTGTGATATGTTTGAAAACCAGATCAGCAGAGTAATAGGAACACAAGTTTATCTACAGTGCAGTTTCTGCATGGTCTTTGTTTTTGTGAATGAAGTTTTTCCCATAAAGCAACAGATATAGTGCAGTCTGTCCTTTGGCTGTTTGGATAACTGCCCAGTTTTGAAGGAGATTAACTGCCTTTAACAAGCTAAAAATAACCCCCTTATGGCACTGGAACAAGAGAGATGCTGTCACAGCCATGCGGTTCACATACATTAACAGAAGGATGATAAAGGCTGTAGAATCTGGAGTTAGCATGAATGTCATATCATCACATCTGCAGTTTGTTTATCTGCAAAGTCTAGAGTGTGTACACAGTCCAGTCTTGGTTGGGCTCAGTTAAAACTCATTCAGTATGTACTGAGCTTGAATAAATGTAGCCTATATGAGGCTTCAGATCTTTGTTTCAGATATGAAGGACACCTAATGCTTATGTATTCCATATCCTCTCATGTACTTATGATAATGTAACACATGGTTTTGGAGCAGAAATCCAGAGCTCTCCACCAGCTGTGTCATGGGAAGAGTCTCTGCAGCTGTGGGTTGACTTTGGTTTTAGAAAGGTCTTGTTTCATTCTCAGGAGAGTTGTTCATTTTGAAGATTGTTTATTGCTTGCTTTGTCCTGCCTGTAAGTAAAGAGGTAGTCACTTAAAAAAAAAAAAAAAAGCAAAGCAATTTATTATCTGTTGTGGTGCATAGGCCTTGGGTTTGTGCTAAGCCATAAGCTGAGCATTCATTAAAGAAAATAGCGGAGAAGCTGGACCAGCTTTCACACAGCATGAGTCCCTTGATTTTCTTCTCTGTTTACCTGGACGACCGATCTTCTGGGACCTCTCTTGTAGCACATGGAGACATCTCGTGGGCAACGACTAAATTGCGTGCAAACCTGTAAAGCTTTTTGATGGCTTGGGGGGTGGGTCGGAGAAGGATGAAGCATAAAAAAGAAAACAGCAGTGGTCTGCTTGTGCACCGTTTCAGAAATGTATGTGTTTGATTTCCTTTAGCTTAGAAGCAATTTCTGGTGAAAATCAGAATATATTGCATAGGAACGGTAATCTGCTCCAAAAAGGACTGGGAACTGTTTAGCTAGGAGCATCTTACTATTTCCAAGGCATGTGTTGACTGTGATATATTTCTTGGAGAACTTAGCTGTATTAGCCATCTCCTGAGTTTCTTCTTATTTAAAAGGATATTTTTAAAGTTTTATCTCTTCAAAACTTTATTATTAATTTTAGCAGCTGTTTGGAAACCTGAAAATGAAATCTGCTTTCCTTAACTGCAGCCCTGACCATAAATGTAACAGTGCACCAGTGAGTCTTTGGAGCCGGCATGGCTGGGATCCTGCTACATCAAGAACCTGCCAGCATGTGGAGGTTCCTGGTATCAAACACATTGAAGAAGATCGGGGGGGTGTCTTTGCAAAATAAAGAGGGCATTCGGACATATGAGAGCAACTCAGCTCTACAATAGCAAGTTTCCAATCTGTTTGTTGAGGATGTACAGGCAAGTATTGCTGTTGGCTCTTTGTTGGTGAGAGCTGGGTTGTGTTTCACATTCAGGTTTGTATATGGCTGCTCTGTAGACTTTGGTAAAAAGCAATAACAATAACATTATGAGTTTGTACCTCCTGAAGCTGACAGTAGTGCTCTGTATAGCAACTGCTGTGCTACACTGAGGGCTTAGGGTGGCTTTTGAGTGCGGGCATTTGGTAGAGTGATAGACCAAGGATTCTTAGAGACCACTGTGAAGGCTTTCTGTTTTGTTTATTTGGCATTTCCACCTATTCAGAAAATAGGGCAGCTCCAATTTTTGACTCTTTATCAGACTTCCTGATCTCCTTGCTGCACATATAAACTGGGAGTTTTCCAACACTTTCTTTATAATTAGGTAATGGAAGCCTCAGGTTCCCATCCCTTTTCCCTGGGCATGAGGAAGCACAAGCTGCACCCACTGGTATTGACACGGGTAATTCTTGGATGAGCTGCTGGGAAAGGCGGCTGTTGCTTTATTTCACCAGTGGTGCTAAATATAGCCCAAATCTGAGCCCTTCTGGAACCTCACTGGTGGAGCTTGCCATGGCTAATGTGCAGAGCAGCTGTCTGCCCTAGCAGCTTCATGTTGGGGTGAAACCAGGGCACCAGGTTTTTCTAAGGTGCCAGTTAAGGCACTGAATTAGTGCTGACATGGGGGTGACGTTTCTCCTATATTCCTCCATCCTTGGAACCATCTGGATCTCTGCATTTGTGCTGTAACAGAGTAGTGGCAATGCAGTACATTTTGAAAGAGGGAGTCCCATAGTTTACTCCAGAAACAATTAAATCTGGATTTATTTTGGACTTCTTGTGTCCTGTAGTTCAACTGAGGGTGCTGCCTGGCTGTTGGGCAGTGCTGTGCTTCTGAAAGGTGTCCCTAGGTGCTGCAGGCCCTGGTGGTGTGTGTTCTGGCACGTCCAGCTCTTTCAAGCAAAGATGGCTTTGTGTGTGCCCTAAATCAGAGCTGTAAGAAGTGGAAAAGACGGTGCTGGAAAAGATTAGAGAAATCCATGTCCTCTGCATCATTTGCAGTGTTAATTCCAGTAAATTATAGTGCTGCACTTTATAATTTATCTGGGAGATGGATTCAATTAAACTGAAAAAGAGCTAATTTAAAAGTGAAGGAATTTTACTTTTACAGGGTAAAGGGGCCTGTGGAGCACCCTGCCTACCAGATGCATTTAAGGCTTAAAGCATGCTGTGCCCCAGAAAGCAATAAATAATAACTGGAACAACTCGAATTATAATAGATCTTCAAAGAAAATCTCCAAAACTTTTGGAAAGGCTGAAGCCTCTAAGGCATAACCATCCCTTGAGGGTCTGGGAATAAAGACTTCATGCTGGGACAAGGTGAAGCCAGGTTTGCATCGTGTGTTTTGTACCTTTCTCTGAAGGGACTGGTGCTGTCTGCTCTTGGGGGCTTGTTGGGTTCATCCTGCTGGCTGCCCTGCAGACAGCAGCACTATGGTTTTTCATGATTAAATATCTTTGGGGTAGTGCTGCTTAAGGAAAAGGCATCCTGGCTGTGTCAGGACCGAAGAATACGAGGAATTATCCTGTGGAGCTTGTGCAGGGGCACAGCCATTCTTCTTTCACATTGCTGTTTTAAAGAAGGACAGTGAACTTGCTGGAAGACTTGCTTTGCCATTGCAGGTAGGGCTGAATTTGGTGTGTTGTGGATGGCTCAGTCTAATTCACACTGTTTCATTCCCAGACTATCAGGTTAAACTTGTCTGCATGCTGCTAGCGCTTCTCAGCAGAGAAAGCCATCAGACAGTGCCGTGGGGAGTCGGATGGGCTTGCTGATGGGAAAGTCAGCAGCTTAGGAGCTCTGCAGTGGCAGCAGTAAAGCAGTTTGCTTATTAAATTGTATCATCCCCTGTGTGCCGTCTTGTTTCTGTAGATCGGTGACGATTGCCAAGCTGTTTGCGGTTAAACAATGCAGACTCTCATAATCCTGCTCCTCATCTTGCCTAATTAAGGGCCTGGTCATGCTGGAGCTTTGCCCGAGCAAGGACTCCGGGGGCAGTTGTTCGTTCTGGTGCAGTGCCAGGACCGTGTGTCCCTGATAGTGCTGTTTCCTTTGAAATCAATTGAGATGTCACCATCGCTTGATCCCAGAGCTACTTAATGAACTGGCAAAATGGGCTCTATTTTTAGATCTCCCTTCAAACTACCGTGTGTTAAAGCTCCCCTTGTCCTTAAGACTGAGGCAGTGTTGGGCAGGATTTATTGGTTTAGTTTAATACGAGACATACAGAACTGAAATAATAAGCTCCTTTTCCTTGAAAGTGAAGAAAATTAAAATGTCATGCTTAAATGTGGGCAGCCACCTTGAAACAGTGAAGTGGTACATTCACATGTGGCCAGAAGGATAAGGTGGAGCTGAGTTTTAATTCTTGACTAAGTTACAGCAGAGCCAAAGATTACAGATGAGCGACTTCAGGAAGTTCTTGCAAGCTTTGTGGATTGGATATCTACTTGTATTCTGAGTAGGATAAAACACTTGGTGGTTTATTAGACAAGCTCAAAAACCTAAGGAGTATCTATGTTGTTGCAAATGCTAGAGTGCCTTCCCCTACGTGTTTATAATCAGTGTCAGAAAAGTATTTCTGCTAAAATAAGAAATAAACACAGACATGGGTAATTTAGATGTTTTTAATTCTTACTGTATTCTGAAGCCAAGTTGGATAAAATGTGATTTCAGGAAGCTACTGAGAATGTCTTGAGGTTTTCCCTAGCATTGGTGTTCATGCACACATGTCCCTTCAGCAGATCATATGGAGGTTTTGAGGGTTTTCTCTCTGAAGGCTCACAGCCTCCAGGATTATGCAGCAATGAGTTGAAGGGATGGACTGCACAGCTATAATGCAATTGGCAATTGTCTCTTGTTTTCCCTCTCAGCCCATTCTGTATGCAATCACAGAATGCATCTATACAAGCTCTGTAACACAGTCAACATAAACGAAAGCGAAAAAAGCTCCAAAATAAACCCTGTGTGGTAGAAACACAAGATTTACTAAATGGGTCAATCTTGAGCCCAGGCTCAGTGAGGAAATCAGCCATGGCAGTAGTGATTTCAGCATCTCTCTGTACGCTGCTGCAGACTAACCCTTTCTTTTCCCCATGCTTTGAGCTGGAGGAAGCTCTCCACCTTTGTACTGGGAATTTTGTGGTCTCATCAGGTGTACAGCCCACGTCCATGCACTCTGCAAAAACAAAATAGCTCTGGAGCTCCAGGCCCAAGCTGGATTGTGCTGAACTCCAGAAAAATGAGATTGGACCTCTCCCTGTCTGTTAAGACAGTTAAACAGCACGCTGACAAAACTGGCTACTTCAGTTAGGCATCCCCACATTATTTTCCTCCATCCCTATGCTTCAGTTGTTTCTCCATCACAGAACTACTATTTGTGTGTTTATACAATTGTTTTCTACATTTCTGCAAGGGAGGCTAAACCATGACACTTATAACAGGTATTTTTGCTAATATAATGAATTCCAGCATAACTTCATGTGATCTGTAAAGTTCTGGCTCACTTCTAAACAGTTTACTGTCTTCTGGATATGCTCGCAAGTTGCTCATGGGGAGAGTTGATGATACGTCAGACTGTGGCCTAATTTCTGATGAGTTGGGTCTTTTGGGTGGGTTTTTTTACTTGATTTCTTACATCTTGTCTAAAATGAGTCCCTCGTTAGGGTGCCCAAATTGTAAGTGCTAGTTTTCTCAAACTGATGTAGTTATTTTCTTCTTTAGTTAAATCCCATTACTTGGAGCTACCAAGCATTTGATACTGGAGGAAGACTCTGAAGTAGTTGCTGCAATGCCTTGAAGAATCAACGAGAACTAGCTAGGTTGTGCAGACTATAAGTAAACTATGTGTAGCTGTTCATGTTGAAGGGGGAGGAATGAAAAGCAGTTTCCATTCCAGCTTCCTGTTATCTTCCATTTTTGTCTTTTCCTGAAACTTTCACCGTTTGAACTGAAATCACAAAGTCTTAAACTCTGTGCAAAGAACTTTGGCTTTCTTAGTTTGGGGATAAAGAGGGATTGGGTAACGGTAGTCAGATTCTTAGGAAAATCCTACTATTGTGAAATTTGAATTGTGGAAGCAGAAATTATTAACAGTAAGTGTTTAGTCATTTGGGTGGGTTTCTTTTTTTTTTAAAATGTAGTTAATGTAGTATGTTAGAAGTATAATGCAACCAATAAGTGGTTGTGCTGGAAGCTTTGCTGCCCTTCCTATGAGCTGTCTAAAAGCATGCAGAAGATGGGTGGTGGGTGATGGGGTGAGAATGTAAAAGAATTACTGTGTGCATGGTGAGCGTGCCTAGGATTCCTGTGTGGTGGCATATCTAGGGAAATGTGACTGGAGAAGCTCAATAAAAGGAAGAAGCGAGTGGAGAAGAGAGTCACCAGGGTCTTCCACAATGCATGGGTTGAGAAGAATCATAGATTCATCGAATCATCTGGTATATAAGTCTTTGTGGGTTTTGCACATGGGCAGCTCTGCTCATCCCTGACCGTGTGGGAGCAGGACACAGGGTGTGTGTGTCTGTGCTGATGTACCTTGTATTGTCACTCACATCTAGACAAACACAGTGGGTACACAGACTGCTCCTTGTCTCCATGCATTTACTCAGGGCAGCAGGGTTGTACTTCCACATGTAAACTTACATTGAGCATTTTCAGGCTTTTAAGTGCTTAGCTGTATCACGTTTGTAACTTTTTATGTTAAATTTGCTTTTCATCCATTATGCCTCAGCATACAACTCTAGACACTAACAATAAAACAAAACTTTTTTAAAGTGCTTTTCTTCCATAAAGATGTGATGTCTGTGGAAGCTTGCTGAACTGAACAAACTGCAGTAGAAGATAGGTTAAAATTTTGTTAAAGTGCTCGTGGAAGCACCTGAATGAGGTACTGTGGATGTTGGAGGCACTCTGGGGGCATCAGAATGGTACCCTGCAGAGGATCCCTGGCCATACTGAGCTACAGGTGTACCCATTGGTAAGATTTACAATAATGTCCAAAGGCATTGCTGACAATTACTTACAGAAATGTGTGCTGGCTTAATACAATGACATGTTTTGGAAAAAAAGATTGATGTCCAGTGAAATTTTTGTCCCTTAGTAAAAATGAGAGGAATTCCATCAATATCTCTGATTTGCAAGTAAATAAGTTGTGGTTGCGTTTTATTTTTTAAACTTTTTTAGGTGATGGAGACTGAGAAGTCTCAAGATCCAGGTTGTGCGGAAGTGTCCAAAGGAAACAACCAGAGTCCTACTCTGGGAAGTGGCATACTGAAATACAGAAGTCGATCCCAAGGTAAAACTGCATTCATAAAAGCAGTAGTAGGCTTTTTATGTTGTCTATTTATTTTCACTCTCTAAAAGTGAGATAGATGTCTTTCCTTTGGAGATCATACTAATTTAATTTGGAAGGAAAATCTCTGCAGTAAGATGTTTGCATTCAGCCTCTTGAGTTGAACTGTTGTATGGACAGAAAAATGAAGCAAAATTTTGAATCTTCTTTTTTGTTTTTTTTGTTGGGGTTTTGGGTTTTGGGGTTTTTTTTGTTCTTCTCTTGCACTCTTCTTTTAACATTTAAATTCCCTATATATTTCAGCGTGCTTTAATACTGAGGTGGGGGACATGTTTCAACTTACTATCACCAAAATACCCTTTATGGACATTTTGTTGCTTTGCCCCCAAGAGTATGCGGAGCTTGATCATTTTCATCCCTAATACTGTACAGGTCTCCTTCTCTCCTAAGCTCACCTTAATTTCCATATTTTTACCGTGCTCCAGGGACCTTTTGTGCCTGGAGCCCCTGTGGCTGTGTGTCAGTATCCACCAACTGGAGATCCAGCCCTGGTTCCTGTGAATGCTGATGCTCCTGGGCTGTGGGTGAGCCTGGAGCATCCTCAAACCTGGCCGCAAGCTGGCCTGAGCCCAGGAAGGGAAGCTGTATTCAGAGATGGGCAGAAAACAGAGAAATACAACTATTGTCCTAGAAGAAGAGAGGGAGAGGTGATGGATGAGAAAGGGATTAGTTGTAAGTGAGAGGAAAGGCTGGAAGTGAGATAAGTGCAGGATGCCAGATCTTGCCAAGATAGCTGTCCTGGCAGTGTGCAACAGAGGTGCCCTGTGTGCTCAGGGGAGGAGAGCTTTAAAAACATAGGTAATCTCACGCCCCAAAGCAAGGAACAGGTTTAAATTGCACTCTGGATGGTGGATTCAGATTCTGCCTAAGGATGTGACAGCAGAATTGCTTTAATCCTGAGTAAAAAGATGTGATTTCCCCAACTCTGTATTCCATCCCTCCCTGGTGCTGGCAGCAATGGCTGCACAGCCACTGGGAAAGGAGGAAGTGGCAGAAAATGGGACTGGGGCTCTCCTGGGCAAATTTGCTGCAGGTCTGCTTTATCCAATGGCTTGTGAGCCCTGGCCCAAGGGTAAGGACAGGGCAGGAAGGATGAAGGGAAAGCAGAACTGTCCCATTCTGTGGCAGCTCCAACATAATATTAATTTACAGTGATATTAAAACCACATCCTGAAATTCAGCATGCATGAATTTGGCCTGTCTATGTCTTGGGTATTCATCTGTAAAATAGGGGTTAATGGCCCTTCCCTGCATGGTGGGGAAATGGCAAGGATAAATGTTCGGGAACTGCTGTGACTGTGGGTCCTGTGGGGACCTCAGAGAAAATGAGAATTGGAGGAACCCTGGTGTGAGGAGCTGGGTACTCTGTAGCTAATTACAGGATGTCCTTCCAGACAAATAATTGTGTTTCTTACTTGAACTCTGCACTCTTCTGCTCTTTAAGACAACTAGGATTGTTGCCAGAAGCAAAGAAAATAGCATTTTTTGGCACATTTTTCCTTTTTCCATTCCAGAAAAATTTCCCTCAAAGTGACATGACACCTCCAGAAATGAATACTGCTACAGTGTCAGGTCTCTTAATTTTAAATAAATGAAGCTTGAGAGCTTGGTGCACTTGCAAGTGCCACTGGGTGAGAACAGCTGAATTTTCTTTTCTATCCTTGTGCTACTGGCTCAATTATCTTCTGCTTTTCCTTACTGCCACAAGTGACAGCACTGAGTAGTTCAGCATCTCTGGAAGATGGTAGGAAACCTGTGACAGCAGGAAAAGTTTTTAGTTGAGGATGATCAAAACTAGCTTCTAACTGCCCGGTTGGGAACTGCATAGCGTTGCTTTAAGGCACTGTTTAAGTTGGGATTTGCAGGCAGTGATTATTGTGTGCTGTCGAGAGGATAAAGCAGCCCTGAGATGTTTGTGGGATGTGTTTCTGTGGTTTTCCCTAGGTGCCGGATCCCGCTTGGAGTCTGTGGGAGAAGACGATGAGCTGACAGTGGAAAATGGTGAATCGAGTTATGAAATAGCGGTGAAATATTCCCGGGGTGGAAGAAAGCACTCCCTGCCCCAGCAGCTGGAGTCGGCGGGAGCCAGGCAGGTGGGTGGAACAAAAGGGCTGACTCTGAGCACCTTGCCGTGCTCAGTCCTTTGAGATCTGTGTGGAGCTTGTAGAAGTGAGAGGAGTGAAACAAGGCTGTAAAGGTATATTATGGGGGTTTAAACGAGGTCTGGACACCAAAATGGAGAACTTCTTCACTCTGAGATGGTGAAGGGGTGTACTTCTTGCTGTGGCCAGGAGGCCCTAAGGCTGATCTTAAGAGTTGCAGTTTTAGAGATCTGACAACATAAAAAAAAATACTGCTTCTCTTTATTTTAATGATTTGATGATGTAGTCTTTTTTTTTTGTAGCAGATAAGGACTTCAGTACATCATGAGGCTACTCTTAGTCATTTTAATTTAAATTGTAACTAGTACATTACAAAATGATCCTACTGCGTGAAATGTGGAAAAATTACTGTGGAAGATTCACTTTGACTGTAATGAGCTTGGATTTAATCCCTTGAACATTTTTCTGAATATCTGTAAGATCTTCCCTCCCTCCGTCTTCCCCGACACATGCAGTTTTCCCAGTATGACATCCCAATGCCTGCACCAAGCAATCAGAGAAACTTCCCTTGTTTGTTTCTTAGGACTACCATATCGTGAAGAAATCCACCCGTTCCTTCAGTGCTGCCCAAGTGGAATCTCCATGGAGACTGACCCAGCCGTCGATCATTTCCAACATTGTCCTGATGAAAGGGCAAGGCAAGGTGAGCAGTTCTGCATGTGGCTGGTTTCTCACATGTAGCAAGAGCTGACTTTTAAGAGGCGTCTCTTACACCCAGGACTTCTGGCAGCTCTCAGGGTAGCCGATAATAATAACAACAGTAGTGATAAACAAATCCCATTTTCATGTACAAATGCCAGAGTTATACCTGCAAAATGTAGGGGAAGCAATGTTCGTGTCATTTACTTGATGTACGGTAGCTATCATTCTGACTTGGTGCATCTGGTCATTACTAAGATATCAAATATTAAAAATGGTTTTATAAATATGTTTATGCAAAGTTGGTGCAGCTACAGAAGAGTACCTGTTTGCATGCATATTGATGGACGAGCTTATTGTATGTCTATGGAATCACTGCAAATTAAGCGTTAAACCCAAAGACATGTTCCTGGTTGATTGCTTATCTGAAAGCACTGAATTCTACATGTCAAGGTGTCCTCTTTTCTCCTCTCAATAATGTGTTTGTACATTTGCTAGATACCAGCTGGCTGAATCCTAAGGGAAAATAGACAAGCATTAACCTCGGTATATATTGTTTTCCGTAATCCAATCCACACTAGTATTGAAGCTGTCATTTAAATATGCTAAAAATATGTATGTCGTTTCTGAAATACATCAGATGGATGTGTTTTGGAATAAAAAGACTTGTTTTGACTTTCAAGTTCAAATACAAAACACGTTTCTTGTTGTGCTTGAAGTATAGTAAAGAGTAAGAAATAGTGACTTTCCTGGGTAGATTGACTCACGGTTGCTATAACTCGCCTTGCTTGAGGAGCTTCAGGTCTTTCATGACATTTCCAAGTGAATATTTCTTCATTTTGCACTTACTTCTTTTTTGACCCTATTTTCTTGTAAGAGTTAGCTTGTTTCTCCCCATGGGGTAAGCCACCCTCTCCTGGCTTTCTGTAATTAGCTCCAAGGCATTAAGAAGCAGTTAGGAGCATGCGAACTCTAGTGATGGTGAACCACTTCATACAGTTGCTGTTTTAGGTGCCTTCCACCCACTTTTTTAGCAATTGGCTCTGCGAGGAATTGCGCTATGTACAATGTATACAGTAGCATTTGCTTTTTTAACTTTATGTGGACCTGGTCTTGAAAAGTATTTCCATAGAGTCACTGGGTTGGTGACAGGGAGCCAAGTGTATGCCACAAGTGGCAGTGCTTCTCTGGGAAGGTGGGCTAAGTTAGGAACCACTGTGCTTTGCAGCTGTATTTCTCCCAACCCACTTCACAGAGCCTTGAGGAGAACTGCTGTGTCCATGCAAGGTAGTGCCAGGAGTCTACTGTTTTCCATAGGTTGCTTTGCAGTTGATTGGTTGCCCAGTAAACAGTTAAATACCTTGTGTTGCACCAGAGAGCTAGGATGTTTCCTTTCTGGAAATCAGTAATGTCTTGTCAAGTTACTAGAACCTCATAACAACAGTAGGCTACTTTATATTCATGGAGTAAAACAAAAGAGCTGGATGTTGTACTGGGTTGTAAACACAGTGTTAGTGCCTGCCCTGGCAGCATCCCTCGGCTGGAGAGACTGCCTGAGGTGCTAATAATACCGTGGCTTCAAATCACTGAAGCGCAACAGTGTTCCACTTCCCTTGTCCACCTGGTTGGTGACTTTTCTCTTTATTCTGTAAAATACATGTACAGCGGTGACAAGAGGAGAAATATGAAGGTAATGGATCAAGGTGGTGATTTGACTGAGGAATAACTCAGCAGAAGGGGGAGAGGTTCATTCTGCTGTGCTCATCTGTTCTCTGATCAGCTTCGCAAGACAGTCCCACAACCAGCTGGGGCAGTACAGGAGCAAGAGCTAACAGATGGAGCCCTGGGGAATGTATTTATCTGGATTTATTTAAATACAACATGGTACATGTCTTCAGAATAATTACAGATGTACATGTGCGTGTCAGCCCCCTCACGCCAACCCCCTTCCAGCTACATTCCTGACATTACAGCACTGACCTTATGTCATGTTCTTAAGCTTTTCTTTTTCCGGAGGAAATGCAGGGTATGTGACAGCAGAGAAAACTACAATTAATCCTGGATATAGATCTCAGGAGTGGGAACCTATTCTCTGTCAGTTTAAGAGCAATGTATTACAGTTTTTAAAATGGGAATAGGACAATAAAGCCATTGACCCAGTGATCAAAACAATAAATCTCAAAGTAGCGCTTTTACCTTTTTGGCTTCAGGTGCCTGCTGCTGGTTTTTGGGCTGATAATTGTCTTGATATTAGAGTGAAGGTAAATCAGGCAATGCAAGAAGAAGTAATGTGGCAGTGCGATTCATCAGCAGCTATTAGGTGTTGATCTATTTTTGTCTTCTATGTTATCAACAATCTTTCTCAAACAGGTCATAAAATAGAGTAAGGTGCCAACTGTGTCTTTTCCTGTCTTTTCTGTAGGGCCTTGGATTCAGCATTGTGGGAGGTCAGGATTCTGCTCGTGGACGCATGGGGATTTTCGTGAAGACTATATTCCCAAATGGAGCAGCGGCTGCTGATGGAAGGCTTAAAGAAGGTATGGTAGAGAGAATCCAATTGCATATAAAGGATATTATTTCAGTCCAGCAGAAAAATTCAAGTACAGCTTTACTTAGACACCTGACCATCAGGCTGTGGAGGATGTAACACACCGTGTTTGTCCATCCTGGGGAAGATCAATCATAGCAGTTAACTTAATTATATTGCATATTGAGAAGGGGAAACTAAAGCATGAAGGTTTTTTCCCCCTTCCTTTTCAGTGAAGTTTTATTTGCCAAAGCATAAGCTGCAGCTCTTCGGTTGGAGAGGTTCACAGATAGCAGTGAAATGTATCTGTGCAACCAATGCTGGTCCAAGATGGGTTGTACAGAGGGACATGCTTGGGAAAAGCTGGTTTGGGCCCTTGCACTTTCTGAGCCTCTTGGCGTATTTTGACATGAATCAACAAGTAGGTGTCATAACCAGAAAAAGAAAAGACGAAGGATGGGATTGGCAGTGCTATCACCCAGCTGGTTAGAGGAGAAGATATATCCTGATTTGATTACTGCTTTTGCAGTCTTGATCTCTGAGCTAGATCCGTACCCTGCTCTGTGTATGTTTGCATCCTGATGCCAGTGGTCCCATGCTGGACAAGCTTTTACAAAGTGACCATGAGTCTAAAGTGGTGGTTTACAGCTCTTCTGCAGGAGCTGCGTTACTTCTCATCTGTAGACATCTGCTCCTGTGTTAGTTCTCTCAAGCTGTTCTTGTGTTGCTTCTCTCCTTCTTATATCATCATTCCCCCCTTTACATCTCATCACACTGTTGTATTTGAGGCTGCTTTTGGTGCCAACTCTCACACTTGCTGCCAGAGGGAAGCTCACATCCCTACAGAACAGGTTGTGCACTTGATGTAGGAAGCCAATAAGTAGCAGCCGTCCAAAAATCCAACAAGTCATTGCAGGCTATTCAGAGCCCACATAGTGTTCTGTGTTTTTGTTGGATTTCTTTTTTTCCACTGGGGCTAGGAAAGGAGAGGAGGGGTAGACTTGGCTGATGACATCACCCTGTCTAATTTTGCACAGATGCAAGTACAATTGCAGAAAGCGGATCTGGATCATGCTTGTCATCCTTTTAATAAAATGAAAGTAAATTAGCACAGCTGGGTGTAGGTATTAAGATCTGAAGTTTGGAAAAGGTAGGAATGTGATGGGATGCGTTCGTTGGGATGAGAAGGGTATTTTTTATCGCAGTATGTGCTCTTCTTACTTCTCCATCCACAGGCATTTAGTAAAAGGTCATGTTTGTTTTCTGTTAGTTGTCTTAGAACAGGCTTTGGAGTGATGTGCTGTAGTGTTTCGCTTACATTCTCATTTCTCCTGTTGATGCTCACAAAAGAAAGAGTTTTATAGTCCCTTTAGACCTCATGTTATGAGCATCTGTTTTCAGCCTTTAATTAAAATCCATAGTGTTTTCAGCTTGCTTGTTAGTATGAGAATGCCGAGTTAAGTATCTCTACTGAAGAACAGTCTTTACTCTGCTAACTCATCACTATTAACTTGTAAAGGCATTAGGACAAGTGAAAATAAACTGGGAACAGTAAAAATGGTTTTACTGAGCAATTAGCTGGAATCCTCACACCTTATGTACGGGAAAGGTTTTTTACATCTCTGTAGTCTGTGTATTGCTGACTTTGGTTTTTGTATCTAATTACCAGGGGATGAAATCCTAGAAGTTAATGGAGAATCCCTACAAGGACTGACCCATCAGGAGGCCATTCAGAGGTTTAAGGTAATACAGATGTAGTACAGGAGAGATTTGTGCTCCCATTTGTTCAGTGCCATTTCATACCTTTGGCTTTGTATTCTTTTGCTGCCGCAAATTGCTGTATACAGGCTTACTGGCAAATGTTCGTGTATTGTGTCACCATATTGCGGTTCTCGTTGTCTGTCCAGCAACTCAAGAAGGGAGTGGTGACCCTGACGGTGCGCACGCGGCTACGCAGCCCAAGCCTCACGCCCTGCGCAACTCCCACCTTGCTGAGCCGCTCCAGCTCCCCCAGCTCCAGTGCCAGTGGTGGGGCGCCAGTCCCTGGTCCTGATGAGGCAGATGGTTCCTCCTCCAGCCGCAAAGGACCTGGCCCAAAGGACAGGATTGTCATGGATGTGACGCTCAATAAAGGTGAGGGTCCATTGAAATGGGGTTGAAGAATGAATCCCTGCTTCTTAGAGGACTTTTTGGGAATAGGCTAATGGCTCTAATATTCAGGGCACCTACCCATATCCATCTGATCTTGAACCACGAGATGAGGGAGAAAAACCTCTGAAGAGCTCCCCCTTCTAAATTTTGCTGCTCCAGAATCAGGAAACTCCTATGGGTAGCAGTTAGTGTCCATGCTGCTGAAAGGAGGAGGCTGTGAGATACCAGCAAAATCAGTGAATCAGCCTTTCAATAGCCCAAACAGCCATGCCCTTCCAGTAAAGGGAAGCTCAGGGAACCGCAAAGTGTGCGGAATGTTCAGAATTGCCCAGATGAGCTCTTTGAACTCCTGCCTGAGGATTGCTCTCATTATCAATAATTACACAAAGTAAACTAGAGCATATGCTATGTGTTACAGGACAAGTATGCCTATTTTAAAGACCTAAAATATGCTAAAGTTAAATTTGGAGAGGGAAAGTAAGATGTCCAGTAATTCTTGCTTCAGGAATGCTGTTACCTGAAGGAAAGCTGAGGTGAATGTGGACAGATGTAACCTTTGAACCAGACACCTCAGCTTTTTTTTGTGCCTCTTTGCTGAGGAATGCCATGTGGATATTTAACAAAAGAGAGTAGTACAGTTGGCAACATCTTATGTGCTTATGTTTTCTGCAGTAATTCTAAGTGACATCTTTATTGGATTGCTGCCCCCACTCCTTTGTGCCTTGGACCAGATCAGACCTTGTGTGACATTTCCAGGCAGTTCCCATGGCACACAGAAAATTTGCTGGTAGTGGAACTAGCCCTCTCAGTGATGGATTTCAGAAAACAGCCAGGATCAGATATTTTCTATCCTGATTTCCACTGTTGGTCTTGACTTCCTGACTGGCTGCACCTAAGGCCAGCTCTGAAACAATGCATGAGCCTTGGTCTCAGATGGGATGTGGGAACACAAACACTCATGTGTCCTATGTGATTACAATCTGCTACTTTTCTTTGTATTTTTGTTTTTCACAGAGCCAGGGGTTGGGCTTGGCATCGGTGCCTGTTGTCTCACGCTGGAAAACAGTTCTCCAGGGATATACATTCACAGCCTGGCCCCAGGATCAGTGGCTAAAATGGATGGCAGATTAAGGTTAGTTAAAAAAGAAACATGCTGGAGTGATTTTACAATAAAATTGATTGTGATTTTGTTTTCCCTGATTGGTTAGTGTAACAGGGAGGGGATTTATACTTAAAAGTTCACCAAAAAGAAAACATTTAAGACATTCCGAAGTGATATTATGTGTGCTGGAAACAACGCAATCATTAAGGTTTAGGATATTAAATACCCTGGTAACATTATTCTGTGTGCTTGAAACAGCACAATCATTAAGGTTTAGGTTGGGTTTTTGTGTTGTTTTTTTTTTTTTTTGTCTATACAGAAAGCTGAGCCTAATAGCACCCTTTGAGAAAGGGGAGCAGCAAGAAGTGCAGCCTCATGTCTTTTTATCAGAGCTGCAGCCAGAGACCCCAGACTGGGAAGAAATTTGCAGAGCTCTGCTAAAATCTCAGTCACCTGAAACTCTCTTTAAAAAGAGCTAGGGGGAGATATTCTTGCAGCTGAATGTGCCCATGGCTTCAGCAGCGCTTTTCTGCCCTTAGTGTCTGTCTGGCAGGATTGCTGCAGGCTGACCTGCCTGCCTCATTTACTCTGTCATACAGTTTGGGAGACTTTAATGAACCAGGAGAGAGAAAGAGGCAATCATTCCTAGGATTCCCTTGCGCTTTACTTTGGATTAAGTGACAGAAAGTTATTTGCTGTTCCACTCCTGGAGGCCTCATTTTTAAAAACCATTGGAGGAAATCTTCCACCTTTCTGCATTTCTGCATAAGTGCTGATGGGTACTGGGAGCATCGGTCAGGAGGGGAGGCTGCGCTGAAGAACTGCTGGAACTGCATGATCTGCACTGAAAGTGTGGTGAGAACACTGGTGCAGAGAGGCTGAGCAAATACTTTGCTTTTGTGAGGATAGAGAGTATGTTCTGTTTCCTTGCCTAGCAGTACTGTGATAGAGCAATTTGATTTTTCTGAAAAATTCTTCCCTTACGGAAGAAGATAATTTTATGGTGGCATCCCTGCCAAACCCTTGTAAGTTCCTACTGTATAGAAATGTCTATAAGGAGGCAGTGTTTAATGCTAACTTGCTTTCTTGTAAGCCTCTTTGGAAAAGTTTGCAGTGCGGGTTGTGTCTGTATTTATCAGCTGTATCATTTATTAGATTTAAGTAGGCACGCTTCCCAGTTTTCTAGCTTGCTTCTTTGAGACATTGCTTCTGTTGTGCCGTCAGTGGTTTATGGTTCCATAAGCCAAATCTTGCAGGATGGTTTTGATTTTTGGAGAACTTTGTTAATCAAATACTGGCATTGCAATACCAGAAGGAGTTTGGATCCAGTTCCTCTGTATCTGGGCTCCCCCTCTCAATCATGCACTCCATTTCTGTAGTTTCTAATAGTTGTGTAAATCTAAAACATAGGGCAGAGCAGCAGCATGATTACACAACTGATAGGTCACCCTTTGTTTCCTTGAGACTGCACCAGAAGTACAGCTTAGTGAAGGCTACCACATGCAATTGCCATTTTGCCTTTAGTGTGTGGGCTCACAGTGCAAACTCATTCCTGTTGTCACAAGTAACCCAGCATAAATCAGCAGGAGTAGATTGAGAGTATCTATTTAAAGCAAATGCTTTAGTAATTATGGATAATGCTTTAATGTTATCCCTAGCTGATAATATTTGCTTTTTAATAGTTCCAGATGTCTGAGCACCGTGAGCATGAGTTAAGAAATTGGGAAAACAAAACTAAACAATCTATGCTTTCCTCTCAGAAGAGAGTTGTTTTTTTTTTCCTTTTTAATGGGTTCTACATGTTAAATTGAAGCAAATACAGTCTTATCATGCTCAATTTTTTTCCCGGAGTCATTTCATAAACTCATATCTAAATCATGAATTTCTTATCAGTACTTGTGTTAAGTAATTCAATATGACCGGAAGGAACAGCCCATCTGAATCTAATTTTTCCTCTTCTGTCCTGAACAAGTATCTGAATGCAGAACTGGAATTGGAGTTTGCTTTCACTGTGGTCCAAATGCAGCTAGTTTTCTCTGTTGATTTGGGAGGCTTTGTAGTACTGACAGTACTACACGAAGGGATTTCTGGACCTCCCTCATGAAGCCAACAGGACTTAGAGCATTCACGTCACTGGGAGCAAGAACAAGACTGGCTTCCTTGCAAGTCACATCTTTTCCAGACACTTGTATCTTTGAAAAAGCTTGGCCATCAGTTGAAAGCACAAATGTTTCTGTAAAAGGTGGTTGATGTTTAACTGCTTCTGTGTCTCTGCAGTCGGGGTGACCAGATCCTGGAGGCGGATTCAGTGAGCCTGCGTCATGCGGCTTTGAGTGAAGCCTATGCCATTCTGAGCGAATGTGGTCCAGGTCCAGTCAGCCTTATCATTAGTCGGCATCCTAACCCAAAGGTGAGGAGAAAATGTGCTAGTGTATTTGTGTTGTTTTCAGCACTGTAATTTGAGCCTTGCTGTCAGGAAGGAAGCAAATGAAGACTATTGAATTTTTTGTTCTGTGTTGTGCAAGAAGTCAGGATTGTAATGATGCCTTCCAGTTTTGTAAGCTGTAGCAATGTTGGATTGCCCCTGCAGCTTTTCACTTAGTCACCCACTGATCAAATGCAATTTTCCTGGTACTGCTTGAGTGAGGTGTTCCCATCTTTCTTGGTACTCAGACCAAGTTGAAACGCAAATATGGCACAAGTCCACTTCCTCCCTAAAGTTATTTTGCAACTAGTTTGTCTTCAAATAGAATATAATTTACAGCCAGCAGTATAGATGTCAGCAGATTGAACTGATCAACTATAATAAAGTAGTAGGAATCCTGTTTTTGAAAAAGTAAAATCTGTTCAAAGATCAAAGTTTTCCTTCAGGAATTAAAACGTGAGAATCTGGAATGTACTGCTACTGCGAAATCTGTGAAAAGGCAATTTGGAAATAAGGCTGTGTTTACAAAGTGAGTATTTTCAAGCAATTTTTAAAAATTGGTGGTAGAAGATAAAAGCTTTTTAACCAAGCTATAGGGAACAACAACTTCTTTTATTTCAATATTTCAAAGAATTTCATGAGTGTACTAAACCTTCCTGTTTAAACAGGAATGAAGCTGTAAAAATATTTGCATTAGTGGGTCCAGAGAGCTCTGACTTTTGAACATGTAACTACAAATGGAGGCCTTAATAAATCCATGTCTGGGAGAACTCAGGTTTCTTATTTTATAATTAATTGCTTATTTTCCTCTAAATCAAATATACAAACAATAGACAAATAGGGGTCTGCTGCCCAGAGTTTTTTATCATTGCTACAAGGCCTTGTGCTACTAAGAAGAAAGACGCTGTGGTTCTGTAAAGGTAAACATGGAGGGGTAAGAGTTGGGCTTATAGCCTAAGATAACAGTATTTCTAGGTAGTCTGTATGCTGTGCTGAACCAGCACGATGGTTCAATTTGATTGCATTATTTAGGCACGTAGACTTTTTGGAGAGTCTGTAAGTAGCATGAAATAAAGACTTCATGGAGCAGAGCCTGCTCTCTCTCCTCCATCCTTCATGTTGCTGTGGTAGTGGCTTGAAAGTCGATGAGTGACCTAACCAGGTATCTGCTGAGAACATGGACTGAGTTAAGATAATTGCTTGCTATTACTCGGTAACAGAGGGAAACTACTAAGTGGCTCCTATTACAGTTTTCTATAAGTCATATTTAAAATGACAACAAATCCTTCACCAAGAAACGCTAAGAAAAGCTGAAAGTTGAGCTGGAGAGACCATAAAGCATTTCACCCCCTTCCTCCCCCGAGGCCATATTGAATCCATAGTCCCTCATAGCTGGGTCTCTGAAGAACTGTCCATGTGGGGACCCATATTTAACCTTCTGTCACTGTCACCCGGTTTCTGGCAGTACCGGGGAATATGTGGAAGCATGTAGGATATTTTATTTTATTTTATGAGCTCTTAATAATAACCCAGCCTGCAGATTGTAGTTAGGAATTAGCTTATCCCTCTCCAGTTTGATCTGCCTAAAAATCAAAATTGGCAGAGCTTGCAGCAGCGTGGATTTTTGGTTATCTTTAAACAAATTCTGCAGCACCTCATTTTACTCTTGGGACATCTTGTCCCCAAAGGTTTGTGTACAGGTTCTGGAGCACAGTCTCAGGGCATAGTTTGTGTCCTGTAGGAACTCCTTGTGCAGCAGGAGCCTGGAGGCTTTTGGTTTGCTGTAAGGTCATGCCACAGGCTGAAAACAAGGATGTATTTCTACAAAGGCTCACGTTGTTTTAGACATTTTTATACGTGATGTCTCATTTTATGATACAAAAGGTCCACAGTACATTTTGCTGCTGAATTTGTTCACTTCAGTGTTTTCATGTACTTCCAAGAGAAATACCACAAAATTTTCTTTCTTCTTGTTATTCTGAGTGAATATGGCATTTAAACTATGTTTAAACTGCTGAGTTTGCTTAGAAATCTTTCAAATCTTCATGGTTCAGAAAGATTCCGGTTTCTAGACTGTATTTATGCTGAATTTTAATTCATGTAAATAAATGTGTGTAGAAATTATTTTTGACAGAATTAGCTTGCTTTCAGTTTCTAAATATATGCTCCTGCAGACTGTATGTTCCTGTTATAAAATTATATGGAGTTTTCCACTGATAAGAATTAAGTGCATGGCAGTAATTCAGGACAAAATTAGCAAATATAGTAAATCAGTATTTATTACTAAACCATAGTTTAGTTACTTATTACTTATTTAGGTTTTCTTTTTAAAAGCAAGGAGAACTGAAAATTAAAAAGACAGCTAATATGTCAGGGAGTCTGATATTCTTCCAATAGGTTAAGTGTAGTTACTTATTTAGGTTTTCTTTTTAAAAGCAAGGAGAACTGAAAATTAAAAAGACAGCTAATATGTCAGGGAGTCTGGTATTCTTCCAATAGGTTAAGTAGAATATCTCCTGTTGCTGGTATGCTTGTACAAAGCACCATTTGTCTATTTTAATATTTCTCGATAAGTCAATGTACAGCTCTTAATTGAGTTAAAATTGTGCTGTAATAGCTTCATTTTATTTCTTTAAGTCTGGTGCTGTTTCATTTTTTTGTGTAATGAAGGCACTTTGTGAAGTCAGCAGGCTTCTGCTTCCTGGTTTCTACAGGAGAGTGGCATGGAGGAAGTCTAAATCAGGGGACCAGGATTTAGGAGCTCTCAACTAGGTCTTCTTTACTGCATCTTTAAAAATAGTAGCATATCTGAAATGAATCATGTATTTGTAGTGATAAGTGGTCAGACTTTCATCTTCGTTTCATGTACCCAGTTTGATCTCTGTCTTCCACTTGCCTCTAGGTTTCTGAGCAGGAGATGGATGAAGCAATTGCACGTACTACACACCGAGAGAGCAAGGAGACCAGCTCCTCTCATGTCACAGGTGACAGTGTCTTCTCTCCTAATACGTGTCCTTTTCCAAGTAGCAGGAAGGTTTAAGGACCTGCTCTTGGGTTCCCAACATCAATATTTTGAGGACCCGCAAAACAGCAGAAGGGTTTGGGGGTATAGTCACTCTGTCCGCTACAGAAACTTTAGCAAAAGTGTCCAGTTCAGGTGGATCAGCTCTATTACTCAGGTTACTTGCTTAGAGTTTCACTAGTCTGCCATGATCTGAAAGCAGGGATGCCAGGAAGTGGTAGCTCTATCTTTCTTCACGATGAATAGTAAGGAGAATGTCCCAGTAGAAAAAGGGCAGGAGGAATCAATTTCTCCTGTGTACACTTATCCATGTAGATGGCCAAAAAAAAGGAGAAATTATTGTGTGCTCATTTGAAAAAGTCCAGATATTGCATACTAGACTATATGTTTTAACTCCACTTTAGTCTTCGGGGTTGTATTGAAATCTGTGCTCTGGCATTTGTCTGATCTTGTCGATCTCCAAACTTAGCACTTCCTAAAACCTTACAGATGAAAGCAAACTCTTGGCAGTGGCAGAGTGACTAGTAAGGTGATTTTTAGACAGAAATGTTCGCTTTGTAATTATCCTCTTTATATCTGTGTTGGCTACGCCCTTTTTTGAAGTAGACCTTGCCATTGGCTACTAATCTGTCTTTCGAGGTTGCACTTAGCAGCATACTCCAGTGGTGAGGGAGACCATCTCCTGTTCACCTGTCGGTCATAGCTCTGTCCTGAGCCTGGCTGGTGTAATATGCCTTGGTGATAATGATTCACCTGATCTCAGGGAGACCTTGCAAAATGCTAAATAAATCTTACTTTAGGAAAGCAATTCAGATAATAAGTGTGATTAGACGCAGCCCCAAGCTCGAAAAGGTAAATGAGGAGGTTATTTGGATATATGGACCACATCTTTAATTTTTGGCATCTAACTAAACTGTGTTTAACAGGAGCTGTACAAAAAAGCCCATCTCCTAGTGTGAAGGCCAAACAAGGAGAGACTTCATCTCCACTCAGCTGGACTATGAAACGCTTCCTGGAGCCAACAAGCCGGGTAAAAGGATTAGATGTAATGAAAACAGCATCTGCTTCAAATTCAGCTTTTACTCAAGCTATTACTTGATCAAGGAGCTGAAAAATCAAACCTCTATGCTCCTTCCTTGTTACAGGGTAAAAGGGTTTGTTTCTTATGTTACATGTTTCAGTCATGACAGCAGCAAGCTCCTGTTTTCCTGTGTGGCTGTAGCCCTTGGGAGCAACATGCAGAGCATGGCAGGGAAAACAATGGGCTCCCACCTCTTGCCACCTTGGAGACACCCCTGCTCTGTGGGAGACAGAGGTGAAGATAGCAAGAGAGACGTAAGCCTGTGGGCAGAAAGCTGAGCACTTGGTGTCTCTATATAGCCATTGCGTTGGAGAAGGCTCTGGCTTTCCTCAGAAAGGCGAAGAAGCTGTACAAACTGTGTCCAGAGTTGCTAACGTTTCCAGTGCAGAGGGTGTGTAGGGGGAATTAAACAAATGAATAGTTTCATCCCTTGTCTCTATGTTGAACCACATCTGCAAAATAGTGAGATTTGGAATATTTTTTTATTTATTATACTGGCTAAAAGTGTGTTGATGTGCAGGATTTCAGCTGTCCAAGTTTGACATTTTATCTTTCAATATACTAACAAGTCCTCTCTTTTAAAAATTGAGTTTAAACTTCCTTGGCTGACACACCCATGTGAGTGGAGTTTGTGGTGCCTGTATGCAGACAGGGGCTTTAAGCATTGATGGCAGCTGGTCATCAAGCTCACTTCTTTTCAGCAGGGATCTGTCAGCTCTGAGGCAGAGCTTTCCCAGTACTTCTTGCATGATGGTACAAGCCAGCTCCCGTTTTCCGATGCTGTAACTAGCTCCTGCGATGAAGAGCAGCTCCCTCAGAAGAACAGAAACAGTTTATTGGATGATGGCTCTTTTCTTCCTGGCAACCTAAGTAAGTGACAGAAATGTGTCTGGCCATTTGTCTAATGGGGGAACAGTCACTGAGCATTGCTTTATTTTACAGGAGAGCCTGTAGTGCTTCATGTGCTGGTAAGAAGTGCTTGGCAGCGTATGAAATACTGGAAAATGGAAGGGGTTTACAATAATGCACATAAATGCCCGTTTCCAGGGTACTTTGTCCAAATTGCTGCTCAGATTATGTGAAAATTACTTTATTTTATTGGTTTGACCAAAACTAGATTGATATCACTGCAGGGTCTTTTTTTCAAATGACTGATGATCATGTAATTGATTACATTTAAATGAAAGTGTTTGTAGCTGTCTCAAATACACACTTTCAAAATGTCACATAGAACAGTGTAAAAACAATCAAATGTTCAATTTTACATCAGATATTTTCCGTATGTGTCTTTCTCCCCATAGTAATTGACTTTAAGAATCTTACTTTTCCTTACTGACGTTCACCTGACTTCAAAATCAAAGGATATTACAATTTGGTCTCCCTTTCCTATGCTTCTCAAGTAATGTCTTTGTCTACAGCTTATTTTTCTCTGGAAATTAATTATTTAATGCTTAAAAATGTTTTTACCATTTAAAAAAAAACACAGAACAAAGCACCACAAAAAACTTCCCACTAAATAATATGCAGTTCTTTCTAAGAATGACATGAAAGACGTCTCATGTCTATTAGTCTTTAATTTGAAACTGATTGTCGTGTGCTTGTAGCCTTGTTTGGGAAAGCATTTTTCACTCTCTGTAAGTTGATGCAGACTGTTATAAGCATAGATTTAAGCAAAATTTGAGAGAAATTATGTTGTTTTAAGTAAAATGCACATGTGAATTTGCATCCCTTTCTTCTTTGGATCATAGTCATAATTTAGAAATGAAGTGAAAATATAACCAGATGTACCATGAACTGATGTGAGGAATTGCCCATAAATTGTAGACATATCTGCTGTTCCTTTTTCCATTTATTGTAGTTAGAGGAAGGACATGAAAAACCTGCTTTTTACGTTATAAGGAGAAGTTTAACTTCCCCTGCAAACAAAGCCACATCTGCTCTACTGCACTCAGATGCATGAAATTAGTAATCATCTATAAATGCAATGAAAGTATAACGTTTTGGGGTTTTATTCCTAGCTGCTAGAGAAGCAGGAGTGGCAAAAGCAAATGGTCTGGCTTCTCCAGCTAGTGGGAGATCATCCGGCCTTCACAACAAGCACGCGGAGTCTGTGCGGCCTGGCATCCTCAGCGACAGCCCCAAATCAGCCCGCAGCCCATTTCATCGGCAGAGGAGGGTGGTTTTCTATGATGGTGATGCTAGTGATGATGATGAAAGTTCCCACTTGCAAAGAAGCCAGAAGGCCAAGAGCCAGGAGCACGCTGGCATTGTCATTACAACCTCGTCTGTAGAAATGGATGATGAGAGCCAGGACAGCGAATCACCTAGATATAGTGGCATGGAGACATCTTCTCCTGTCTTCAGCAACCCCGTGGAGTCCACAAACAGCACGCTGGAGCAAACTGAGTCTTCTTTCTTCCCCATCATAGCGTTCGATTACTCAAGCATGCCTGAAGTTCGTCTCGGCAGCCTGAGTCTGAGGGAGCTCCGGGAAGCACAACTTGAATCTAAGAGGTCACCAAAACTTGAGCACAGAGCAGTCACAAGAGTGAAAAGCATGATGAGCACGGAGTGCCGAAGCCTTCAGAGACAGAGGATGGAGGAACATGGCTCTTATAACAAGCCTGTTGCGAGGACACTCCCTCACAGCAAGAAGTGTGAAGCGTCTGACGGGGCTGGGCAGGGCCAGGGTGAAATAGTCACTCTCGTTCGCAATGAGCATGAGTCGTTCGGCTTGGATTTGGAAATCCAGGCCATGCCCTTAAAGGTTGTTGTCACAGGGCTGCGGCCAGGTGGAGCAGCTGAAATGGTAATTTTTTAACTTGGGTTGCCTTTTGTGATTTGCTTTTGCTTTGCAGGGATTATTATTACTAGTATTAGGCAAGAGATCTGTTGAGAGTAAGAGCAAGGGAGATTTTTGTCTCTGCTGGGCAAAATATCTCTTCCCATATTGTTCTGAGCTGCTGTTAAACAAAGTGTTTCTAATTCATAAGTGTACCCCTGACTAATTCAAAACTAAAAGTCAAGAGATTGATCTACTGAGATGGACTGATCTCCACTCACAATCACAGTTTTGAGGGAATATTATTATTCTGTTTTCTTTCTTTTTAGTGGAGGCAAAGGCAAAATAAATAAATCCTGGTGGTAAAAATGTTTATTATTTTATACACATGTATTCCTGTGTTACACAAATCTGGTGCCAGGAGGCTGTAGGTACTGGCCAGGTTTGCCAAGCACCATGGTAGTACTCATAGCACCAGTAACACATCTCTCTTCTGCATCTCATACATGCACATACTAGTGTGGGTACTGGCTTCATGCTGGTTGTGGAATTGCTGACCCAGCTGCAAAGGTGCAGAAGGAGGAAGAAGGAGTCTGGCATACAAAGCTGGATGTAGCCTTTTAATCTAGTTACAACCACTGGGATAAGAGGGGATATCTTGTAACAGTTTGAATTGGACTGTGAAAGCTGGGGATTTGGGTTCTGTGCCTGCCTTTCTCACTGACTTATTGTGCAGTGCTTAGAAACATACTTAGGCTTTTACCTTAGGCTTTTACCTTAAGAGCTCAGTCTCTGTTCATTTCAGTTATTTAGGAGAGTCCCATTGGTCCAGTGGGAGGTTCTGACCAGGAATATAAATCATGCAGATAATGCAAAAATGCTAGTCCGTGTTCCAGTCCTGAAGAAGCAAGGGCGATTCATCCCAATTCATTTATATGAAGAGGGATATGTCCTCCATCTTGACACTGATCTCTCAGAGAAGCCAACAGCTCTTTTGGCCTTCCTGTTCTGGATTGATCATTAGTTCCTCTCCTGGCAAAAGCACAGTCTGTTCTTTGTGTATGTGTTGGCAAGCTAACAGCAGTGCTACCTGTGATGTGTGGTGATGTGAAATAGGGATGCTACTCATAAGCCTCTAGTTGCTTCCCTGCAATCTTTGCTTCTATGGTAGGGCTTCTAAGGTTTATTCATGATTTCCTTGGACCTGTCGTTGCCTCAGGGATCAATGGGCAAGATGGCTGTGGGAGATGAGATTACCACTATCAACAGTATCCCAGTCAATAAGATGACATACGAGGAAATCTGCTTGCTTATGCAGTGTCTTCCCACATCCGTAACCCTGGAGATCCAGAAAGCAGCATCAGGTGAGAAAGTGGTTTTGCTTTTGTACTATTTATTCTGAGTACTAGTGAAGAAAATTCCTTTGGATCACCTGGGTCTGATGTGCTGCTGTCCCAGCTTCTCAATTCAGAGAAAAAAAATAAGGGATGCATTGTGTCTGCAATGAAAAGCGAGGAGGGCACTTCGTCACCAAACCAGGCATCAGGGTCTGTCTTCCTGGCAACACGATGAGGAGCACACACCTACTCCAGTGTGAAGCATTCAGAACTCCCACTTACATTGTGTCCTGTCAGCATTTGCGGAGGTCTGAATAATTTAATGCAGAGCTGGAGCTAACTCAACAGTGACCCTCACCTGACAACCTTTTTACTGCTGCGTCTGTTTTGTAAATGCATTGACCCATTATAATCACATCTATTTCTCTTAAATCTACAGCTAAGTAATGTTCTTATGAATGGGCAATAAGATAAAAAAGTCTCCTTTCTTGCTCTCTTTCTCACTCTCTCTTTCACTCTCACTCTCTTTCTCGCTCCCTCTCTCTTTCTCGCTCTCTTTCGCTCTTTCTCACTCTTTCTCTCTTTCTCACTTTGTCTTTCGCTTTCTCTTTCTCTCTCCCTCTCCCTTGCTCCCTCGCGCCTGCTCCCTCATGCTCTCCCTTGCAATCTCCCTCGCGATCTCTCACTCGCTCTCTCACTCTCATGCTCTCTCGCTCGCTCTCTCGCTCACACTCTCTCTCGTTCACTCTCTTGCGCTCTCTCTCGCTCTTTCTTGCTCTTGCTCGCGCTCTTGCGCGCTCGTTCTCTCGTGCCCTCTCGCGCCCTCTCTTTCTCTCACCCTCTGTCACCCTCGCTCTCTCTTTCTCCCTCCCTCTCTTTCTCCCTCGCACTCGCTCTTGCTCTTTCTCTCGCTCTCTCTTTCTCTCTCTCGCTCTCCCTTTCTCGCTCTCGCTCTCCCTTTCTCGCTCTCGCTCTCCCTTTCTTGCTCTTGCTCTCCCTTTCTCGCTCTCGCTCTCCCTTTCTCGCTCTCGCTCTCCCTTTCTCGCTCTTGCTCTCCCTTTCTCGCTCTCGCTCTCCCTTTCTCGCTCTCGCTCTCCCTTTCTCGCTCTCTCTTTCTCGCTCTCGCTCTCTCTTTCTCGCTCTCGCTCTCTCTCACTCTTTCTCGCGCTCTCGCTCTCTTTCTTGCACTCTCGCTGTTTCTCGCTCTCTCACTCTCACTTTCTCACTCTCTCTACTCGCTCTCACTCTTTCTTGCGCTCTCGCTCTCTTTCTTGCGCTCTCGCTGTTTCTCGCTCTCTCGCTCCCACTTTCTCACTCTCTCTACTCGCTCTCTCTCTCTTTCTCGCGCTCTCACTCTCTTTCCCGCTCTCTTTCCCGCTTTCTTTCCCGGTCTCTCTCTCGCTCTCTCGCTCTCTCGCACGCTCTCATTCTTTCTCGCGCTCTCACTCTTTCTCGCTCACTCTTGCTCTTGCTCTCTTTCGCTCTCGCTCTCTTTCGCTCTCGCGCGGTCTCTCGCTCTCTTTCTCGCGCGGTCTCTCGCTCTCTTTCTCGCGCGGTCTCTCGCTCTCTTTCTCGCGCGGTCTCTCGCTCTCTTTCTCGCGCGGTCTCTCACTCTCTCTTTCGCTCGTTCTCTCCCTTTTGTGTGTCAGAATCTCTAATGTGCAGAAAGATGAAACAGAAAACCAAAGAAAACTAGAATCTTATAAAGAAGTTTATTTGCATGCTTCTTATAAAAAGGTTTGAATTGAAATGTTTGATACCTCCTTAGTTTCTGATCTGGCCTGATTTATTCGCTGCAGCATTATGTTCATTCTTCACAGACTGTACAAATTACATGGTGTGGAAATGAGTGTTTGAAAAAGAAAAGCATACTTTTCATATTCAGGAAGAACACAATATTTTGCTTCAGTTTAGCTTACGATCTTCTTCATGTACCTATTAATACCTGGGAAACTGAAGTGCTTCCAGATGCTTTAGTTACATTTGTTCTTTAAGGAATTCCTGGCTTGGCAGAGAGTCCTGTTCTTTCTTCCTTAGATTGCTGTGGCTTTTCCAAGCAAATCGCATTGGAGTAGGGGCACTCTGGCACAGCTTTATCAGGAAACTCTTCTGCTTTCTCTTTCCTCTCACCCTGCCCCACTGGCCAAGAAGAGGGTCTCTTCAGTTTGTGATTCAGCATGCTGAAGCAGGACAGAACTTTAGATCCTAATCTTCTGCTTCAAATTACTCTTAGAGATATCTTTCCCTTTGTTGACTCCAGGAGGAATCTGCACTTCTTAACAAGAGTACCTAAGTTAAGTAGTGTGGATAATCCCACATGTTTGTGCAAGGTGTAGAGAGATGTGCTGGCACGTTCAAATGAACAGGAAAGGATGCTAACTCTGTGAAGCGGCCCGTCCTTCATGAACTTCCTGGGCCTCGCCTGGTAGTAACTGGCCTCTGGAAGGCAGCTTGAATGGGGATGTGTGTCCCAGAAGCAGTGTAGAAAAGTAGATGCTTAGGGTGAAAAGCTGAAGAAATGCAGGAATGTGTCAGAGTGCAGCACTGACAGGGATCTCGGTGTGCTGACCAAGAGTGGGTTAAACACATATTGGAAGCAAGGAAAGATCTGTGCCAGAAATCCTGTAAAGCCCATATGCTTAATGTGTGTATAACGTCACCCATGTGTGTCACATTAAACACCTGCAGAATTGCCAAGAGGATCAGAGTCAAATTATTTATGCGCAGCTCGTCACTGTGTTATCTGTTCACCTTTGTTTGCTATGCCAGGGTTTTGTGTACTCCCTACAATCTGTTGGAGACATCTTAGATCAAATAAGTAATGAGAGCATTACTGCTCAGCCTGACTTACTGCACACTGACACTTTGGTAGTTGGCTGCTTGACTACTGAAATTTAAAATCTGAGAATTAAATAGATCATGACTTCTCACCTTGGATGAGTGGATTGCTCCCTCCTGTGTGCTACTGAAATACGCAGGGTTACAATTAATTTGAGTTGTTGTAAACATCATTACAGAAGAGGAGGAGTGTGGAGCAAAAGTAAAACATGTAGTCTGACTACGTGGATGTCTATTTTTGTAATAAAACCTGGTGTTTTGAATATCACTTCCTTTATCTGAAAGGATTTTGCTTCTTTTTTTTCTCTTTATTTTTATCATGATGCAGTTGTCAACAGATTTACAAACCTCATCCTGTCTCCAGGGCTAGACAGTCAAAATCAGACCAGTATCAACAGCATCCTTGCAACTGAGGAAGAACTGAGGGCTGGGAAGCGAGAAGGAGCAGGTTTGCAAAACGCTGGTGGCGGCTGTGCGATGGAGAGAACAACAGTGCCACCTTGTGCCACGAGCAAAGATGTGCAAAGTGGTGCTATGAAAAGCAGCCGGGCTGAGGACGGTGCTGCCGTGCCCATCACAGATATTGATGATTTGCTCAACCAAATGAGTGCTCCCCAGGGCAGAGCTTCGCACACTCCGTCGCGAGCGGAAAGCCCCCTCCGAGATGAGTACACCACAATGTGCTGCTGTGGGACTGATGAAGGCTGTCCCAGTTCTGAGCCACAGCCAGCCAAGGAGGAGCCACTGGAAAAAAATATGAATTGTGGACCTAATGCTCAAGGAGTTTTGGGGCTGTCTGTGTTGGACTCCATTAACACAGGCAAACTTTTTACTGTGAATAAAAACTCCTTAAATAACTATTCTAGGAATTTTAGCATTTTAAATCAGGATGAGTTGCCTGCAGCAAACTCTCTGGAAGGTAAGAGAAGCAACCCATTTCCAAAGTCTATGTATGGGGCTGCGGAGGACTCTCACTCGGACACAGAGTCTGTCACTGAAACCTTTGATAGTGCTAATGAGGTGTTGCTTGGGCCATGTGCTGCTGCTAATGCCACTTCGGCCACTGTAGTGGAGTCAGATGAGGAGCAAATTGAGATTTGCTGCATGAATGCGGAGCAGCAAAAGCCCCAACAGAAGCAGCATCTCACACAGGAGCAGCATCTTGCATCTGCATCAAGCTTATCCTCTCTGTGCCCCCTGCACCCTTACAGCAGCAAAGTTTTGCAAACTGAAGGCTGTGCAGTATGTGGGTCACTGGAGACAAGCGTCAACAAACTAGGCTTGAAGGATCATGGTGGTCCCACTCCACGTCCCTCACAGTGTTCGCATGTGTCTTCTGCATCCTTGTGTTCTCTGTCCTCGGTTTTCCTGCCAGAAAAAGACATCCTAAAGAATTCAGTTAGTAATCCTGAAGTTTACTCTCTCTGTAACAATGGTGCCTTAAGTACAGAAGAACGGATGGATTTGGACAACAGTAATGGACATATAAAATGCTGTGAATCCATTGAGGAGGAAGAGTCTCTGCACTGCAGTAAGATTAGCTTTTGCTCTGCTCAAAATGTCAGTGGCTTGCAGAACAGTTTGCTTGATAAAGAAGGATGTCATGATGTGCAGAAATGTAAATCTGGAAGTGAAACACTGGTTGATGACTGCAATCATCCTGTTAGTTACTGCTTAGTGAAGAAAGAAATCAACAGTATGTCCAGCTTGTCTAAAACAGACAGCAATCACGTGAATGCATCATCACCAAGAGCAATATCACTCAGGTCTCCCTTTCCCACTAAATCTAAAGATCCAAAGGCTAACACAAGTCATGATTTGCCAGGGAAAAATGAGAAAATTAACTCTGTGACTTCAGGAAGGACTTCAAATGGAAAAGTCCAAAGCTCAGGCACAAATCACTGCAAAGGAACTGCAGTACCGCACAGCCCATCCTCACAGAAGAAATCCTGTCAGGAGATCAAGGGAATGGCACAAAAAACTATAGTGGACACCCTTTTAAATAACCAGAAGACCAAAGCAGGGCCAAAGCTAAAAGGGTTTACCATCAAAAGCAAAGCAAAGGTAAATTCAGATTCTTCTGGCACTAATTCTACCAAAGTCAGTGGAGCTGATCAGAAAAGAATCTCTCTTTCTCCACAGCTGTCCCCTAAACTCCTAGGGAAGAAAACACCATTGTCCCATAATTCACCTACAAACCCAGATCCTGGCAAGAGCATTTCAACAGCCTCAAGGACTCTGAAGTCAGAGCTAGAAAATAAACCATCACTGGTCATTTCTGAAGATTCAGTTCTGCCTGTGCTGAATGGCACCAGCAGCCCAACAGTGACTGGTGAAATGAAGTGTGGTTGTGGGGAGCTAACAGACCTGCAGCAGACATGGGAAAAGCCAAAAGAAAAGCAAGTTTCTGTGCAGTCTGCAGTGTGTCAGGGTAAAGGTGCAAAGGTGGATGATTTCAGAGCCAGAGACAGTCAGTCCAAAGTCACTTTATCTCCTCAGGGGATACCAAAAGTTGAGTATGTGAAAGGGAGGACTAAGAACCCTGGAATAGGCCTGAACACAATCAAGAGCATCTATAGTGCAGATGACATTAGGCAATTAGATCTGCAAAATGGAGGACCATCTGCTGGAGGCTCATCTTTGTTGAGGTCCCCCTCGGTTCAGCAGGAGCAGCTGGAAGGGCAGGAGATCCAGCGCACTTTCATTGAGGTGAAGCTTTCATCCTCCTCCTCTTCTTCCTCTTCCTCTGCCTCTTCCTCACCAGCATCATTTTTGCAGCTTCCTTTGATGGAGAAAACACAAGAGGCGAATGCAGAAGTGCCTCAGCTGACTGAGGAGATGGGGACTGTGCAGTATTTCTCGAAAGCGGATACTGCTGGAGACAGAAATCTGTATGGCTTGTCAAAAGCTGTAACAAGGACTTACTCAATGCCAGCCCAGTTATCTGGTCACTTGAGGGAGGACTGTCATGTTGCAGAAGATCATCCTGCACAGGGACCCCAGGGCCACGCTGCAGAGGAGAAATATCCACAGGCAGTGACGGGGATGTTAAAAATGGTTCATCTAAACCCACCAAATGGCCAGAGCGGGAAGGAGCAAGCATACACCTCCAAAAGCACCCAGAGGGTCCATGACACATCATCCTCCACCAGTGACATTAGCTGCCCTGCCACCGATAAGATGAGGAGCTTCAGGAAGAACTACTACTACTATGAGCTGAACTGGCCGCATGAACCTACCTCATCCTTCTCTGTCAAACAGAGGATCAAATCCTTTGAAAACCTGGCAAATTTTGACCGGCCAGTTGTGAAGGCCATTGACATACACTCAGCCGCAAGATCCCCCCTCGCCAGGAGGTCGTGTGGAGGGATGGCCACCACAGCCAGCCCTGCTGAGACGCCACGGGCTTTGCGACGCAGCTTGAGCTCCTATGGTGGCAGCCCGAGCCCAGCCAAATATCCCAGCAGTGCAGAGCCCACACGTGTGGTGGAGGATGGCAAGGGGGAAGGAAAGCCCCAAAGGAGCGAGGAAGGTGGTGCTGGGGCAGGCGCAACTGCCTTTCCCGCCTCAGCCTCACAGACACGCCGCAACCGAGGGCTGGGACGGACACCACTGTCCCGCTCCAGACTGCGGGAGCTGAGGGCTCTCAGCATGCCTGACCTGGACAAGCTGTGTGGAGAGGGCTTCTTGGGGACACCACAGCCCGCCTGCTTCAAGACGGAGCTGGAAATCACACCCCGCAGATCCCTTGGTGTGCCTGCCCGGAGCAACGCAGTCCTGCAAGCCCACTGCAGCCCCACTGAGATGGGTTCGATGGGGAGGGGTGCCAGCAGCCCTCGGGACGGCGGCGCAGGGATGCTGGGCTCTGCCTCGGATGATGACGCACCCCATGGCAGCTCTCCGGATGGGGAGCGCTCAGAAAACAGCTGGTCCATCAGGTTTGTATTGGCTTTGATACTGCTGTTCCGTTTTCATCCCCATGAGCCTCTCTTAAGGCAAAGCTTTCTTGTTGCCCCACATCCATCCAATGCGAGTTTCAGCTTTGGCCTTGGCAATCATTCACCTCACAATTGGGAATGCTGTCCTTCATGCTCTTCTGCTATCCTAGTGGCAGCCACTCTTAAATACAGGATGAAAAGTTTTATCCTGTCAGGGCTGGGCTCCTTCTCTGTGTCCCCTCTAGCTGGTTGTGGTCAGGTTTTGACCACATTTGGCACAGCAGCCACTGTGGAGGGGGAGGTTGCATTAGTGCTGGCTGCCAGACCAGGTTGCAGTGACAAACGAGCATGTTGTCCTGCCAGCAGGAGTCCTCAGATGTAGCTGCCTCCTTGTTTTTGTTAATGTCCATTCATACAACCATTAAGTAAGGAGGAGGGGAACAGAATGGAGACTGATTTTCAGAGTTATTCTTCACTTGTCTTCTCTACTCCTTCTTATTAGCATTCACCACTTCTTACCTGTTTTCAAGACTTCTCCTGGTTATTGAGCTGGCATGGTTCACATTAGTGCAAACTGATTTGTAAACCTAAAAATGCACCTCTGCACAGTCTAGAAATATAAAGTTGTCTTTTACATTTTCCTATTCATTTTAGCTTGGATCAGCTGCTTGTCTCAAGCTTGGACCAGCAAAAACTGCAATCTGTTTTGTCAGCAATAGTACCAAAATGTGACATTCCAGCTATGCTCCAAGAAGTCAAAGCACAAGTAAAGGTAAAACCCAGAAGATAAATAACTGGTGGTATTTTTAAGGGTTTTCTTAATGGCGGATAAAATCTCTTCCAAACAATTCCAGAGCTCCTCCAGAAGTCCTGTGGTATGTTATGGTTTTTCAGTGCCTCGTATAAACCCATAATAGATTTGAATGGCTTTTGTAAAAGGAAGGGTATTGTTTGTCCAGTGCAAAAGCAGTTTTGAGCCACAATAAGCAGACCTATTTTAAGTTGAGAAGTATGCCTCCATTTGAGTCATTATTACAGGTAAGCAGCTCCTGAGTTTTCTGATAGTTGCACATCAGAATTTTAACTTTCCACCAACCATCTGGGTCAGACTCACTTTCCCTCCTGTGCAGCAGAAGCTCTGCTGTTCTCTGTGCCTGGAAGTATCCACCTTTTGCTAGAAGCTGCCATCACATAAATCATATCTATTTTGTATAATGCTGGTCTGGTGGCTTGCAACACCAGAAAGCAGCTGCTGGAGGGTTTGTAAAAGACTCCTGTGTCCTTTTTACTCTCTGTTATGTAAACTGGTTATTGCATTAAGATAGCCTGCTTCATTGTCTAGGTGCTTAAAGAAGGCTTCCAAAATGAAATGATTGTCAGAACATTACTTTCGTGTTTGCAGTGTTTGTATTTTTGAGGTACATCCACATCCTTTTTAAATCAGACCAGCAGCTGATAAAATAATGACAGCGCTGGAGGGGAAGCTGCCATCTGGTCTGCATAACTGCTCGCTGAGCTGCATTTAGAGCATTCCCAAGTCTTATTTACAAAGGTTGCTATTTCAAACATAGAACAGGCTGGGGGAAACAGGACCTCCCCAAAATACTCAGCTTTACTCCCTCCCAGGGACAGTATAGTTAAAGCTTGCAAATCACAAAAACTTGTTGAGCCAAGAGGGTTTGGTAGGTTTACTGATAAAATTAGGATGTGATTGTACTTCTGGCCAGAGGTAATTAAGTGTTATTTAAAATATTTTGCATGGGGTATTGGAGAGATTATTTATTTATACCACTTTTCAAAGTCTAAGAACTCAAATATTTATAAAGTTCAATGCTTCCTGGAATGCACTCCTTGTCTCCATAGTTTCTTATCCATATTTAAGCCCAATATGGCATGTAGACTGGAAATTTTTATGCTAGTCAAATGCTGGATTTAAATGTACAATAAGACAGTTCTTAGTTTTGCAATTGCTGAAAAATGAAATGAACTGTCTGATTTGGACTGAGAGCTTCCCCAGGAAGAGTTTGTCATCATGTTTTGCTCTGAACAATGCTGAATTTACTGGTAGCATTTAGTAAGTGTTACTAGTATGAAAAAATAAATATACAGGCATATTATTATTTAGATCTCTATGATCAATGATCTTTGGCCAACAGGGAAAACAGAGCTTATCACTGGACACCTTGTGTGTCCACAGAGTGGCCAAGTAAAGCAGTAAGCATTCATAGCCAGGTGTTTTTACCACACAGTACATGTGCTGGCTGAGAACAGCATTGCGAGCTGGGGAAGGAGGAGTTGCAATGGGAAGCCAAGGTTCAGACCATGTTGCCAACTGATCCAGGACATATAGTTCTCACACAGCCTTCTAACATCTGAGCTTCTTATATCTCTTTTTCCTTCTCTGCGTAACCAAATTAAATTGTGGTGGCAAGGGTTAGAAAGATCTTGACCTCTAAGGGTTGCTTTATAGGAATAAGGCTGGGAATGCTTCAAGATGGAAAACTTACAGGCACAGGAGCAGGCTGTCCCCATGTGCCAAAAGACAAAGCTGTCAGGGAAGACGACTGACCTGGCTCAGAAAAGAACTCTGGATGGAATCCAAGGAAAAAAAAGAAGAGTTTATGAACTTTGGAAGAAGGGACAAGCAACTCAGGAGGCCTGCAAGGATGTTGTGAGGTTAATGCAGGGAAAAAAATTAGAACAGCCAAAGCCCAACTAGAACTTAGTCTGGCTGCTGAGGTAAAGGGCAATAAAAAGTGTTTCTATGAATGTATTAGCAACAAGAGGGCTAAGGAGAATCCCCATCCTTTAGTGGGGGAAACATAGTGACAAAGGATGAGCAAAAGGCTGAGACACTTAATAACCTTCTTTGCATCAGTCTTTCATAGTAAGACCAGATGTTCTCTGGGTACCCAGCCTCCTGAGCTGAAAGACAGGGACGGGGAACAGAATGGAGCCCCCATAATCCAAGGGGGAAATGTTTAACAACCTGCTGCTCCACCTAGGAGAAGATCCACCCAGGGATGCTGAGGGAGCTGGTGGAAGTGCTTACCAAGCCACTTGCCATCATGTATCAACAGTCGTGGTTAACCAGGGTGGTCCCACTTGACTGGAAGTTAGCAAATACTGACCTCTGTGCTGGGGAATGTTATGGAGCAGATCATCTTGAGTGCCGTCCCATGGCACGCACAGGGTAACCAGGGAATCAGGCCCAGCCAGCATGGATTTAGGAAAGGCAGGTTCTGCCTGACTAACCTGATCTCCTGTGACAAGGTGACCAGCTTAGTAGATGAGGGAAAGGCTGTGGATGTTGTCTACCTGGACTTCAGTGAAGCCTTTGACTTAATTTATCACAGTTTCTCTTGGAGAAACTGGCTGCTCATGGTTTGCACAGGTTTATCCTTTGCTGGGTGAAAAACTGACTGGATGGCCAGAATAAAAGATTTGTGGTGAATGGAGTTAAATCCAGTTAGCAGCCAGTCACAGGCAGTTTCCCCAGGGCTCAGTGTTGGGTTGGTTCTGTTTGATATCTTTGTCAATGATCTGGGCAAGGGGATTGAGTGCAGCTGCAGTAAGTTGGCAGATGACACCGAGTTGAGCAAGTGTTGATCTGCTCAAGGGTAGGAAGGGTCTGCAGAGGGATCTGGACAGGCTGGATCAACAGGCAGGTGCCAGCTGTATGGGGCTCAATGAGGCTCAGTGTCAGGTCCTGCTCTTGAGCCACAACAACCCCATGCAATGCTGCAGGTTTGGGGAAGAGTGGCTGGAAAGCTGCCTGGTGGAAGCTGCCTGGTGTTGTCCTGTGTGTGTTTTATTCGACAGCTTGCTTGAACATGAGCCAGCAGTGAGCCCAGGTGACCAAGAAGGCCAGTGGCATCTTGGCTTGTATCAGAAATAGTGCGGCCAGCAGGACAGGAGAGGGATTGTCCCCCTGTACTCAGCACTGGTGAGACTACACCTCGAATCCTGTGTTCAGTTTTGGGACCCTCATTACAAGAAGGACATTGAGAGGCTGGAGCGTGTTCAGAGGAGGGCAACAAAGCTGGGGAGGAGTCTGTTATGAGAAGCAGCTGATGGAACTGGGGTTGTTCAGCGTAGATAAGAGGAGGCTGAGGGGAGACGTCATCACTGTCTACAAGTACCTGAAAGGAAGTTGTGACAGGCTGGGTGCTGGTCTCTTCTCCCAAGTGACAGGCAATAGGACTAGAGGAAATGGCCTCAGGTTATGCCAGGAGAAGTTTAGACTAAGTATTAGGAAAAATTTCTTCATTGAAAGGTTTGTCAGGCACTGGAACAGGCTGCCCAGGGAAGTGGTTGAGTCCCCATCTCTACAGATGTTTAAAAGGTGTGTAGATGTGGTGCTTAGGGACATGGTTTAATGGTGGTCTTGGCAGTGCTAGGTTAAGAGTTGGACTCGATGCCTTAAAGGTAAAAGAGCTATCCTAGATACTTAGCTGATTTTATTATTTCTAGCCTTACATGACACTGTTCCACTTGAGTACAGGTGAAAAGGTTGTTAACACCTACAAAATACTGTGGACTAAAATGTTCAGCCCTGACTGCTCCTCTTTTCTTGGGTGCTGATGGATCGGTGATGTGGGGTGGGGCAGCACTGGTTTCTGACATTGGCTCTGTGCATTGCAATGATGCTTCTAACACACAAAACTTCCAGGGCCACTATTTGTCAAAAAAGCACACAGTGAGTCCAAGAATTTGACTGTTGTTCCACAAGAAAACAATAATAATCTGTGGTTCCTTGTATTTTTTGAAATAAAACTAAAAGGCAAATGCTGAGTTAAAATGTTGAGTTTAGTGAACTAAATATGATTTAATGCTAAATAGATTAAGAGGTTGGTTTCTAATGATGTGCCATTAATTTTAGTGTTGGCAATTTCTGGAAAAGACTGACGCTGGATGGGATCCCGGGGAAAAACTGAGACCTGCTTTCTACTCCCCACTTCTGATGCTCTGCCCCACAGATGTTTGCTATCCCCTTGCTCCACGAAGTGGCTGCTTATAGTCCCCCTTACACCAAAAAATATGGCCTCTGTAACAGCGTCTGGTTTTGTCTTAATAAGTGTTCAGAAGACAGCCCCAGACTTGCTGGAAGGGACTGCTTCTCTTTCATGGCAAATTCTGCATTTTGGCAGCACGCCATAACTTCGAAGAAATCAGCTTTACACCTTTGTTCTGGTCAGGAGCCAAGTTGAGCCCTGATACAGACCTGCACCAGTCTCTTTCCTGTGCTAGATGCTTCCATTTCCACAACAGCACAGTTTAGTCCCACTTGGATCACTAACAGGTTCCTTACTTTCACCTCCCAAGTGAAACAGTTTTTCCTGCTGTCCCATCTAAACTTACCCAGCTTCAGTTTGTTGTCACTACCGCTTGCAAGATTGTCCAGCACTGCTAAGAAGAGGTTGATGCAACTGCCCTCCGTTACATCTTTGTAATGGCTTTACATGAGCAAGGAGAAATGGGAAAATAAAAGTGTTAGTAATTCCTTGGAAAGTACAGTGCTTGGTCTAGAAGAATATAAGGGAACTATTGAACTGACTGCAAAATGATGAGAAACGCAAAGTTGGTTGTAGCCTGTGAAAACTAGGCTGCCCAGGGTTTAACACCCTTCCACTATCCTATTTTTCATTTTGCTTTCTAGAAAGCCTTGGAGTGACTGAAGAAACCTTTGCTGTCACCTGAGTTCTCTTATATGACTACTACTCATTTGTAGCATGAACAGAAATGCATTTAATGTTTCAGTGTTAATTTCTTGACTTGCTTTTTTTCACCTGCCATAACCTGAGGGTACTCGGAATCTGTTGTTTGTGCCAGAACTTGCTTTTGATATTTCGCTGTGTTTTTCTTCTCTGTTCCCTATCGCCCTCCATTTTTCTGACAGAGCAAAGAAGACACCTACTTTGTAATCTTGCACAAAGAAGAAGGAGCTGGCCTGGGATTTAGTGTGGCTGGAGGAATAGATCTGGAACAGAAATCAGTCGCAGTAAGTGATGGCTACCAGTCATTTTTTTTCAACGCTCAGTTTAAGGCAGGCTGGTGATTAGATCAAGTGCTCATTTATCAAGACTCACTGCAAGTCATTCACAGTCATAAAACAGTGTCTCTCAGATGTGTCTGCATGCCATCTGCTACTGAAATCAGAGTGTGTCTGGGAAGCATAATTTTTATTATTGAAAATGGATGCCAATTATGTTTTCAGTTTTTAAAAGTCTATTACTGGATGAGATCAGCTAGAATCTAAATCCTAGGCATGTAAATGAAATTCTAAATGCAGTTACAGTGTATGCAGCCTTCAAGGGAAGATTTTTATTTTCAGCCCTTGCAAGTGAACTCTGGGCAGCAAAGTTTTTGAAAGTTTTTGCAAATCCTGAGAATGACTATTTCAGACTTCAGCAAACATTCTGAATTTCACTTCACGAAATTGTTTTGGTGTTATTAAGACCTGTCAGTTGTCAGTAAATAAGGATAGATTTTTTATTTTGTCCTTATACAGCATTCTGATCCAAGCTCATTGTGTGCCATTAACTGATATTGGTGTGTAAAAAGTGATCCCAAGCAGTTGAAATAGTGTTCAAAAAAAAGAACACATGGCAGAAAAATCCGAGACAACTTGGGTCCCACGTGATGGTTTCTTTACGCAAGAATTTAAATTTAAATTCTGCCCTGAGAGAGATCCATTAAGTGCTGAGTAGGATAGAAGCAGGATAGAAGTAGGATATGTCCTCAGTCTTTAGGGCCTGCAGCAATTCTAGCAGGAATCTTCCTGTTTTTGCACTTAGACAACACGAATATAAGTAAACATATTAAGCAGTCATTGAGTTAGAATATGGTCACAGTCTAGGAACCAGACTCTACTTCTCTGACTGCAAAGGCTGTGTTCCCTGTCTCTGGCCCAACCACCTGCAGTGCCAGCTGTGAGCAAGGGGAAGGCTTAGCGCTGTCCCACCCCAGAAAGTTCCTCATTTAGAGACTGGGATGCTACCTAAAAGTATGCTCTTGAGCTCTCTTCAGGCTGATTAACTGATGAAGTCTTTCACCTGAATGCCATTAGCCATGAGAACAAAAGAGTGTCAGCTCCTGCTCCTTCTAGACCCTCTTTATTCAGTGTGTGTAGAGCATACTTCTCGGGTGGGGAACATTTGAATGTCCTGGACCTACAGGGATTCTGTGTCCTGGGTGGATTTAGGGTCGGAACTGGGAGCAGAGCTGATTAGATGGGCTGTTCTGCCTGCAGTTGGGTGCAGAAATAGAAATGCCCAGTGAGCTGCAAGGTACTGAGGAACTGGGCATGTGAGGGAAGGCAGCAGATGCTTTGGATACGACCCCTGTATTCCACTTACCACTTGCATTTAGGTGTCTATATCTTACAATGAAGCTGTTATTCCAGCTTTGAGTGCCTGGTTAGAGTGTTGGAAATATACCTTGTTGGAAATTTATCTCCTTAAATCTGTAGGATTGTAGCAGATGCTCATCTAGCTCATCATGGTCCTGCAGTGAGAGAAAACAGGAGCCAAAAGGCACCTGATTTCTTGCTGTTGGTCTGAATATTACAAGAAATTCCTAGAGAAAATGCCATGCAGAATTGAGTCCGCAGGTTTGCTGCCTTGAATCTTTGCTCAGCAGACCTAGAACTGGGTGCATGGGAAACCATATTCTGGCTGCTAAAATTACAGTGCCTGGTAGGCAGGTCTTTAAATATAAAGTCTTGACTCTTAGTTCCTTTCTGTAAATGGCACACATCTAAGTCTCAGCTGCATTTGCTGGAGTTTACTCAAAGTTTTTCTGTAGAAAAAGTGCATTTCAAGCCACTGAATCATACTCTTGCCTCTGAATGATATTTGATTAACCATATAGAGATGGACCATTAATACTTGTACAGCTACAGTACATTGGAGCATTTCTGTGCACAGATGCCATGCACCACTTGTTTGAAAACAGCACAAGATTCATGTCTCAGCCAGTGGGAATTTGGGGAGTGGATGTCTCACACCTCAATGCTGTTCTTGGTGTTTGCTGAAGCATGGGTGTGAATTTAACCTGTGGGGCACTTGGATGTCTGTTAATGAAGACTTTTAAGGAGTTCAGTGGAAGCATAAGTGATCTGTGATACTGCATTCTTTACCTAGTTTTGGTTGTCTTTGGTTTATAAATGACCATGCAATAGCAGCATGTTTTCGTCTGCTTTCCTCCCCATCCCTAATTGCAGTTCTTGTCCAGTCAGGCCGTAATATTTGAGGGTATTGTTGGACCAAATGTTCCATGCTCGAAATCCAGGCAGTGGACACTGATTGCAGACTTTGTTAAGGACTCATTTTTCACCCTGGCCTGTACAGCACTGCATGTGGTCATGAGATTAAAAAATCTCTAAGTTAAAATCTTTCTCATAGGTCCACAGAGTGTTTTCAAAGGGAGTGGCATCTCAAGAAGGGACTATTCATCGGGGAGATCTTGTTTTGTCCATCAATGGCAAGTCTCTTGCAAGCTCAGTCCATGGGGATGTCCTGAATACTCTTCATCAGGCAAGACTATACACATATGCGGTCATCGTCATCCAGAAGGAAAAAGACAAAGCAAACAGCTCCTCCAGACCTGAAATATCAGCTACTGGCATAAAATGCGTGGGGTCTGGAAAAGATGTTTCCATGGAAATACGAACAGGTATGATCTTTGTCCAAGAACAGTTGGAAGGAGTCCTTGCAGACCAGACTAAAGGAAAAAAAATCTCCATATGTTTTAGATTAAAAGCATCTGTGCCTTATGTGATCGAGGAGAGCATATTAAATTACCTTAAGATTTTATTTGTTCTCTTTGGAGCCTGAACACAGTTTGGTTTTAGTTGTTTTTGGTTTTTGTTTCGTAACTAGGCAGAAACTTAGAAGGACGTTTAGAGCCTAATCCAATTTCTGCTAAAGTTAGTGATTCCACATATTCTTCCAGTCCAGGATAATATACTTTTAAGTAATAGCAGTAGTCAGTGCAAGAAAACAAATAAACAAACAAACAAAAAAAACCCCCAACTTCAAAGACCATCCCAAGCCTTGCTGTTTGTTTATTCATAGGGACTGAACTTGCATTTTCCAATAGCAGATTTTGTACTGTTTCTACTAAAACCAAATTTTTGTAGAATTAAGACACAAACCCCTTTAGTACTTGTGTGTGTACTGCTGCTTCGGGAGCAGGGATGGACATGCTTCAGTCCTGCACTGCTGCAGAGTCCCTGGGAAGGAGTGGGCAGAGGTTGCAGCTAACTGCTGAGAGATTGGGTGGTTTGGCTTCCCCTGTCTTCCAGGGCAATACCAGGCACTCAGCTAGGAATACCCCTAAAGAAGGACCTGGAGCTGCCACTCACCTATTTTTCACCTGTTGAGCTTTTTGGGTTTGTTTTTTTGTTTGGTTTGTTGTTTGGTTTTTTTTTTCCCTTGTAGCAGTGTTTATTCTTTTATGCTTTCATTGGGCTTTATAGTACAGCTTTGTAATCTGTCTTAAAAGAAATAAGAAGCACTCTGTAAATGAATGGATAAATCTTTATGGAATTGCTCCCATGGATATAATATATGTAATTACTTCAGAGTCCCTAAACTCCCTCTGTCTTGTATGTTGAGAAATGCAGGATCTCTGCTGGGTGCAGGCACTAGGGGGCAACATTATTCCAGAAACGACAGTACCGTGTTACAAAGAACCGTATTTCCATCCTGAAGGCAGAGTGCATCTTCAGATGTTTGAGATAATATTTAAATTTGTTTGAGATAACGGTAGCAGTGATTTGTGATAATGCACACTGAATATTTTTTATGTACACATGGAGCAAAGAGGATCCTGCTTTCCAAAATTTTAGATTTATTTCCTTCTAAGTAATATCGTATTTTATATCAGCTACAGCAATACTGCATTCTAAATTCTGATCTGTAGAAGGCAGGATGCCTACAGGTAATTATGGTTATTTCCACAGATATGAGACTTGAAACAATTACTCACACTAGTGAATCATTACAGACATTTCCTCAAGAGGATAGAACATGCTTGTTTGCTGTAACATTTCATTCATTACTGTTACTTAAAAAGATGTGGTTCATAGAATAAGCAAGTGGGAACAAATAAAAGGAAGAGAAATGTTCTACTCTCAGTGTTTTTGTAATTTTTCAGTTATTTTGTTGACGTTTAGGGTTTTTGCTAAGTTTGCTAAGCTTTCATTTTGCCAAAAAAAAATAAAATGCTTTAAATGCCTTGGCAGGTTTCTGTTGAAGATGCGTTTTGTACTGTCTCCCCTTCACAGCTGCAACAATACGCATTCATTTCTGGGAAACTGAGTAACACTATGTTCTAAACTCTAAATTGCTTTGTCACTGCAGCAAAACCAAACCCAACCAAACACAACTGGTAATTTAGTGTTAACTGTATAACAAGATGCTGTGTATATTCTGTCACAGATCCAAACCTGGATATGAATGATGTCATCTGCGTTGAATTATTGAAAACATCTGCTGGCTTGGGATTCAGTCTTGATGGTGGAAAAGCTTCCATTGCTGGAGACAGGCCTTTACTTGTAAAAAGAATATTTAAAGGTACTACAAGCATGCAAATGCAGCGGGTATTACCCCATTTATCCTTATGTGTTTTGTACAGATATTTTAATTCTTGAATTCAATGTTTTTTGAAGCAAGTATGGGGTTTGTGGCCTTCGTTTGTCACCACTTACTAGCCAAAGTGGTCATTAAAAAAACCAACCCCTGGGAGTGGCTAGCGATTGCACCTGCTAGTAAAGGTTTGTAGAGCAATCTGATTTACTAAATATGATGCAGTTCCTTTCTGGGCCTGTGAGCTGTTCTAGATATTAAATAACAGCAGCAATATTATAGGTAATGGTTTGAGAAATTCATGCCTTATTCAATTTCTAAGAGAAGCACAGTGCAGATAAATCAGTGTGGTTTGAAAGCACCACCCTGCATTATACCCGATCAGTAGTTTTACCTTTTTTATTGTCTTTTTTTTTTAAGATGTCAGTACCAGCTTTCACCAAGAAAATGTGGTTTATATTAAAAACTGTCACTTTTGGATGCTTTTTCACTTACATGAAACATATATAAAAAGGAAACCAATCTCAGAACTATGCTGTGATTTTAATGTCTTACTTTGGTGTTCAGTGTAAATAGCACTTTCTAAAGAAGATGAAACTCTCAATGAAGCTGCAGGTGCACAGCATTTTTGCTGGGATCACCTTTCAGTGTTATATTCTCTCATGAAAGAGAAAGCCAAACTTGTATTTTCTGAAGTGGTTATCACTCTGTTTGTTTTCACCTCTTTAGAACGTGATTCCAAGAGAAAAGGGCATGTTTAATTTTGAATTTTGCTAATTTTTATCCTTAGATGCAGTACTTTTGCCCTCTGCTCTTCTCACCGTGATGACTGGTGGTGTAATTCCATTACAGAAAACGTAACTTTAATGAGCAGTGAAGGGTATGCCCCTCCCTAGGAGCTGTTTCTGTATCTAGTGTGTTTGTCCTAAGTTTGCTACCTGTGTTTGGTTTGTCATCCCTGTTATCCATGCACTCATGCTGCTTCCTTCAAAAACAGACATTTTTTTCTCAGAACAAGGATTTATATTGGTTAAAACAGCATTTTATGTGAGATGTAGCATGGGGTAGATTGCTAGAGCTGAGCTGAGCATAAGTGACTTGTACCGAAATCGCCACTGTTGAAAAAATGGTTTATTTGCTGTTCGTCACAGTGGAAAGCAAATTTTTGTGGGTTTGCTTTTTTACACTGACTCTTTTCCCATTTTGCTCCTAGGTGGTGCTGCGGAGCAATCTGGAAACATAGAAACTGGAGATGAAATTCTTGCTGTTAGCGGAAAATCATTACTTGGCCTCATGCATTACGATGCCTGGAACATTATTAAATCTGTGCCAGAGGGCCCTGTTCAGCTACTGATCAGAAAACACAGAACTTCAGTGTGATGGAAGCACTACATCTAATCACACTTGCTAAGACAAAACATTTAAAACTGGCTAGAAGCTGTCTTTTTTTCTAAAGCCACACAAAAGTGTCTTAATGCTCTACAGAGAGGTGCTAAGAGCCCTGGAGAACCACTGAGCATGCACGTGATGAGCATCATAAAATCTCACCTAATTATTGAGGATGAAGGAAGCCAAATGTTAGAGACATTTTTGTATTATGTGGCAGTTTTAATGAAACTTCAAGACCTCTCCTGGATTTTATTTTAAAGTATTTTGACTGAGATAAATAACCCTGTGCCTGATCCTGGTATTTTTAGTATCTGCAGAGGGCTGGGAGTATAACTTGTTGGTTGCCATCCTGTTGATGAGGATGGGTATTTAGGCTGTACTATATCACCTAGCTGTAATAAGACTTCAGGACACTTATTAAGGGTCTGATCCTTTTTTGTTGTAATACGAGAATGTCTGGAACAATCTCTCTTTATTCTTCTAAGTGCAGTTTTGCTAAAAATGCATGACAAAAGAGTATAATTTTGCACAACTTTTATGCCTAAAACATGAGCATTTTATTGCAAAGCTGAAAGACTTCAGTGATCGCTAAGTACATCTGAAAGCTGGGCTGCTTTTATTTGTCTGCAAGAGGTTTAAGGCTGCCCAACAAAACAATTAAGCTTGGAAAATAGTGGTCTGAAATGGGGATTATAACAGATTAAATCTGAACTGGCCTTATTTGTGGTGGCTTTTAATCTCTGATTTTGTCTTCTCCTGTCCAGTATTTATTTTTGCTTGTGTGAGGGTGTGTGTGTGTGTGGGGGTGGGTGTGTGTAAGATAGGAGTGCGCCTGGCTGTGTCAGGAATGTGCAGGTGCTGAGGGTTCTGTATGGTGAAACTGAAAACTGTGTAGATGGGAGAAACCATAACGTTAGATACAGCAAAACTGGAAGGGTTGCAATGCCAGGGGCACTTCGTTTGGATTTTCTCATGTCTACTCACAGTGGAGGTATCAGAAGCGGGCCGTGCTGCTGAGTGTTATTTATAGTCTGCCGTGTTGGGAGGAGAGTGTATGGGTGCAAGAGATTAGACTCTGTTATTGCTCTTCCTACATCTGGGATAGCTAAACAACATGAGATGCACGAGGAGATGGGCCAGTGTCCTTATCAGCTGAGCACAAATTGTTTGTTCTAGACTGCTCAGGTTGTTTGTTACGTTAGTCTGGAGACTGCTCTCAGCCTGCATGCCCAGGGTGAGGAACTGTCAGCCTGGAGCGAGTCCAAATCTGAAGCGCTGCCCTCTTTTATAGTGAGCCAAGACACTGTGTAGCTGTTACAAAAATGTCTGGGCTTGTCACTTGGCCCTACCCCAAGATCAAGCTATAGTTCAGTTTATTTACATTTGTTCAACAGTGCTTGGAGCAATCGCTTCCAGGTTAGTAGAACACTCACTTTGGTTAATTCCTGTGACAGCTTTGTTAGACTGCAACTTGTAATGTGCAGAGGAAAATTCAGTTCTGTGAGGCAACCTGAGCAGAAAAGGTGTGCAATGTTTGCCTAAAAATGAACAGATTTCATTCTTTTTCAGTGACATATTAGCATGTCAATCCAGGGAGAGATTCAACTTTTGGTTACAGGAAAGGCAATACTGTACTTCATCCTACAGCTGCTTTGCCCACAGGATTTCTCTTCAAACTGATTCAGGTTCAGTGCTGTGACATGACTGTGGAATTGGGTTCCCTGTGACACCAAAGCTCGGCCACTCTGTCAGGGACCGGTCCTTGCCTCCGGTCACCTCTGTGGTGCGAGAGGCTTCTGGAGAGGAGACAACTCTTTGGGTCAGAGGACCGCAATAAGGTTGCAGGCTTGTGCTGGGATAAAAGAGGTTACCTCTGCATATTTGCTGAAAAACAGGGAGAAGACATTTGGCGATGACAATTAAATGGCAAGGCCTTGTTGTTGAGGAATGACCAAAATCTGATTGTAATAGAGTGTATAATAAATACATAAAGTGCATGTGGAATTTAATGCAGCATAGTGAGTACATACCTGTATACATATAATACGTACCAGTGCAGTGCTGAGTTTTTGCTGCTTTAATGTGGTGAATCACAATTGTGTTTTAGAAAAAGGCATTTTTTTCAGTCCACAGTTTAACGTTTTGGAGGTTATAATGCAGAGAGCCATGTGTCTCTCTTGCTGCTAAACCAGTGTAAGCTCAAAGGTAAAGTCTTCATTTTGTAAATTAACTTAATTTGAGCTGTCTTAAGATGATACATGGTGGATATTTTCAGACGCTTATTTGCAGATACTGTTCATTGTGAGTGTTTTAGAATGCTTTCATTTATCAATAATCGAATACTGTTCAGTATTTTATTTTACATGCATGTAGATATATGTTGGCTGAGTAACAGCAAAAAGGCGGGGATTTTTGTGAGTGATTCAGTAGTAGCTATAATTTAAAAGATAGGTTTAATGTCTGATAGTTACTATGGGTAGAATGATGTTTTTCTCTAAGTAACATAACAGCAAGAAAATAATAGTATCTAACCCTGATTGTTTCTGTTCCTGAAAATACTTTTATTTTGTGAAAGAACAGGAAACATCTTTACTGATGCTACCAGTGTTGATTTGATTACAGTAGCATTTCCTGACATCTCTGTTGGGGTGAAATACCCCGTAAAAGCCCCAGGATTTATGCAATATGGGTCTGCTTTATTATAAACAGGATGGATAGACCAAACAGATGTAGTGAACCTTTGGTTATGCACCTGGCAAAGTAAATGTTTAGATTTTCTGAGAGCCTGGTCACACCAAAATGACAAGAGGGCATTGCATTAGTTCATCAGTATTCAGAAGATTCACAACCATTTTTGGCCTTGCTGTTTGCATATTGGTCCCTGTGGTAATTCTTGGCCATGCTGGGGGCTGGTCAAGCTCTAGGACAGTGGTGGCTCTCCAGAGGCTCCTAGCTGCGTCTTGGAAGACCACAAAATCAGAATGAAATTATGGACTTTGTCCAAAACTCCTCACCAGGGACCTGAAGGCATTCCAGATAAGGTGTGTTTGCTCTGAGATGGAGAAAGCGTGGTGGAGGGCTTTGCCACTTCTAGGCCTGAGGCAGCTCAGGGTGCACAACCTGGATATGAGTGCGATACTGGTGCGATACTACCATTGCATATTTTGCAGCCTTTTTGTAGCTGGAAGCTCTTTCCGGCTTCTTGTGGGGATAGAGTCTGTATTTTAAAACTGTGAGATTAGGCCTAAGTTAGGGAGGGAGCAACATCTGATCATTTTCTTGCTAAAAAAAAAAAAGAATATGAGGGCAGGTAAGTATTAATAAGTTGTTGAGTGAATCATATTTTCTAATGATCCTCACTTACAGTTAACCCTAGTTAATGTTCTGCAGTGGTTCTTGTCCAAATCTGAAGGAACTGTTCCCAGATGGGAATGTTTACCTGCTTCTACATTTAGGGTGTGTAAATGTATACGTGGAAATATTGATCAGGAGTAGACTAGATCATGTGAGAAAATGGGATCCCACCCTAGGTAGGTTTTGTGTGTTAGGCTGATACACTTATTGTATGATACTGTATATTTACACTTTTATTTATATAAATAAAACTTCTTTTAATGAAAACGGTTTAATATGCCTTGTATATTAAAAAAGTGAGTGCAATAACATGAAATAGATTGTACATTTTTCAATTTGCTGTCTCTGTAATGTAAATCTGTATTGCCATAAACTGTTTTGTTTGGGGATATTAGTGATTTTGAAAATAAATGGTATCCTTAGTACTACTCTAGATAGTTATTTCTATTACGCCAAAGTCTGGTCCGCAGTTGGAACGGGCATGGCAGGGACACGGTTGTCCTGGAGAGCACAGTCAAATAAATACAAAGCATTAATGCTGTCCCGATGTGCATCTAAGCTGTTAAAGATCTTAGCTGGTGAATACCACTCTTGTAAGAACTGTCACTCTATGAAGAGGCTTAATGCATTTAAGAAGTGTTAGAAGGTGTTGTATAGGACCTGCTTTGGTATCTTGGAAGATGTGCTTAGTTTTTTCTTGCCACTTTGCAAGAAAAAAGTGGAAGGCAAAAGTGAAATGTAGAGTTTTCATCAAGAGCAGAAATCTCTGGAGTACGTTGCCTATGAACTATACCTTCTGCTCAACCTCTGGGCTATAAAAGAACAGGTTGTATATATAGGGAGTGTGTACTTACAACCAGTCCTAGACTGATTGTTTTCCATCTTGTCTTCCACCTACCTCAGGGATAAACTCCCCTCCAAAACCCATTGAGCAGCCCAGCAGTGTGGGCTGGGCTGGAGATAACCTCTCTGTGGATGGAGTGGAGCTCCAGTGGCAGGTAGACACCACAGCCTCCAAACTAGGAAAGTTTGCATCCAGCAGTCCACCTTTTTACAGACAGAGCTTGCTTCACTGTTGCTGCTTGGTAGCTCAAAGCAAGCCTGCCTCCCAGAAAGATGAGTCAGCCTAGAAAGCAGGATCTGGACTCCTTCCCCTCAGCTGCTCTGCCATGGGGAATGCCAAAGGTGCTCAAAATCCCACACTGCCTGGCAGCACATGGACACATCAGCTAGTCACTGTGAGGTAGGCTGAGCTGGAGGAAGGAGTCTGAGTGAAGCATTTCGTATCCGCATTGCAAGCCCGTGTGCATTGCCCCATAGTGGGCTGGGTGCTCACTGCAGGAGCAGCAGCGTGACTGGCATCTCCCAACCAGCACACACCATGGCACAGTCCTGCCCTCTTCCCAGTACGTTTTGTGCTTACCTGAATCTCTCCTGTTGTGTGTTGCAAACCTCACCGTATCCTCCAGTGCACAGTGCTGCCCGTAAGGGCCAGGTGGGCTTTTCTGCAAGGAGAGGAAGGCATACACTTTTCTGTGTGAGTCGCATTTCCCTTGTCTCTAGGCTTGTGCCCCAAAAGCCGCTGCATTTGCTTTCAGTTTCCTTCTCTGGGTGCTGTGCCACAAGGGTGCAAGAAAGCAAGAGTCGCGTGAGGAGGGAAAAGCCCCGGCTTTTCTGCTGAATCACCCTGTGGGAAAGGTTAGTGTGTTGAGCTCCCAGCTTGTCCTGCAGGCGCCAAGGCCCTTACCTGTGCTGGAGGGGAGAAAAGGCGAGCTTTGTGGTCTCCCAGGACCTCTTTTGCATTGGGACTCCTTTTCACCACATCCCACTCCCTTGCAAATAGCCATGATGAGGGACATTATGGAGCCTGTGTTGTTACACAGATGAGATTGTGCAAGGTGTAAAACCAGTAATGTGGGAAGGGGATGGATGGGAAGGTGCAGGGTGCATATGCACCTACCTCATGCTTGTTCCAGCACAGCCGTCCACAGCCAGGGCCTGGCTTCTGCCTCCAGGGCAAGACATATTTAGCCACGAAGATCTCTGCTTCCTTCTCTCCTGTGGGAAGCCCAGCCCTTTTGCTTTCTTTCAGTGACTCCTCTGTACCCATCCTCCTATCTCCCCTTCTCCCTTTTTCTACTAACACACGACATGAGCTGGGGCCCACAGTGCTCGAGCCTCAGAGCAGCCTGGCTCTTACAAACTCCATCTTAATTGTCCCAGACAGTGCCTAAGAAAAGAGGAAAACAAAAGAGAGAATACACTATGTACTTAATCCATAAATGGACTAGTATATGCAACTTCATTTATCCACCAAGACACAGGAAGCGGTAAAAAATTACTTTTAAGTTTTACATAACTCAGTTGTGTTCTGGGGACTGGGCTTTTTCTGAAGGCTTTGAGGCATGGATAGATGAGGAACTTGGCACAAAAAAAAGTATGAGGAGTTTGCAGTTTGAGCACACTTTTGTTTTCATTTGTTTTTTTTTAATCCTATAACAGTAACATACAGAGCTCAGACCTAAATGAAATATGTAGAGACACCTGTTTTTTTTGTTTGCAATCAGGTTTATCACTTTATGTAAAAAGTTACTGTTTATTTCTCTTTTTTTTTTTATGGCTTTGCTGCTCTGCTGTTCCCTGCTAGCATTACTCAACACAACTTAATGGCCAAATAGGTCCATGTGTCTCTGGTGTGGCTGTTGATAGTTCCAAAATCTCATCTACACGGCCTGGAAAGCATCAAAGCTGCCACTTTATCACATTTGATGGAAGGCTGATGATTACTGTCCCTGTCCGCAGGCAGAGGTAGTGTGATGGAGAGCCCCTGGAGAAGAGGCTCCCAACGGCACTCCCTGGAGCTGGTGGCACAGCAGGAGCAGGATGTGCAGTGGCTGGGTGCAACGTCTGCTCAAGCAGGGAAGTGACGCTGTGGGGCAGTGTGTGGCTGCACGGGCAAGGGGAAGCTGCACTTCATGGTGCCCACAGCAACTCAAAGGCCAGCCATCGCTGGGTTGGGGGACATGTCCACCCCACTGCCTCTGCACTGCTAGTCTCTCACTCTCCTTTTCACCTGGCTGGAAGATTCAAAGCTTTGGTCCAGTAGCTTGGTGCATTTTTTTTTCTTTCCTAAGCAACATTGGGTTGTAAAAGCGCTTTTGCAGCACCTCAACCCTGTGTCCAACACCTCTGTATCAGTAAGTGCCTGGAAAGCAAGTAATGATGCATTATTTAGTGCCTGTTGCTTCTGATGAAGGAGATCAGATCATTTCTTCTTGTCACCACTTGTCCTTAGTAAACTTCATTTCAGACATTTCCTTTACAGAAAAAGCCAACCACGTCTTGCTTTTTCCATGTAGTTGTGTTCCTTGAAGTGCTTGATTCAGCTAGAAGATTTCACACATTAATGACAATTGCAATAATTTCTAAATAATTTTTCATTTAAAAAATAAAATTCCTGTCATTAAATGATTTTTATAAAGAACACTTGATGCAAATAAACATCCTTTCCCCAAACAGGGACTTGCCCTCCCATCCCGCAATGTGTAAATCTGTAACTAGACGGATGTTTTCCAGCAGTCAGGGCATTTTCTGCAGTTAGCCAATACTAAAACCAGAACCTTTTTGCTTCTCCATTGATAGTCTCATATGCACTGGCATCATCTCACCATACAGCTGAATCAGTCTGATAATGTTGTGCTGAGCAAACAAGTTACCTGAAGCTGTAGTTTCTTGGATTTTTCCCTACCTACCCAAGCCATTTCCTTGACGCACTGCCCATGCCACAACAGCACTGGGGAAAGCCCAGCTGCTGTGCTAAAATATTACCTCCCTAATATCTGACCCTGTACAGGAGGACCTGGATGTGGTCTTATGCAATTGTCATGGCTCAGTCACATCTCTTTCAGGAATGCAAAGGGGATGGTGCAACCAGAAATCTGCCCTTAATCACTGCCGCACAGCAGGTGGCAAAGGCAGCTGTTGCCTCAGCTCAGATACTGGAGCTGGGGGTGGCAGGGGAAGTGCAAACATCATATTCTGACCTGAGCAGAGCATAACACAGGCAAAACCCCAAAGGTACAAAAGCCTGGTGAAGGGTATTATACTGGGGCCATCCTCTGCTCTCACCCCTCCCAGGTGGCATGTTCACTGGCCTTACGCAGTGTTGATAAAGGTAACTGGTTTCTTTCAAGGTCTGCAAGCTGGCTTGTTCCCTGCAGGGAGGTGCCTTGTCCCTTCAAGAGGGGACAATGGCACAGAGGTGCTGGAGGAACTGTGCCAAGTGGTACTCCCGCCATCCTTTTCCTGCAGAGGAGGGAATGATGCCTTCCTTCTCCTCCCGGAGAGTGGGAGTCCCATTTGCTATCTGTCAGAGGAATTGAGGGGGCCTGTAGGAAAGGTGTGGACAGGCTTTTTAGCAGGGCCTGTTGTGACAGGACAAGAATTTTTAAACTAAGGGAGGGTAGATTCACACTGGATATAAAGAATGAATTTTTTTACAACGAGGGCAGTGAAACACGTTGCCCTGGGAGGCAGTGGAGGCCCCATCCGTGGAAACATTCAAGGTCATGTTGGGTGGCACTCTGAGCAACCTGCTCTAGTGAAAAGATGTCCCTGCTCCTGCAGAGGAGTTGGACTAGATGATCTGTGAAAGTCCTTTCAACCCAAAGTATTCTATGATTCTATGCCAAAGCCTCCATTAGATGAAACAGCTGACACAGCTTTATTGAAGGTCACTCCTATTTCATGGGTTATCTCCTTTTGCTAGAGGACTAACATCCGCTTTCACACTTTCGGAAGGCTTTCAGACTGGTGAGATTTACATTGCAAAGAGACTCTGCATGAGAAGAGAGCATAGCTTTGGCCATCCAGACAATATATTGACGCACATGGGTAAAGACCCTTGTTTACAGCAGTGACAGCTTTGGGGACTATTGCTCACTGGGAGACCCACCATCAGTCACCTATTTCATGGAAAACCCTGCCAGATTGAAAGACAAACACGTCATATCCGCAGCCCTTCCTGTTCAGCCTCATTGCACCTCTATGGATGCACGTCATGCCCTCACACCATCTCGTGTTGATGGGAGGAAAGTCATAAAATTAGTCTCTTCCAGCAGTATATGCTAAAAATAATGAGCAGCATATGAGACATTGTATTTTAGATGACTGAAAAACATCCCATGGAGGGCAGGAAGGAGAAGGGAGGTGTTGTCTGTTGTCTAGCAATTTGTTTAGGAAATACCACTTGTGCATCCTCTCTCAGGTATGAGAGCGTGAGCTGGCCGAGGACACCGGTCTGGTTTTTGCTTGTTTGAGCACAGTGCAAACACAACCTGGGGCTGCACTTGTTGCTTTAGCAGGTGCCCACAGGCTGTGGTTAACTGAGAGCGCTACAGGGCGGCAACTCCAGCAGTTTGCTTTGGCGGACGGGTTGGTATTGTTTTTTTCATATCAGGTGCTTGCAGGTGAGTCAGACACCTTCAGACAGCGATGCCGTGCCCCAGTGATGGGATTTTTTTTTCCTTGCCCTTTAGGGAGGAGCAGGTCACAAGCATTGTGCTCTGGCTGTGACCTTACTGGAGAGGGGCCAGGCTCTGGCAGGCAGCAAGTGAGCGTGTCTGGATGTTTTTACAAGGCTGACGGACTCTTAAAAGTGTAATTTGTTTGCTGGTGGGGCTGTGCAAAGACATGCTGTGCAGCACCTGCAGTAGCACTTGGCTGATGGGCCTTCTCAGGATCACTTTGCTGATGCCCCTGAAGCTCCTCCAAGTTTCTGCTACTTGTTAGCTGGGAAAGAACAAGGAATTTCTTCCCTTTGTTTTTTGTTTACTAGAAACCAGAGCTTTTAGCCAGGAAGCTCTTAGTCCTACTTGCACTGGGAACACGTGCCTCAGGTGTATTCCCTGACTGTGAAGGTCTGCACGATAACAAGGGCACAATGAGTCAGGGAAAAGTATGTTGATGTGCAAGGCATAGTAGGTGAGGATCCTTGGCTCACATCTCCACCAACACATCTTTGGGTTCCAGGTTTAGAAAGGAAGAATAAGCTCTGTACTATCCCTTTGCTAGTCCCTTGTGGCAAGCAGTATTGTTTCCACCTTTTTGAGAAGTCCAGCTTTGAACTTCGGAGAAAGTAAGAATCTGACATTGGTGAAACCCTGTGTTCCTTTCCGCCTGCATCTGAGTTAAAACCCTTTACTTGGATGTCTATCCTTATGCTGAACCCCACTCAGAGGAACCGAGAGGGACTCTCTTCCCCAAAGCTGCAACACCTCTGGTAGAACTAATGAAGCTCCTAACATCACCCAACTATTCTGTGGGCAGTAGTTACTAGAAAATATTAGAACAGGTGTCTCAATTTCCCATTTTAATGCTCAAGTATACGTTTATGTCTCGTTCTTCTTAAAGGCAGAAGTAAAAGCCTAATCCCCCAGTGCATACCTACTGGCACTCTGCTGTTGCACCAGTGTGTGCCTGCTGACTTGGCAGTATGGAAAGAATTTGTATCACACGATCACGCATTCAGAATCCACAAAAAAAAAACAACCCTAAGTTACAACAACAATGACTCATTTTTCTCGCAAACACTTTCTATTTATTATCTCAGCAAGAATTCAAGACATACGTCTACAGGGCATACAGTAAAACATCTGGCCTGTATCCAGAATAGGCCTTCAGAAAAACAAATTTGTGTTGATATAGTCATATAAAGGAGCCTTTGCAGAAGTAACAAAAGGAATTCTAGGGAAGCCATCAGCAAGCACACCTACTCATATACTGGCACTGGTAGCTTGAATCTAGGTCTTTTTCCTGAGCTCCCAGTGAATGAAAACACTCTTGACAATGCCCAGAAAAACATAAAAACATTTCACAAAAAGCAAATATAGTCTTAGCAGATCTAAACAGAAAAATACTGTTCTAATACTTAATTCATATATCCCCATGACAATGCATTTACAGTGATAGCTTTTTTTTTTCCATAACATTAATGTATACTATAGCCTGACAAATTGGGCAGGCTCTATGAAGTCTGCACCTCATTTCCTACTGCATTTCAAAGCAGCATACATCGAGCAGAACAGTTCTCCAGAGTCCCAGACAGGCATGATCATTGTTTAGTGTCCTTGATGAAGACTCCAACAATTTACCTCACTCAGGATATACAGTGGGAACACTTCTGTTGAAGTCAGGGCTGCCTTTGATGAACAGTTTTGATGAGCTGCACGTGGTGCTAGCCTGAAAGATGGTGTTTAGCCAAACAGAAATTCTACGCATTTAGCTTTTGACACCTGAAAACCTGACCTCTGTACATGTCAGCAAAACACATTACTTTGCAGTAGTAAGGCAAATAATAACTGTCCTTGAAACACTATATTCTCACTGAAAAGGTATTAGCTGGCTTAGAGGAGGAGGGAATGTGCATGTGGCCCAAGCCAACGACAAAGCTTCCAGTAACACCACTAGGATGTCTGAAATATTTCATGCAAAAAGCAGCCAAAGTCAGCCTCTGCCTAGTGAAATCAGTGACAACAAGTAACAGCCATCCAGAGTTGGTTGTCACAGAGCGACAAGAGCTATGTTAATAACAGTTCGGCAAAGGCAGATTCAGAAGAGCTAAGCAAAACATTAATTTTATAAATACAAATATTCTCTATAAGGGAGGAAAAAAAATTTAACAGACCCAGAGTTCAGAATGTGCAACTATACAGATTTAAACAGTGCAAATGTACTTACTTACATGGTTAGTTAAGAGAAGAAACTCTAACCATTTACCTAAGAAGTAGCTACAAAACATGATCAGCTTCAGCCATTTCCTTGCCAGCTTGCACCCATGAAAAAATACTGTTTAGGGTCATGTCTGAGCTGAACGGACTAGCAGAGTTACTATTTACCTTTACAGTGATCAGCATGCTTAATTTGGCTCCTCCAAAGCCAGCCAAGGGTAGTAACCCCTCAGTGAGATAAGTATAGTGCATCACCATCCTCTAGATGTGCTCCAGTGGTTTCATTATTCCAGAACCAAAATGAGGTTGCCATGAAATGAAATGGAAAAGAAGTACAAGGGAAGAACCTTCACTTGAAAATATCATTAAACATACAGAAATCCAAGGCTGCTTCCCTGTAGTGAATGTAACATTCAATTCTACTGATATTATTTTTTCAAAGAGAGGTAGTTACTTTCTTTGAATAAATAATATTCTCAAGAAAATTTGAGATTTAACTTGGATTCAACTTGTAAGATCTACTTCTGTCGAAGAGTCGTTTATAAAGACACAGCAGTATTGTACTGTTCTCAAGAAATTCTTTGTAACGTTGAAAGAATCCTTACAGCAAACACACATATCTCAGTATCTGTATTTGGGTAATATATATATGTCTTATATAATACTATACTAAAGTATGCTCCCCTCTGCGATGCATAAAATATTTCCTTATCAGAAAACATTACGCTTTCTTCTAGTTAATGTATTTTATGTCACATTTTGAATGGTTTTTATACTAATTTTTGAGCCTAACAAGTAGGATTCAATTGATAGTTCTCTGAAATATTAATTTTATACACACTGGGTGCACATATTTATATTTTATACATAAAATATATACATACAAACGTATATATATAATATAGACTAGAACTATACAACATTGTGCTAATCCATAGAACTGTAATTTTTACTCCCCAAAGCACATCCTGTAACAAATAACCTTTCAATAAAGATAGTGGTCTACTTAACAAATGAAATAATCCCACCCTCGGATCCCTGTCCAGCAGAATCCATGCTCTAGAAATCAAGACCAGTCAGTAACCAAGCAGATGGCTTTTGCCATGTGATGTATGATCCCAAGTTCCAAGACACTGACACTTGGTTTTGTTTCTCCCTGAAGGCACACTCCTGTGGCACACGAGGGCAGAGGCTGACTGGGGAAACTGGGCTCCTGGAAGTCTTCACAGACCAGGCTGGTGGGCAAGTTCAGTCTTGCCCCAAGTCTTCCCAACCCATAGCTCTACCCATCTCTCTCTTTCTTCCACCTGGCACTCATATGCCAATATTGCCACTACATTCTTCAAAGACATCATGTCACAACAGGCATCCTTCAGCAAAAACACAAGGCAAAGAGCTTTCTTCATCCATCAGCATCAGTGAAGTCTCTTGTTCCAAATCCATGAAGTCAATGTCTTTCCTTGTTATTCAGCGCACCGTGTCCAAAGGAGAGGCTCACGTCTCCGGGAAGAAGAACTTCGTGAGGAGGTTCAGGATCTTCTGCCGCAGGTCCCACTTGTCACCTATCCTGCGCAGCTGCAGCGCACATTCTGCCACCACCTCTCGCTCTGCAGGGCACATGCAGACACTCAGAATTTGTTTTAATCATAATGACATCTTGGCAATATTGTGTTTTTTCACCCATTTTTTTCTCTTTTCTCAGCAATAACACAAACAGACCCAGGCACAGACCCAGACCCACCCCCCACCCCCACCCCCCCCCCGCCCCACAGTACAAGCAGCAGCTGCATCCTTCCCGCCTTCACACTGGGATGCCCGTGGCACGGAGGGCGCCCCCGCGCTCCGAGTGCTGCAGCCCGGACAGAGACGTTTGTGTGTCTTGTGTCTGTGTGTTTGTGTCCCATCCCCTCCCGCCTCGTGTGTGCATCTGTGTGTCCGTGTCTGTGTGTCCGTGTCCGTGTTCACGTGTGTGTCCCATCCCCTCCTGCTTGATCCGTGTGTGTGTGTGTGTGTGTGTGTGTGTGTGTGGCTCCGTTTATGTGTGTCAGTCTGCCTGTGTCTGTACGGGTTCCATCCCGTCCTGCCCAGTCTTTGTGTGTGCTTGTGTGTCCGCGTGTCTGTCTGTGTCTGTGTGTCCCATCCCCTCGCGCGTCCCATCCCCTCCCGCCTGTATCCCGCTCCCTTCACCTTCGGTACCTGCGGGAGCGGCGGGAGGCGAGCCCTTGCGCAGGGTCCTGCCGGGCATCATCGCGGGGTGCTGGGCTCGGCTCGGGTGGGTCGGGCTCGGCCGGGTATAGCGCGGCGACAGCGACACCAGTGAGGCCGGGTGGGGCGGAGCGCGGGCTTAAGAGCGGCGGCGGCGCGGCGGGGCTTTCCCCGGGCCGTGACGTGCAGCACCGCGCGGGGATCCCGCCCCCGCGGGCCAGCGGCGGCCTGCCCGAGCCCGCCACGGGCGAGGGGGCGGAGGGAGGGGGCGTGAGGGGGGAGGAGGGGTGGAGGGATGGCATCTCCTTGGGTGAGAAGAGCTGAAGGGATGGAGTGTCCATGGGGGAGAAAAGGTGGAGGAATGGGGTGTCCATGTGAGAGAAGAGGTGAAGGGATGAGGGGTGCTATGGGAGGAGGTAGAGGTGTGGGATAGGGTGTACTTGGTGGAATAGAGGTGAAGAGATGACATGTGCTTGGGGCAGAAGAGTTGGAGGAACTGGGATGTCCTTGGGGGAGAAGATGTGGAAGGATGGAATCTTCTTGGGGGAGAAGAGGTGAAAGGATAGGATGTCTTTGCGGGAGAAGAGGTGGAGAGATGGAGTGTCCTTGGGGGAGAAGAGGTGAGGGAAGGGATGGAGTGTCCTTGGGGAAGAAGAGGTAAAGCAATGGATTGTCCTTGGGAGACAAGACGTGGAGGGATGGAATGTCCTTGGGAGACAAGACGTGGAGGGATGGAGTATCCTTGGGGGAGAAGAGGTAAAGGGATGGAGTGTCCTTGGGGGAGAAGAGGTGGAGGGATGGAACATCTTTGGGGCAGAAGAGGTGGAGGAATGGGGTGCCCTTGGGGAATAGAAGCTAGAGGCATGGGATGGGCTTGTGTTGGGCCAGGAGGGAGGGAGAGAGGGATGGATGGGTTTTGCATCTTCTGGGAAAGAAAAGGCTGAGGGATATAGCTTGGCGTAGAAGACGTGGAAGGATGGGGTGTCCTTGTGGGAGAAGAAATGGAAGGATGGTGTGTCTTTGAGGGAGAAGAGCTAGAGTTGTAGGACGCATCATCCTTCCACCTCTTTTCCCCTTGTGTACACTTGTCATGGGGTGGAGGGATGCAATTTGCATCTTCTGGGCAAGAACAGATGGAGGGATGGGGTAAACTTCAGGGAGAGGAGGTGGAGGGATGGGATTTTCTTGGGGGAGAAGGAATGGAGGGATGGCTTGAGCTTGGGGAAGAAGAAACTGAGGGACTAGGTATCTTTGGCAGAGAAGAGTTGTAGTATGAGCTTGTTGTGGGCCAGGAGGGGTGGAAGGATGCAGTTTGTATCTTCTGGGCAAGAAAAGATGGAGGGATGGCATGAGCTTGGGGAGAAGTGGAGGGACAGGGTGTGCTTCAGGGATAAGAGGTGGCGAGATGGAATGTCCTTAGGGGAGAATAGCTAGAGGCATGGGATGGGGCTGTGGTGGACAGAGAGGTGTTGAGGTATGGTGTTTGCATCTTCTGGGCAAGAAGAGGTGATGGGATGGGGTCTGCTAAGGGTAGAAGAGGTGGAGGGATGGTGTGTTCCTGGGAGAGAGAACTAGAGTTGTAGGATGGGCTTGTCGTGGGCCAAGAAGTGTGGAAGGATGGGGTTTGCACCTACTGGGCAAGAAGAAATGAAGGGATGGGACCTGCTTGGGGTAGAAGAGATGGAGGGATGGTGTGTCCTTGGGGGAGAAGAGCTACAGTTGTAGGACACACATTCCCTCCACCTCTTCTCCCCTTGTGTAGGCTTGTCATGGGCCAGGAGGGCAGGGTGGGACATGGTTTGTATGCTCTGGGCAAGAAGAGATTGAGGGATGAGGTGTGCTCAGGGGAGGAGAGGCAGAGGGATGAGGTCTGCTTAAGGGAGAAGAGGTGAGGGGATGGCATGTGCTTTGGGGAGAAGAGGTGGACAGATGGCATGTGTGTGGGGATGAAGAGGTAGAGGAATGAGTTGTGCTTAGGGAAGAGGAACTAGAGGCATGGGATGGACTTGTAGTAGGGCAGGAGGGAGGGATGGGATTTGTGTCTTCTGGGCAAGAATAGCTAGAGAGATGGAGTGTCCTTGGGAGAGAAGAGGTGGAAGGATGGGGTGTGCTTGGACAAGCAAAAGCATAGGGTGGGGTGTGCTTGTGACAGCAAGAAGACATGGAGGGATAGGTCTGCTGACTCTTAACCAGGAGATGCTCTTGATACAATGCTCTTGACACCTTATTGAAGGTGATGGTGACCTTGGCCTCAAACAAGCCATAGGGAAACAAACTGGCCCATATCACATGCCATTTGCAACTCAGGGCCGCTCTCCTGCTGGTGGACCCTCCCTGTGGCAGTGCAGTGCTTGTGCAGTGTGTCGCTGGCTGACACGTGCCAGGGCACACTTACCTGCTGTTAATTTTTGATTATGTTTTTCAGATGGAACAAGAGCTGTAATGATAAAGTTGCCCTCGTGGCTTAGTGATCATTGCACAGTGTTGGGAGAGCTGCCAGTGATGAGTGAGTCACTCACATGCCTCCTGCCTGTCAGAGAGTTGGCATTTGGTGCGGTGGCACATAGGATGGACTTTTGTTTTTAAGGGGAAATGAAAACACTTTGATGCACAGAATGCATGGATGGACCAGTCATAACAAGGAACCAATTTGTGGCTGAAAGCCAGTAAATGCCCACCTCTCCAATCAAAACACAGCTTTGAGAAGGAAGAGATGCTGTGGGATAATACAAAACAAGGGGCTCTTGAGAAGCTCCTCTCTGTGGGATAGGAGTCTCTTAGTGACGTGTCTAGAAACACTGATGACTTCGAAGTCTATTGGAATAGGAAACATTTACCAAATCAGCACAGGAACTCTTTTCCCTGTGTATTTCCAGGAAGTGATGGGATACCTGAAACAGGATTGGGATTTCTCTCCCTGCATAGGAAACCTCAACCCCACTGGTGCCTGGCAGTGGGCACAGTGGTGCCTCAGGGCTGGCATGCGGGAGAGGCAGTGGTGCCAGCTCACAGATAGGGCATGTCTAAGGGTGAGATGTCTGAACCAAAGCTATGGCTTGATGAGGCTTTTGCACGGCCATTCCAAAGAAGGTGACTGGGTTGCAGCAGGATCCAGTGGCACTCCATAGTGTGCTCTGCTGTGTTGTGACCTGGTGTCAGTGTAGCTTAGGTTGGCCACAGAAGAGTTTCTGATGTTTTTGAGAAGGTATTGTCTTCATCCCTCACCCTTTGATATAATACCTATATTGCACATAGGCTTATTTGCTTGACTTCATGTGTTCAGGGTCTTTTTTCAGCAGTGTGAACACCTCTCTTTGTAACCCAGCCCCACTGAGGGAGAGCTGCCCTTTGACCCTATCATTCCTGTTACATAAGAAACTGTTTCTTCAAAACAGGTTTGTTGGGTTTCAGATGGCGGGAAGGCGGATAAACAGCTCAGAAGCATGTCAGGCTGCATGACGTGTTGTTCCTCACAGTGGAGGTGCTGCGATCTGCAGCATGTGATTCCTGGGGCTGCATCTCACAGCCATAGCCTAATGGCTGCTCCAGAAATCATGGCAGCACCTCTAAGGCACTGATGCAGGGATCTGGAGTGCTTACCAAAACCCTCCATGTGCAGCCAGTGCTCTCGGAGCTCAGCAATGCCAAAGGAAGGGAAAGCACTCATATAAACTCAGACTGTGGGAAAGGTGGACACACCAGTCCCTTGCGCTGCTGGGCACATGCGTGTTATTTTTCTCATTTATTTCGGTCATTTAGGCAGAGCCAGTAATGACCTGAGACTTGTTCCTCTTTTTGCATTCAGAGACAGACCTAAGACTTGGGTAAATTATTTAAATGACGGTTCCTCCAGTGAGACAAAAAACCAAATGAACCTTGATCCTGTCCTGCTTAGCAACACTTCTTCACCCAAAAGGGGGACGATCTTTAAAGACAACTTCTCCCTGTATCTCTGCAGCAGCACCAAGAGACGGGCCCTTTGTTTGAGCATATGCAGGAGAGGAAATGCTTTCCTTGCGAGAGCAGCTGGGCACAAACAAGTGGGAAAGACAAGTCACGGGAATTAATTTTCTTTATTTTATTTTAAAATAGTGGCAGGTGGGAGACATTCATCTACAGATTGGGTTAATAGACCTGCCTGTGAGCCAGAGTATCTGTGAGCCAGTGCTCATCTCTGCTGAGTGCCACCCCCTTGCCCTGGTCAAAGCCCTGTGTCTGACTGCAGTGGTGTAAGGCAGGAAGCCCCACTGTTTAGAAGGGAGCTGGCTTGCACCACCTCTGGATCTGGCCCACCTTCCCACAGGGCTTTACTAGTTTATGAGGTCCTTACTGGTGTGTGACAAATCACGGTCCATTATGGCGGGAACAGCACACAGTGAGGCCGCTGCCAATTATAGGATTGCACAACAGGGGTAGAGCAAAAAAAAGTCCATTGTGGTTTTAAGGCACCAGCGAACTCTGACGTCTTTTGTTTCAGTTCCCTTAAATATAAAGCAGTGTAGCTGTGGGAAGCACGAGCCTCTGGGAAGCTGCTATACCATATCAGTCACAAAAGCTGTTTTTGCTGTGGCTGCACCAAGCAGGACCACGGGTCCCCAGGTGGGCACAGCAATGGAGGGGGGCAGAGCAGCAGCCCAAGGAGCCCATCCCCCCTTGGAGCAGCCTCCCCATTTATTTCTGTTTAACACCATTTACAGTTAGTGCAATTACACAGCTGAGAAGGGAGAATAATCTTGAGGTAACGCATCCCAAGCTTTGCCAGTGTCTGGGCAATGTGGTCTAACCAGGAACATGTTATTGAAAGCCAACATGTGACAGACTCTCAGTATGAGTAACACCTGCAGGCAGGTTTGCTGAAAGGAAATCGAATGTTGCAGAAACGAAATCAAGAGTAGGAGAGAAAGGAAACTAGCTGTTTTTCCTCTGAACTCAAGTTATTTGTGCTGAATCAGCTTCACCCATTCTTTATAAGATCTTAAATAAATCTCTTCATTATTGCAGTTCATCTTCTCATCTTCCCAAGGCTGTCTGGTGTTGACAGCCCTTACGCTAACTGAAAACCTCTTTGTTTCTCTCTCCCTTTCTCGTTTCTGCAGACTGCAGAGTCGGCATTTCCTGTTGATCCCTATGGGTCTCAGCACTTGAGCAGGAAACTCGGCTCCATTGTCAGAAACATGAACCAAAGGTCATTTCGGGAAAGCGTCGTGGGGTGTGGCCACACCGAGCAAGGGTGATAGTGGTCTTGTCGGGCTTTTTTTTTTCTTTCTTCTTAATTTCTTAAATCACTCTAACGCACTTGTTTGCTCTTCTCTGGCAACTGTCCTCCAGGAATCTCTCTTGCCATCACAAGTAATGCTTCATGAATCTTCAAGATTTAAGAATTAATCTCAAGCTCACCTTTCAAGGAAAAGGCTGTGTTTCGTGCTAGTGGTTTTTTGGTGGCAACTGCAACAAAGCTTCAGCCTCCAGCAGCTGCTGCTGTGCTGCCACTACACTGTGGTGAAGAAAGAGGTTAATGCAGATTTAAATAGTTAAATGAGATATTCCGACTAATTCAACTTGAAGTTGTTGATGTGATCCAGCACCAGACAGGAAAAGAAACTAAGGAGACCTGCCTGCCCACTGCTGAGGTGGAACCCCAAATTGCACATCTCTTATCTGCTGTTTAAATATTACCTAATGACCCTACCACTAATTCTTGAACTGTCCTTAATGCTGATCTTTATTGCCTGCTTCCCTTGAAAGTGTAAACATATAATTTTCTTAGTAAAGAGTGAGCTTGCACGGCTTGTTCATATATATAGCAGTATTCTGTCACTGGTAGAGGGGATGAAAACCCATCTTTGCCTCTGCAACCACCTTTGTGCCAAGCAGGTGGCATTAATCAATTACTTGGAAAATGCTTTGAAAGATGAGTCACGTGTCTGATCTGGTTCCTACCAAAGACAGAGTGGGTAAAGCAGTTTTCCTACTGAGAGCGATAACATTTAGTTGAGGACAGGGTTGGATAGCAGAGCCCCTCTTTGATATAGCTGGAGTGTAATGAGTTTTTATCGGCTGTGTTCGCTTTAATCAACAAGTAGCTGTGAGGAAACTCAGTTGATTGAATTTTCTTGGTTATAGGTTGTTATACAGTCAATTCTATATCAGACAGGGGAGACTATCTGTTGAGTTGAATTTCTGTAAAAGTAGAAAGCAAAGACGCTGCCAGTTGCTCCTTGTATGGGCCTCCCTGATTCAGTCTATTAGTACTCACCAAAAAAGCTTTCTAATGAGCTAAAATGGATTTAAAAGATGGCAAAATTCACTAGGTAGTTTGTTAAGTGGGTTTTAGCACTCATGAACATGACAATATCCTCATAAAAACCGCTTTGCAAACACTATCCAGAAGAAGTATGTATTAGTAAAGTAAATATTGTTGTTGATCACTGTTTATCAGGCTGGTGGAGTATTTGCTGAAGAAGCTCTCCTCCATCTGTGTAGGTGTCTTTGAAAACACCAAGCATAGTGTTAGCACAGCTGCACCATCACTGTCAGGTTTTGCAGAAGTCCTTCCTTGGATGGTGTCTATGGTTATTTTCTGTCTTGCTATCTTTGTTGTGAATTCCGATGTGCTCCATTTCTGGAATTCTTCATTGCTTACTGTTCTGCCAGATCTTTTTCAGGCTCTAGATAAGTCCTCTTTCCCCTGTTCCTTATGCCTCCCCTGCACTTTGTCAGAATTTTTGTGTATAGTCAAAGCAGCACATGTGGTGTTGAAAAAAAGACGGGAAATCCCATGTGTGAGACACTTGGCACTTTCCTGACATGCTGGTAACTTGCAGCTAAGCCAGCAATCTGTTATGCAGGGCTCATTACTGGTGACTTGCTGTGATTCACTGAGATTTAACCGGAGAAAAACAGAATCCAAAAGGGTTTTGCTGCACACCAGCATGGTGACCTGAAATTCCTGGTCTGCATCCAGCCGGGTCTCACTGCTGCAGTGTCTCCCCTGTACCCCTCCAATGCTCTTCAGTTCAGACAGGAGCTATTTTGCATGGTTAGGGAATTTTCAGACTATTCTGTACAGTATCTTCTCTGAGCTAGCTTTTCGAAGTGCCTTGTTTGAATAATCTCTGACTGGATAAAGAATCACTTAGTGACCCTAAATCCCACAAAGCAGATTTAAAATAGAAAAGGTTTTAACTGGGGATTTAAGAGCAAAACGCAAGCAGAATTAATAAAATAAAGAGGGGATTGAACCAAAGTGGGAAGAAGTATCTTTTGTGAAACCTTCTCTGTCAAATTTTTTAAGTTTAACTAGTTTATTCGCTCTAAAGATTAGAATGACACATTTGGAAAATACAGATATTATGTTCAATGTTATAAGAAAGTACAGGATAATCCCTGCTACTTTAATTACCTGTAATTTGTATGAATAAGCAGTTAGGTGCGTTTGGCTGGGAACCTTGGCACAATGTTTTTGCTGAAAAGAGTAAAAAAAATGAGAATATGATTTGGGTTAGTTTTCAAAATGTATGTTTAGGAAAAAAAAAGACACAAAGTATGAGACTATACTGTGAGTAGATCATCCTAGCTCAGACTCAGGAGCTGACAGAAGTGTGGGAGCAGGCTACACACACATACTGCCAAGACATACCCATTTTGGCATGCTCTGGTGAGTATAGGCAGTCTCTAGCCACCACAGCATCACTGGAGGAGGCTGGAACACTTCCTTTTCAGCAACTGCAATGCTGCATCATGACAGTGTGATATCTGCTATATGCCCTGCCTCTCTACACCAATGGACCCTCACAGATTGCACTAGCTGATAAGTGTAACAGACTGAAATTTTGTTTTAGTGAAAGGTGGCTGCAGACTACAAAGGCAGAAGGCCAGCCTGACTCATCCCTAGATTGACAACAGAGTTGGTATGAGAGGGCTGACAGCATCCCATCTTTTGAGTTAGTTTCACTTTAAAGCTTTGCCCCTGATTGTGGTGAAATGAGTTCATTTCCTTTTTGGTTTTATTTTTCATACGCAAAAACATACACAGAGGGAGAAGGGTGTGACTTTTGCTGCTTGTTCTAAATGGACAGAAAACGAAAAACCTCCTTGGAAGTGGAAAGTCCCCTACAGCTGCTCTGCAGATATGACACAGGAGCTTGAGGCACAAAGGGCTGCATGAAGAAATGCATCAGTGGCAATGACCTTGCACGGAAATGGAAGGAGGCTTGTCCCTTCCTGTAAAGAAGTGCTCCCTTTGAGCTCTCACTTCCTTCTCTATAGATGTAAGCAGTTCGTAGAGAAGAGGATATTCTGGAAGTGGTGGGACAAGGTGGTCAGCTGCAGACAGGTCAGCTGTCCTCCCAGAGCACCCGTCTATTACCATGCTGACTTAATGGTGGATTCATCCACTTCTTGTCCTAAAGGAAGCTCTGCTATGGAGAGCAGCTCCACATGGCACCACCAATTACAGCTTGTAATCCCTCCCCTCTGTTAAATGAACTTCACCTTCAAGAACCTGCTTTGTTTGCAAGGGACATCAGGGAAAGCAAAGCCAGCAGGAAGCTGGATGTGATGTCCGTGCTGCCTCTGAACATGGGAACAACCTTCTCCCAGGCATCCATAATCAAGTGCTGGGTGTCGCCTCCGCACCCCAGCAGGCCCACTTTTGGTTGTGGGTGTGCCATTGTGGGCTGTTGGTTCATGGTGGGAGAATGAAATATGCTGGGGTGACCTTTGGCATTAAGCATGCTAACAAACAAGTCAGAAATAAGAAGTCTCCCCTCAAAGGTTAGGACACTGAGTTCTTCCTCACCAGAGACCTCTCTGCAGATGCATTGGCTGACTCCAAGGGGTATAAAGGAGAAGTAAATAGGGGAAACAGGATTAAGGCTTTTGACCTTAACAAGAACAAAGCATTTTTGCACTTCATAGCCTGTTTCCATTCTCTTGGACCTCTGTAGTTTGGGAAGGTCCCGGTGCTAGTGACGCCTTGCCTGACTCGTGGGTCTGGGGTGCTGTGTGTGTGCCCCATGCCCCTAGGCAGGGTTGTCACCATCCCCTGCAGCCCCAAGCGTGCAGGAGGGGAGCAGACATGAGCAGATGCCTGGAGGCAGGGAGGAAGGTGGTGCGGGGGTTCATGGTGAGAGGTATGGGCTGTGTCCCACCGGCAGGAGTAGGATTTGATTTCACGTGACAGCATCTTGCGTTGCATCATGCTTTGTGACCATGATAACAGTCTCCCTCCCTATTTCATCATCCTGCGGTGGGCAGAGGTGGAGCTGAAGGGGGAGGGGGAGGCACGAGGGCTGTGAATCTGCAAGGAGCTCTCCATCAGCAAAGATGCAAGAAGTCAAGGGTTTGTTGTTTTTAGTACAAGGCAATTTAATTGTCAGGTGGTAATTGGATCCTGGCAGGGAATGACTGGTGTGACCAAGCTGTGTCTGCAGTTCGAGCAGAGCATGATGCCAAGCAGGGAGAGGCGAGGAAAGCACTGTGCCAAGGAGGTGACTGAGAACCTCTGAAAGCGCCAGGGAAGGGGAGGGCAGTGGAGGAGTCTTCGTGGATGGGCACCAGCCACTTCTCTCTTCCCTGCAGCTCTGGGGGATGCGGGGACGGTTTTGCAACATGGAGTCATCAGGACCCAGACAAATTAATCAAGAGCCTGTGCAAGGGTCTGCTGTTAAGGTGTTATGGATGCTTTCCCTGTCTGGACCCCAGTGCTGCAGGCAGGGGTGTGAGAGGGAGATGCTGTGAAGGTGCCTCGTGAGTGTTCAGAGTAGTTGGCACGGTGCCCTTAGGAGCGGGTGTCCCAGGAGATGCACCAGAGAGCGGGTGCTGAGTGGGATGTTCCATGCTAGGGTGGTTGTAGGGTCCCACTGAATATGACAGGGAAGAGCAGAAAGCTAGCAGCCCCCTCTGTGGGGCACCTAGAGCAGGCTGCCCCACAAGTTCCCACCCAGCCCTGCAGGGAAACCTTGGGGGCTGGTGGTCTGCACTCCACTGGTGGGGTTCACCTCCTGCTGGGAGGAGAGTATCTGGCTGGCCATTTCCCATGCCTCAGGCATCCCTGATGACCCCATGGCTGATGGAGTATTCCTGCTGACCACGTGGGATTTCACCCTCTTGAGGTGATCAGTGACCTCCATGGCATGTGACTCCCTCAGGTGACCATGGTAACTCCATGGAATGAGACTTTCACTTTGGGGTGTCTTTTTGATCCTGTGTCATCAGACCACTTCAGGTGTCTCTGGTCAACCTGTGGCATGTGCACCGCTGGGGTGTCCTTGGTGACTCCATGTGAGCGAACCCCCATTAGGTGTCCCTGGTGGCTATGGATGTTGGGACATCCCTGTCGGGGAAGGGTTAAGAAGCAGCACGAGTTTGCTTCCCTTACAGACCGAGGCATTCCTCTGCCGGCCTCTCACCAGGTTCTCCAGTTTATCTAGAGACCTGGAGTCATCACCACCACCTCCTCCTCCTTGAGCTGTTGATGAAGGTCCCAGGTCACATCACACGGGCTGGGAAGTCATGCAAGGGCACAGACTGGCTGACCAGTTGTCTTCAGCACTGTCAATGCAGTCACTGCACTGCTGAGCTTCAAGTTCCTGCTGCTTAACTGAGGCCACATCTGGCAGAAGTTGCCCTGTATCTAGCAATGCTGGCATCTGGGTCTCCAGTCCAGGAGTTCAGAGAGTCACAGAATTTCACATTTGGCCAATAAATCTGGTAGTGATCATGACAAGTTTAAAAACCCATAAGGCTCGGACCAGAAAAGCCAACAGAAATTTGGTTGCTTAGTCAAAGTAAATAATGTAAACTTCCAGGTTTGGGTCAGGGCTGAATTACTGTGAAAAACACTCTTTTTTTTTTTTTGATATCTCAGCAATTTTCAAAAAGCACAAAAAGATGGCACCTGCAAAATACCTTGTCAGCTTTTTAAAACCCTCAGTTAAAAAATTCTTGGTACCATATGTGGGAAAATGGAGTCACAAGGACAGTCAGCCAATGACCTGTTGGATCTGGGAATCCTCCAAGGGAATGAAGGCAGATCTCCAAGTCCCTATTTATGTGTTTATTCCCCAAATTATAAAGTGTGTACAGTAAGCAGTGCACTGAATCTAATATTGGCAACTCTAATAATTATATCTATCCATGATACTCTTTGTAATGCCTATTTCTGATTTTGTTTCTGTCCCCAGCTTTCCTTTCTTTCACTTTTTATCTTTTTAATTATGATGCTTCTAGGGAGGAACAACTGTTTGTCTCTTTCTTGTAAATGATGTCCTACCAAGCAACCACATCCTTAAATTTACGAAAAAAAAGCTAGAATTTAAGCAGAATTGGTGAAAAGCAGAGTTCTTCTTTTTGATATTGCTGTTGTTGTTGCAGGCTATTTATTCTCTGTTATAAGATATTTGAGGTTCTGGCTATTGGTTCATGATACTGGATTGGCATTATTATTAGCTTTATTAAAATGTGATCAAATTACACTATTAACTTACATAGATCACTTACAATAAAGTAATTGGAAGTGTGAGGTATACATACAATTGGAGAAATCACCAAAATAATATATTTTACTTGATGCTTACAAGAGGTTAAAGGAAGATCACATTCTTTCACAGATATATGGGCAGTGACCTGTAAGCCAAAAACTTGTAAGTGTCCTTTTAATGCTGAAGTAACAGTATGAAAGAGGGCTTCTCTTTCATTAGTGTATTTATAGGATTTATTAGACAGGACTAGAGAAGGACTGCAAATATGCTTAACCGAAATTTCCTGTAGTCATTCTTATGTGAATATTTCATTTCTTCAGTTACTTATACTATCCTACCAACAGATCAGAATCTGACAGATACAACAAGCTGTTAACCCCGCTTCTATGTGCATGGAAAAGAATTTGAGAAGCCAAGCAGTTTGCATCCAATAAGTGAAGCTTGTTCTGTGACCTCCCATGGCAGTAGAAGCCTTGGTGGTTACAGAACTTCTCTTAGGAGCAGAACATGGCAAATTGTTTGTAGAGCAAAGACAGGTTTCATAAGTGAGCAGAACTTGTAAGAGTTGCAGTTGTGGTACATACAGCTATTTTCCACTTGCTATTTCTTTTCCTCCATTTACTTCTGCTCTACACCCCCAGGAGTTCACTGCTAAGGCATGGTGCAAAACAGAGCTTTCAGGAGGGAGCACTCAAGGCAGCCTTCTGCTGAAGCGATGCTGTGTGCTGGACCATGAAGAGAGAGGTTTTTCTCATGCTTGTGCTCTTAATAGCTAAGGTCATTCCAGCCAGCTGCATCTGGCTGCTCTTCCATCCCCACCACTAACCACTGTATGGCCACATCAAGTGGCAGATGTGATGTGGCAAAATTCTCAATGTCTTTGGCAAAAATGTTATCAGAATGGAGAATCAAAGGTGTTGAGTTCTCTGGGATAGTGGGATTGGTACCTTTTTCTGTGGCTGTAAAATATTTGATCCCATGCTCTGGGCTCTGGACATGAGAGAGAATTAGCTAGCATATCAAGCATTGCCAGGAGGAGTCATCTCGGACGTGCTAGTGGTGGTGGCTGTGGGACACCTGAGAAAGCAAATCCTCGAACTACGGATTGACATGAAATAATCTTTTCTTTCTTTTATTCTACCAGTTTCTGGCTATCTACAAGAATAAGGACTTTCTGATTCAGAAGATACATTTGAGGGCTGCATATGAAATATAGTTACTGATACTTAAATATAAATATAATTAATACCACACAGTAGTGTTTTATATATAATATAAATATTAAATAGAATTAATTATACTTAATTCTGCAAGAAGAAGTTTTCTTCTGAACGCTTTTGACTTGGACACTATACTTTGGCAGTGTCGCTAAATTCTGCACGGAAGTTGCTGACCTGCATGCTGGTATCGTGGCTCTAAATCATCATCTAATTGTTTTTCTGCTAGCTCTGCCAACCTGGCTCATTCTTGATTTAGATAATTTGTAAAACACATCAACTAGAAGGCTGCAGTAAACTTCAGGAATTCAGGAATGACAAGATACATTCACAGAAATAAATCTAGGGCAAATCTGTTGTGTCTCTAAGGATGTTTGGTTGTCTTTTTACTTTATGCCTATTGATATAGAAGGTCAACTGATGGGAGAGTCTGTTTAAGAACAAAACTGAGAAAAACCTTTATGCAAAAGGGGAAGCAGTCATCAAAACTTGTCTATGTAATTATGGGCTATACACATCTTATATTTAGTGAAGCAGAGGAAATGGAAAAACTTTAAACCACATGTTTAAAATGTACTTCAGCCAATACCAGCATGATTAAAATCTATCCTCATGCCACTTTTTTTTAGCCTTAATTGATGCTTCCATGGTTCAGTAATCTCTGGTATAGAGAGGAGGATAAGAGGCCTCTCTGCAATCCATTTTTATAGTGTTTCCCTGATTGTTTACAAGAGAATTACCAGGAACCCTTGCTTCTACGTGTAGATTAGCCCAAGGTATTGCAAGTGTTGTCAGTGTTAGGAATAGGGGGAAAGAGACCTTTTAAAAGGATGAAGTTCAGAAGTTTTAGAGCAGTGACAATTTTTACTTATTTCCAGATGCTGAAGCATAGAGATGAACAGCATGGTGGGGAAAGCTGCACTCAGCTGACCATTAAACTGTGTTCTCAAAGACAGTGGAAATCCAAAACCTGGGAAAATAAAGAGAAAAAACAAAAAAACCTGCAAAAGTCCCTTATGGGAATCAATATTTGCCTCTGTCCCTTCTATAGGGACTAGAGGAGTAGCTACTTCTTGTTATGTGGGGTCCAATGCTCTGCTCATGATTAAATTGCTAGAGAGTGTGCTGGAAGGGCAGTCTTTGTTTCATGCTGATCCTTTCTGCTCTCCGTTGTGTCATGTAGCCTAACCACAGCCTCTCAGTGGAAATCCCCAATAGGTAGTATTTTGTCTTTCCTTTATTCCTTTGACATTTATTGTACAAAAGCTGTATGGAAGTTGCTGCCATTTTTCAAGCCATTGATGCAGAGGGCAAATCTTAAAGGAGAGGCCACTCAGAAAAGCAGCTGATGATTAGGTAAATAACTATAACCTTTCCCTAACGTCTTTTCTAGGACTTTTGTAGACTGAACCAGACACATCGCACTAGGACAAGCATGCATGAGCAGGGGATGGGATACATCATCTTGCTGTCTGTTGCCTCAATTTAACAAGCCAAATCACCTAATTTAACACTTCCATCATTTGAATGTTATCCCTTCTCTTAAAAATGGCCTCTTGACTTAGAATATTGCTGGGTATCCTCAAAGAACTGCCCCAGTGGGTCACATGCATGACCACAGCAGCACGGTCAGAGACATGCTCTTCTTCCAACATCTCCTCCTCTTCTGCTGTTAACTTGGCTTGCAGCGTACTCAGATCCCCATCCTGATTTAAGGGCTGATGGATATTGGACTGAAGATGCACTAAAATGTGCGCCCACTGCTTCATGTTAGTGTGGGTGTGTGTCTGGAGGAATGGGATGCTAACTGCTGCTGTCTGCTCAGAGAACTGGATCCCCCCCTCTGCAGTGGCTTCTGCCACCCAGCGCATGTCAGACAAAGGTTCTGACCAACAGGAAAGTGAAATAATCACAGGACCCCTCAGTGGTCCCTGATTCTCTGTGTTGCAGTTTCATGAGCTCTCAATCAACAGACTTCACTGTATGGCTGATTTGATTTCTTGTATTCTTGCTTCCCTTCTTCCCCCTTCTTTCCTCCTTTTTTCTTTCTCATTTTGGTTTTTTTTCTGTTTTTAGGGGTTTTTTTTAAAGAAATATTTGTGTACTACCTCGTTAAGCCTCATTATTTTGTACTGCAGGACTGCTCAGATATCTGCAAAAATTGTTTATGCTGTGCTTGGGGATAAGAGAACCTGCAGATGACAGCTCTTGGCAGAATTTCATTTAATTGCTCACTGAGGTGGCCTGAAAAGCCTGATATTCAGGTTTGCTAAAAGAGGACCTGAAATGACACATGGTCCATATTTGACCCTGTATTTGAAGAAGATGCTCTCGTGATTGTGGACACCCTGTTCGGTGATTTTATGTAGTGCAGTAAAGGTGCTGGCAGAGTAAAGAGGGCTTTGAAAACTGCTTTAAAATGCACTGTTTTTTCTTCTACATGATAAAACTCTTTTTACAAATTTTCTTCCTTGTATTAGCAAGGCCAGAATAATGATCAGTCATGCTCACATAAAAAGGTTTATTTAAAAAAAAAAAAAAAAGAGGAATGAACAAGAGACAGAAACCAGCTTGATTTTCAGAGGAAGATGTCCAGACTTTACACAGAGAGATGTAAAAGCAATGGGTTTCCAAACACAAACTACATTTAGGTACCTTCATGCTTCATGTAGTCTCCAAATGGAAGAAGGAAACAAGGTCTCTTTCATTTGAGCATAGCTGTCCAAAATGCCTTTTGAACTCTCAAAGGAGCAGGGAACAGGTGCTCACCGAGGATGTTCTTCAGTTCAATCCTGAGAGACCCGTGATTTTGCCATGCTACATCCCCATTGCTTATGCTGCCCATCTAGACGTGCTGGGGACTCGAGGTGTGAAAGATGCAATGGAAGAAGGAGGCAGTGTTGGGGGAGTGGAAGTTCTGAAGTTTCCAGAGCCTTTGAAGCTGCTTTGGGATGAAACAAGAAAGAACAAAGAATGAAGAGGAAAATACAGGAAATAGTAAAGGAGAGAATTATGACATTCCCGTGTGGCCATGGCCATGGAAGCAGTAACAGGAACCTCAAGACCTGAATAGTCTCTTGCTGTCTTATAGCTGATAAAGCAAAACCTGCGGGTGATGCACGGAGCTTAGTGTAGGAAGTCGTTACCAAAGCCTTTCCCAGGTTAATTCCTGCAAAACAGCTGCTGTTCATGTGAAAACACAGAGCTGTTCTGCAGAGAGAAAAAAATAATGGAACACAAAGCCTGAACATTCCTTTGAAAATGAGGGCTTTTCAGGAGATAATTCAGGGGAAGACTGTGAAACCTTCTATAAAGTGTGTATTGCATCATTTCAACAAGAGGGTTAATTTATTGCTCTGCATGAGCAGGCACATCACCACCACAGAGAAGTAACCCAGTGAGTCATCCACCAAAGTAGCCCTAAGCCCAGTAAAACTGCCGTCCACTATTCAACTTTGCTTGGGTCCATGTATCCAGTGACTCTCAATCTTACAAAAGAAACCCTAAGTTACTGATTCGAAAACCACAAAAAAAAAAAGCACACCCTTTCAAGGCTGGTAGAAAATAAATATCTAAATTATTGAACTCTGTGACAACTCTTCAACTCTTTCAGACATTACTTGCTGGTTGAAAGGCTTGATCCTGAAAAAAACCCTGCTTAAAACAACACTGAAGATGGTCAGCCTGTTTTTGTCATGCTTCTGTAACTACTGGTCTGTAAAGCCCAGTACATTAACCTTTTCTGCTTATAATTTTTTATAAAAACCTTAGATGCACCTTGAAATTTTCTCATTGAAGGTATATTTTTGATTTAACTGTGGTTATTGATGACTGACTTTTTTTTTATCTTGTAGCCCAGGCTGATCGTGGTGATAAAGCTATATTCTCTGACCAGCTACTGTAACAGAACCCTTTGGGCAAACTGGGCTGTGCGATTCCTTTCCATTGTTGTTATTTGGTGCAATCGAAGATCAGTATTGCCTGATTAAGAAGACCTTTATCTGTGTGGCTGACAGGAGTTTATCTGACCAAGCTGCTGAAAAGGAGCACTTGCATTTACCTGGATTTCACTAGGTGCCTCTTATCTTGCTTTATTGTTGCTGACTGTTTGAAGAAGGGATGTCTCATCTGAAGGTGAGATCCCATTTCCCTGCCTCGGGGTCCACACTTTCACTTAATGGTAGTTTCTGAGAAAAATAGTGCTCTGGAAGAAAAGACCTACAAGCCAGTTACAAGAAAGCAACAGGTTCCTTCAGAAACTTAGCATGGTTCTTGGACTCTGGGCAGTATGACTTGAGGGACTGGATCTCACCCTGGAAAACTGAATTCCAGTGTGGCTGTCAAGATTTTACACATAGCTCACCCATGCACAGAAATATTTCCTGATAGATAATTTGATATTACGTGTTTGAAATTCACACTGTAACATAAATTCCTCCAGTTTGGAGGCAGGCACAATACCGTGCTATTAGACAGGCAACGAAAAATTCCTGTCAGCTGTTTGCAAACAGCTGCAAGTTATCTCTGCAAGAGAGGAAAGAAGCAACAAAAGCCTCTAATTATTTGGAGTTGAAAGATCAATTTTAGAATACAATGATGTGTTCCTAGTGAGAGAAACTAGTTAAGTCTATCAAAATGGTATTTTTCTGACTGCTCCCCTATCTCTCGCCTGCAGTCCCTGGCACTCCAGACCAGGGCTGAGAGCAAGCAGCCCAGAGCATTTGTGGTTTGCAGGTCACTCTCTGGAGCATGGTGCTGATGGCACTCATGGCTCAAGGCTAATGCAGATTTACTTTAGTCAGATAGTCTTTAATAGCAGAAATAATTCCAGTTATTTCAGAATATCAAATGAAATTTTCACTTCTGGTGCGACATCATTGTAGAGGAGCAGGAGACAGCTTTGGGGGCTGTTTCTGTTTTGCCTGAAAGCAATTCTGCTGCAAGCTCTGCTTCAACATCATGAAGATGTCTGAGTGGAAATTTTAGGTGTGTGGCTGTAGTTGGCAACTCATTCGGTTAGGGATGAATTTTCCAACTTCACCGGAGTGCTGGGTAGAAAGGTCGGTGGATGCAAAATGGCCTTTTGGTCACTGTAAATATACAGCAGCAGGGTGAAGTTTCCGTAGCTGTGCTATTCAAGGCAGTGTGTTATGTTTTCGGGCCACGGATTGAGAGGAGGGACATCCACAGCAGCTGTGCATTGGCAGGATCCGCATGACAGCCGAGGCCCTGACTCCGGCCCAGCCGCCCACTTGAAGCAGATGGGTGCAGCTCCCTTGGCATTTGCACAGCCGGCTGCAGCTCTGCTGCTGGTACTGATTTCGTGTTGCATCTGGCCTTCATGCCACCTGCAAGCCTCGTGGGAAGCCAGTGAGACGTTGTTTTGTGTGTGGGTGTCCATTAGCACATGTCTGTGTATCTTCTCCCTCAGTGGCCTCCAGGCTCTGCATCAGGGAGCAGCAAGGGCTGCTCTGCTCACTACCATGTCCCCCTGGCAGGGGTTAACACCACATCAGCCAAACTGGAAAAAGGAAACTCATGCCTGGTTGGAGCTCCAGCACCTTAAAACAAAGTGCAGTCCCTCAATCTAGAACATTCTGATGGCAACGGATGCCAGATTTTAAATTATCCCTGGAGAAGTGCAGGTTTCCTTTAGCTTTCTCTCCTGTAGGGTGGGAGTTCCTTGTACGAGGGACAAAGTAGAAAATAAGTAAAAACTATCAAACATTTTATGAAATTAATTAAATGTCTTACACTTGGCCATAGTGAGCCAAGTGTCAGCTTTTTCTTCTCAGGGCTGTTGACCTAGTGCTGGCTCATGCAGGAGGTGGGTGCTTGCAGTCCTGCTCCAGACATTTACGCAATGCAACAGTGGCATGTTTGCCAGACAGGAAACCATCCCTGGCTGGCTTCACACTGATTCCAGCAGCCATGGCCTAACTTCCCTCTGCGGAAGAAGTTTATCTTTCAGTGCTGTCTGGTTTCCTGTGTAGCAGGTGGAGAAGGTAAGAAATTGTTCACCAGAAGTGTCCATATCTAATATGCCCAGCAGTAACAGGGAAAATACCAAGACTGTTTGCTGTAAATTGCCGTGGCTGAGGATACTTAGAGGTGGAAAGAACAGCATCATGGAGGGGAGAGTCCTTATTTCAGAGAGTCAGACCCTGCAGAATTGCACTTGAAGTGAAATCTGGACCCTCCTACCCAAGTGTTTAGCTCAGTCCAGGAATGACCAGGCAACAAATTCATTCCAGGCATTCCCATTCAGTCTGGAGACAATTCTGGTCAAAACCATCGTTTCTGTATATGCCATAGTTTCCTTTCCCAAATACCTCTGACTTTCCAAGGAAAATGCCTTCTTGCTACTTTCATTAATCTTTAGTAAAGAAAGCGAGCGTGGACAAAAATGACACCTACTGGACACTTGGGGTACCTTCTCTAGCAAATGTCTCCAAATTTAAAAATACAGGCATTTTACAGCATCTGCAATTACTTGGCTGCTTTAGGGACTTGAGAGTCTTAAGTACTTCTGGCTTCTAATAGGATTGCAGGGTATTGTTATACTTATGGCAAAGTGAATTCAGACTCAAAAGGTTTAAGTGCAACACTAACATTTCTCAGAAAAAGCCTGCACAATTTCTGTGATTCAGTTCCCTTGCTTGTAAATTGTGGAAGTCCTGGGGTTTTTTCCATGTTAGATCAGGGCTGCATTGTTTAGTCCTTGAATGGTATTTTAGAGCTGAAGAATGTTTAAAACCCCATATTGTTTACAACTCCTTACTGCACCCTTATGTCACCCATTTTTAAAAAGGGTAGAAAGGAGGACCTTGGAAATGACCAACCTGTCAGCCTCACCTCTGTGCCATGGAAAATCATGGAACAGATCCTCCTAGAACCTAGAAGCTATATTAAGGTACGTAGAGGACAAGGAGGTTATTCAACACAGCCGTCTTGGCTTCACCAAGGGCAAATCTTACCTGATCAACGAAGTGGCCTTCTATTATAGAGTGGCTGCATCAGTGGACAAGAGAAGAGCTACGATGTTGTCTATCTGGACTTCTCCAGGGTCTTTGACACAGTACCCCATAATATCCTTCTCTCTGAATTGGAAAGATATTGATTTGATGAATGGACTAATTGGTGGATAAGGAATTAGCTGGATGGTTGCATCTGGAGAGTCATGGCTCCATGTCCAGATTGATGTCCTTCAGGGGTCTGTACTGGGACCAGTACTGGCTAAGAACTTCATCAGTGGAATTGATTGCACCCTTAGCAAGTTTGCAGATGACACCAAGCTGCATGGTACAGCTGACAGGCTTGAGGGATGCGATGCCATCCAGAAGGACCTGGACAAACTTGAGAAGTGGACCCATGTGAATATTTTGAGGTTCAACAAAGCCAAGTGCAGGGTTCTGCACCTGGATTAGGACAACCCCTCTTATCAATACGGGCTGGGAGATAAAGGGATTGAGAGCTACCCTGTGGAGGAGGACTTGGGGCTACTGGTGGATGAAAAGCTTGACATGAACTGGCAATGGGCACTTGCAGCTGAGAAGGGCAAATGTGTCCTGGGTTGCTTCAGGTTGCCAGCATGTGGAGGGAGGTGATTCTGCCCCTCTACTCCGCTCTCATGAGACCCCAACTGGAGTACTTCATTCAGCTCTGGAACTCTCATTTCAGGAAAGACATGGACCTGCTGGAGTGTCTCCAGAAGAGGGCTGCAAAAAGTACCCAACGGATGGAACACCTCTCCTGCGAGGAAAGGCTGAGAGAGTTGGTGTTGTTCAGCCTGGAGAAAAGAAGGCTCTGGGGAGACCTTATTGCAGTCTTTCAATATTAAAATGGGGCTTAAAAGAAAGATAGGAACAGACTATTTAGCAGGGCCTGTAGGACAAGGGGTTACGGTTTTAAACTAAAAAAGGGTAGATTCAGGCTAGATATAAGGAAGAAATTTTTATGATAGGAAGAATGAAACACTGCAGCGGGTTGGCTGGAGAGGTAGTAGAAATCCCATCCCTGGAAATATTCAAGGTCAGGTTGGTTGCGGCCCTGAGCAATTTGATCGAGTTGAAGATGTCTCTACTCATTGCAATTTGGGCGTGGACTAGATGACCTTTAAAGATTCCTTCCAACCCAAACCATTCTATGATTCTATGATGCTTTGTGGATTAAAATTTAAGAGGTGGAGGTAGAAAAGGCAGGATGTTTATTCTCATACTAGCAAAGAAAAGCCCGTTGTACCAAACTATTCTGATGCAAAACCAACGTTGCTTGAAAAAGGGGAAGAGTAAACATTGCTTCTTAATCCCGAGGAAAGTTTGTTCTGGGGCCCAAACCAGCATGTTATAAACTATTGACCTGATGCAGGGTGGCCTTTCTTCTGGAGATCCTCATATAGGTGCATATGACAAGGCCAACACCACGTGGGCAATGCAGTGAAGGGGCACACAAGGTTTACTTCCATAAGCCTTTGCTAAAGCACATGGCTCTTTGGATCAGATTTAAGTCCTCTTTTTGGACTTCACAGCTGACTCCCAGTGGGGACATTCAGCTAGGCTTAGATATGAATGGCTCTTGCTCACCTACCGAACAACAGTGGATTTGGTGGTGTTAGAAAGCATGATGAACAGAGGCTTACACTTTCTGTGTTGGACTGAAGCCATCTTATTTAAGTGAACCTGACTTTTCCAGAAAATACAGTCCTGAGTCTAAGAGAGGATATTCAACTGGGAAATGTGATGGCCAACTAAGAAAGATGATGAATTTTTAACTAGTGGATTTTTTTCCCCCGTGTCTAAGGTTTCATAGTTAAATTTCATCTGCCATTTCATTGTCTAGTTTGTCACAGCTGCAAGACTATTCAGCAGTTTCTGGTAACTCAGTGCAGCAGGAATAAGACTATCCTACAAGTTATCCTGCCTGATGATTACCAGTGCCTTTTAGTTGGAAGCTGTAATTTATTTTGAGGAGATTGAAAGCAGTGAGATATTGTGAGAAGTAATTGTGGTTTTATGGTGTGATTTCTGTTCTCTGAGAGGGCTGGCCTAGGCCAGGACAAGGTTGACATTGACATCAACTGAAGACAGGTCCACAGGTGAGCCCCATGGCTTGTTGGCAGGTAATGAGGATTTGGAGTTGGACTGGAGTGAGCATAGAAAGGAAAAGTTTTTTAATGTTGTTGCAGTGCCTTAAAATACTTGGATTTATATTGAGTATGTAGAAAACAACATTCTGGTAAAAGGGAAATTGTAGAGAAAAATATTCTTTAAAAAATGTCCCTGAAAAATGAAAGAATTCCGGAGATGGTGTCCAAAGCACTCCATATGTGCTGCTGCTCATCAGCTGTGTGTTCAGGAGGAACATAGGCTGGAAAAGAGGACCTTGCTGCAGGAGAACTTAAATACTGAAGTGATCAGCGATTTAGGGCAGGGACCTGGCCGAGTTATACCTCATTTCTCAGTGAGGAGAAGAGAATATTATTTTAGTTTCTGGTGGCTTAGCTCCCTCTGCTGTGTGCATGAGCTGAAGGCTGAGGCAGGAAGATTTGCCTTGGCTTCTGAGGGAATTAAAAGGACAAGCTCAGAAAAAAAAAAAACCAAAAACCTTTAGAGGAAATCCTGTGACAAATGTACCAGACTCTTTCTCGCTCACTATATTTCTGCTGTCAGCCTCCAACCTCCCAGCAGCTTCACCAGCATTTGCGGTGCCGGGGCAGCCAGGCAGACCACTGCCAACATTCATAATCAAGTTTATTTATTAGGAGTCTGACTTCTAGTTTCATGTGGGAAGACCTTGATTTTCCTCCCACCCCTAAAGCAACAGCTTAACATAAAATAAAAGAACAATGTAGCATTTGCACTGTGTATTGCTAGGGAACTTGTTTGCTCCTAATGATAATTAGTCTACATATTAACTTTTTCCTGCCGGCTTCCTTATTTGCCTTGCTGGTTTTCAGTTTCCCTTTCATGATCAATTATCCTTCTCATGGTCACATTGTACTTATCCCTGCAGTAAGCTGAGAACAAAATACTGATGACTGCATACTGGCAGGTGTCTTGTCAAACGTATCTCCAGGGCATTTGAATTGAGGTGCTTCATTAGCCTCATTCCTATTAGGGATTAATTAGAATAATTACTATTTTAGGGCTGCTTTAAGTGAACTGTTCAGTGGTTAAGAGGACAAAATACATTGAATAGGTTTGGAGTTGAATGTTCTCTGCCAGTTGCAGCTGGAATGAGCAAGGGCCAGTCTTCACAAGAGGTTGCTTGAGCTGCTAGTTACTGGCAAAAATCACCTATCAGCAGAATAATCTTCAGTTCTTGCTGGGTTGCGTGCATAAGACATCCTAGATACTTACGATCTGTATTGTCTCAAGTCCAGCACAGGCTGTGTTTGTCAAATAAAGTTGTTAATGACCAGGACCCAAACTCACCCTTAGGTAGGTAGGACAGGCTGTTCTTCTCCCCCATTTTAACAGTAGCCTGTATGAAATTAGTGTTTGCATCCACATGAAAGCCTAAAGCCAACAATATGACTCTCTATCAACAGCCATGAGTTTGGGTAAATGTTTAAGAGGAAAACTTTTGACAGCAGTTAGCAACAGCCTTTGCAAAAGCGCTGTTCATATCTTCAGGATCTGTTGTTGCACAATGCAGAATGTTTTGAAATTTCCTCTTCAGGTACAGCTATGTCTAGGTGGGAGAGACTGTCAAACGTTGTCTCAAAGCCTGTGTTCAACTTTATTTTGCAAATACCTGAGCTCTTTGCTATTTCCTTCCTATGTTGTGTTCATCTAGATTGTTTTAACAGCCAAACATTGTTTCAGTCTTTTCATATTTGTTTTTCATTTGAACTCAGAGTAGAAATTGTAACAGGAAGTCTAGTATGCTCGTTTCAGCCAAGTTTTCATTCCAGAGATGGCTGTTGATTAGCTAAAATATTACTTTGAAAATACACTGAGAGGTGCTTTGATGCAGTCCTCTTTGAGGGACTGAATTTGGAAAGACATAGGTGTATGTGATATTTTGAGTACTTTTACACTAGCATTTTAGGGACTGACAGCATTTGAGCCCAGGGAATGGGGACATGAAGTTTATGATGGTGTCTGCATCCCCTGGTGTTTTATCCTTAGTGTTGCTCCAGTACAATCAGATTCCTGGGCTTTGTAAGAGAAAAGTAACAAATAATCATGAGAATTAGAGAAGTATCGAAGGAAAGCTAAAGTTGTGATTAGATTTTGAGAGGCATTGTAAATGAGTATCCATTTGATTTAATATGTCAGATTTAATTAGAGATCACTATGGAACACTTACGATACTTATGAGCCTTTTTAGACATACCTGATTACTTCCCTTTCCACCACTGCAAAGGTCAAGGGACACAGTCATGGTACAAGGAAACATGAGTCAATCATGTCAATCATGTCCCTCAGGGACAGTAGTTATCTGCTCTGCATCTTCAGACATCTGCAGGTACATTTATTTATTGATCTTTAAGAAGTGCTTCAGTTATGGGGACTTAGATGTTCCCAAAGGAATTCTACCAGGGAGTGTAACAGAAAAGCTAATCCTCAAAATGAAGTAGATTCTGATGAATTTTAAGCAAAACACTTTCCTTACTGGAACTGGATTGAATTTGCACTGTTAAGGGGTGCACCTGTTCTGCTTTATCCCTGATTAGGAGAGCCTCACCTCTGCTGGCGTTGCAAACCTCTGAGGCAGGCAGAAGGATCAGATGGTAGGAATCACATCAATAAAATGAGATTGATTTATCAGAGCTAAAAAAGGAGATGGGAAGATTTGGTGGGTGATTAAAGTTTGTGTTACAGCAGATGCTGCAAGAAATGGCAATTTTTTGTGTTGTAGCTCTAGGACTGATGTCACAATAAAGAAGGCAAACACTAAGGTTTCAGACCCTTGTTCAAGCATGACTGAAAATTGAAGGCGAGCTTTTATTTTAAATACATGTGGGTGGTCATCTCTCTTCAAATTGTTGCTGCTTCACCTCAAAAAGTTCCTCAGTTCTTGTTTTTCTGCTATATACACCACTAGCTCTAGACAAATGACTATATTTTGAGTGCAGTCATTTTCCTGAGAGGTTGGGTTTATGAGCACCATCCCTTTGCATTCGATTACTTCATGCCTGTAGGCTGATTAGAGAAGGGTCAAAGGATTGGTATGTTTATGTACATTCAGGGCTGAAAATTACTGTGTGTTTTGAGCCGTGCTGCTGCCTTCTTTGCTGCACTCAGAGCACAGAGCTAGGTAGAGGTGGAATTAATTGCTAACCAGTTATCTTATCTGAAAAGACACTGAGTTAGGAGAAGAATCACTCAGGTGATGTGTGGTTGAGTGAGGGCATGACCCCACATTTCAGGGGCTTGTGGGATCCTCTTTTTCTCCAGGCAACAGTATTTCAAATGAAATAAGCATAGTTAAGGGAGGTGTGAGCTTGTTTTGGGAAATGTCAGCACTCTGCAGAGATATCATGGAGCTGCTGATGCGAAATCAAGGCATTGAGCCGGGAGCCAAAAGGTGGTGCTGTTACTGCAAGGAAGAGGAGCAAAAAAAAAAAATGGATTCCAATCTCTTCAGCAGTGTTTGAGGTCAGCTAAGGAGCAAGGGGAGAGCGTAGGTCTCTCCCTGGTTTTTTCAGGTAATGGAATGCTCGAGGGCTGTCTTAATGTACAGGACACCTCAGTCTGGCAGGTAGAGCCCAGGAAAACAATAAAACTTAACACAAAAATATGCATCTAGAGGGAGAATGGAAAGGAGGAAGGAAATTGCAGGCTTTCACCTCGTGAGACCTCAGACAGAAAACAAGATTGGAGAGAGGTGCCAGGTGATGCTGGGCTGGGCTCTGCAGGGCAAACAACTCATCACGTGCACTATGAGGAAGCAGTCACAGAGCAACTACTTGAGATAAACATAAATAAGGAAATGGAAGGGTGAAGGATGCTCAAGAGTAAAGGGAAAAGCAGCGGGAAAATGTTGAGATCCTTAGCATGAAGTGAGTGGCAGCAAGATGTAACTGAAAACCTCCTAAGATTGTATCTGCCTTGGTCTCTACAAAGGCTTATGTCAAATGGGATAATAAACTAGTCAGACTGAGACAAATTGTACGTAGACTGTACAGTGATAATATTTAGGTGCTGTGTAGGTGGATTAAAGAAGAACTGGTAGTCTTGTAGCAACAAAAAGTGTGATCTCCTGTATGTCATCTCTTTGTGAGGCTCCTTTCTATGGCAGCCCTCATATTGTGGCAGGGAGGAGGTGTACAGCTAACTTCTGCTTCTGAAAACGTTTCAGTATTTTTATCTGTCTCAGCAGACAGCTCACATGTGCTGGATTCTATCCTTTGGGGCTGGAATTGTTCTCAATCACTGTTGGGACAGCAAGATTTGCACAAATGAGAGATACCAAATTCAGCTCTGGAGGTGTCCCTCAAGGGTGACTTTAGACAACAGTGTGATGTTCAGTGCACAGTCTTGGCTGTTGGGAAGTTGCTGTCTCAAGTCATTTGAGGAAGCATCAAAGTAACTAAGCCCTACCACCGCTGCTCTCTGGCCATGAGACACTGCAGTGACCATCTGAGTCACTGGACAAGGCATTCTGCATCCTTCTCCTCGCTCTACTAGGTCACGGGTACAGCTCCGCTGTCAAAATGTGCAAAGGGCAAATCTGCACTGATGTTTGTCCTCTCCCTGCAACCATCAGCCTTAGTGAGTGCCTTCAATAAGATATTTGTTAAATAAACTGGAAACGTTACTTGGGAATGGGCTAAGCAGTGCGAGACACCCCTAATTTTTGTAGCTGCAGTTTAATGGCAGCATGTGCAAGTTCTCACTTTGTTGTTTAGCTGATGTGTGTGCTTTTGAGCAGAAGTATCCCTTATTCTTGAATTTTTGCCTGCCTCATCCTCCAGGACCTCTCTTCCCTCCCAAAGTTAAAGAAAAATAAGTCTGGGAAGTGCAATGGATGACAAAAGAAAAACAAAAGGTTGAAGCGTAGGACCAAGAGCCTGGTGTCCCTGAAAGGGCTCTGTCTTATCTCTGCCACTCATCTGTGTTTGCTCTGCCTATGTCTCAGTAACTCTACTGGGCTGTGTCCTTCCAGCACCTGAACTCTGGACATAGCTGTTTGTTCACAATCATTAGACCTCCTGGAAAGCAGCTACTGTACAAACTTGTGTTTCCTTCAGAAGGCAAGAACTGGAAATGCACTGTATTTGCTATCGACTTAATGATGTGAATTTCTGATTAATACCCACAGGAATTAATCAGAGGAGTCAATTGGAGTCCAGCAGCATAGGTCTGTAATCAAAATCTTTGTAATCAGAAACACTCCAAAGATTAAATGTATGTGTCAACCTATCCCTATGACATAGGTGTTTTGTACCTGAAGAAGAGATAAGTGGAAATAAACAACAAATGCTTGGAAGAGCAGTTGCTATGTTTCTCTGTGTGCTAGGGAGCTTGCATGTAACTCAGGGTTCTTGCTGTGCGGTGATATTCTTGTTTGTACTGGATATTTCCACTTCTTATCATTAATGTCTTAAACTTGTTTATTGAACTCTGGGTCAGTTTATTCAGGTTTAATGACTCTTCCACCACATGTTTTTGTTTCAAGCACATGTTGAAGGGAGTATTTTATGTGCTGTTGCATGGTTCTTTCAGGAGGTTGATCTTGGGTCGTTGGTTGATCTAGTAGATGAATGATAGGAGTGTCTGTTGTGGTCTTTTCTTTATTTTTTGAGCATCTGTTTCTCATTTGTGTCTTATATTCCTTTTCTGCTTGTGTAGAGGGTTATTGGTGAGGACAAAATAGAGTGTGGCTCCTAGAGGACAGTCTTAGCCTACATGGGAGCTTGTCTCCTATTGAATGAAGGAGGTGGTATGTGGTTTAGGCATAGAACTGTGGAGTTAAATGACCCATGTTTTTTCCTTGGTGTTACTATAATCTTTTTGTGGAAATCACCATGAAGAATTCAATCATAGGATATATTTGTGGTAAACAAAAAGGTTGTGGCTTCATTAGAAAGCAGATGGGGTTGTTCTGTCTTCATTTCTGCTTGTGTAGGAGGCCTTGGTGAATACAAAAGAGGAACATGTGCTTTTCCTGGAGGATACCCTCTGATTGGGGGATATCAAGTTGTAATAAATTTGAATTTTCTTGGTAGTTCCCACGCTGTCTTCTCATGCTTTCACAAGCTCAAAAAATAACTTCCCAAAGCCTCTGTATCAAACCCTTGCAGAGCCTCGGCTGGCAAGTCAGGCTTTGTTTCTAAATGCACATCTGGAACACAGAGATGATGACCTTTTGGTTAACCAGTGCCTTACATATGTGTCTATTTATGAGTGAAAGAGACCACTTTGAAAACCATCATGTAAGCTGCTTCCTGTATTTCAGGCCATGGTGACAAATCACCCAATCTGTACAGTGCTTTAGAAAGCCAGGGAGTATTTCACAGTAAATTTGAATTTTATCACTAAGAGATGGACACGTAGTTTTCCCTTCCACCTGATGGATATTCTGAATATCCATCTGAATATGTCTGAGGGATGCCTCTGGGTGGGTTGTGTTATAGATTTGAAGCATCTCTAGCCACTCATGCCTGTGGCTTGTTTTGCTTACCATGCAAAGGGGTTTTTTGCTTTTCTGCAGATAGTTGACTTTTCAAGGCAAAGTGAGCCTTTGCCTTGGAAGATACTGTGGGTACACCCTGACTGTACTTGGACCCTGTCCTGTACTCCTGTATGTAGTGGGACAGCTGAACTTAAGATATGAGTCACCTGAGTGGGAGGACTGGAACTGGCGGAGTCTTAAGGTTCCTACTTACTCTTTTCTAAGGCCTTTCATCACCTTATACATAAACAAGCAGGAGTGTAATGTTTGATAATTTTTTTTTCAATGTAGAAGTAAAGAAAAAGGCTACTGTCTGATTTAAACCCAAAATACCATGGGCAGTACATACGAAAAATGAAAAAACTTGTCACAAGTGATTTTTTTTGAGGATTCTTTCCTTCATGTGGAGTACCATTTTCAGCCCCGTCCAATGTGACTTCTCTATGAAAAGGTGTTAACTCTTCCCCACCTCTACACTCCCCTGCATATGGAGAACTCCCTTTGTGTTAAATATCTGTTATTCAACATCTCTTCAAAAAGCAGTATCTTAGATTTTATGTATATCCAAACGCAGAACAATTCTTTTGTAGATAATAATATCGACTTTTTTCTTAATACTTTCAAATCTGAAAAGGTTCTCAAAACTCAGTGACAGGTTTTGAGTCCTTGTAACATTTTTTTCCTTTTCAGAAACAGTCTTGTGGTCCTGCACAAGGGCTGAAAAATCATATTCAATACCTGACTCTGTTACAGAATCTTTTCATGGCAGTGGTGGATTTATTTAAGTCAATTTTTCTAACATACAGCTCCAAACAGCAACACCAATAATTCCTTGCCTGCATTAAGTTACTGTGGTGATAAATTATACACATGCAGCTTTAGGAGGCAGGTGTTTGAATTGTACTCTGCCAAAAGCCAGATAAATACTTGATCTGTGGATTTTTTTGTGTTTTGTTGTTGTTATTGTTGGATTTTTTTGTTGGACTTCGCTATTCCTCCTTGATAGTTTTTTTTTTAATATTAATAGTAGTAACAACTTGTGCCTGCAGATAGAGTCAGAGATTGACTTGCAGTCAGTATAGCATTCTGATATTGGTTGTTGGTCATTACCAGCACAAGCAATTGCAGACAGTTCTTAGAGCAATTTCTCCAAACATAACAGGGGACAGCCTGTAGAGATCAGAGTGGTTGTTCATAGCATAAATCCTCAAATGATCTCTGTCTTAAATGATCTCATCATTTCGACTTCCTCAGTAGCTTGGTTATGGATCAAGGTTAGTGCCTGAGATAAGAACAAACCTGAGGGAAAGGGGTAAATTTTAACAGATTCATATTGAGAAATCTTTCCCATATGGAGTAGCAGTTCTAGCCTAAGAGTGATTTGCCTTCTGATTTTAAGGACCTACATGATGAGCAATAACAATAACTTGCAATAACAATTTCTTCCCAATGTGGGCAAACCCTGTTGACTGGGAAATGTTACCAAACTTGTCTGCAGTGTACAAAGCAATAATGGTGTTCTGTGAAAGGAAGTGTACTTAATGAGTGACATCTGTCTCCTTCAATATATCTGCCATCTCTGTGGCAGTAATTGCCTCATTTAAGTGAATAAATGTTTGAATCTGATGTATGATATATCAGTGACATCCTATGCAGCGTATGTTACCAATTAACATGCTTGATGTTGAAAGCTTTTATAATCATTTAAAGTACAGTAGCCATTCTGCTATGTGAGTACAGAACAAATTTCTTTAAAACAAGAAATCACTATGAAACTGAGCTCTGTGTGTGTGTGCAAAAGCCTTTTTTTATCTAAAAATCAAATGCATGAGAATGAAATTAGATCAGTCTTGCTTACAAATCAACTCTTGCTTGCAAGGCAAGCGCACTCCCAAGGCAGCTGTGTGGCTTTGACTGTATCTCGGGAGTGTAATGGCATGTTTTTGAGTAGGTTTGCTTATAGTAGGTGCTGTGCATTTAAAAGATTTGTATGACCCACTGTGGAGTTACAGATATAGCAGTGTTTGTCATGGTTTAGCTCCAGCTGGCAACAAAGAACCGTGTGGCCACTTGCTCGCTCTTCCGCTACCCCTCTCTGGGATAGGGAAAATAATCAAAAACAAAGAAGGTAAAACTCCTGGGCTGGGATAAAAACAGTACAATACATCAGCAAAGGAGGAGAAGAACAAGAACTACAATAACAATAAAAGATATACAAAGTGAATTATACACAGCACAAACCACTCACTACCTGGAAACTGAAGGCCTGTTCTTACTGAGCCATGAACTGGACCACCAACCCTATGTCCCAGCCAGTTGCCCCTCTTATGTCCTGACTATTACATCATGGTATCGAATATCCCCTTGGCCAGTTTGGATAAGCTGCCCTTGCTGTGTCCCCTCCTAGCTTCTTGTGAAAATCCATCCTAGCCAAACATAGAAGAGTGTTGAATGCTTTAAGTCTCTTCAATGAATAAAAGTCTTCTGAAGATCTATACACGAGCCCCCAGAGAAGTTTCACTTTTTTTGTGGGAGATGAGCATTTTCTGTACTGGTTCCATAAAACTAGGGGCGTGTCGATTTGATTTTTGGCAAGTATTTTACTTCCATAAAAACTCATAAGACATTATTCAGCCAAGTATTCCTTGTTTTATCTGCCCAGTCCCTTTGTACGAGCCCTTTCCATCCTCTGAGGCTTCTCTTGGCTGTCCAGCAAAAATACAGCATGATTACTTTTTTTTCAGTTGACATAAAAAAGCATGATTCTACTCTGAATAGATGCTGACCTCATGACTGCCAACTTGTTTCTGATCCTTTCAGTGCAAAAAAAGAGTTAATTCTTATTTTCTTTACTCCACTTTGACTGCCTGCCAAAATTTCAAATTTCAGCCTGTGTTCTGACCATTACATCATGATTTTTATCTGGGTTTTCTAAGCAATAGTTGAGGGGATAATAGTGCTGTTGCCATTTAAATTGATGCTAAACCTCTTGTGTCCTCTAAGTGGTCTTGTGACCAGTGCAATACAAGGGCTGACTGCTGCTGACAACTTTGATGTGAGAGTGTGTGTACTCCCAGTGACGTCCATGTGTGTTGTTGGTTTCGGTTGAGGACTTTTTTGGTGAGCGGGGACTTAACGGGGTTTTTTTCCCCCAAAAATGACTACTCTCACCTCTGAGAAAACAACCACCACTGGAACAATAATTACGTTCTGTTCAGGAATGGGATGCTCACTTCTACTTTCTGCTGCAGAAACACATCTCTCCCCCAGTACCTGTCAAATTTTAAAAGATCTAAGAATGATATTTCAACACATTCCTGCAAAGCTATGGCTCTGATTCTGCTAACCAGCAACAATTAGACAACTGAATCATACTACTGTTAGAAAATGCAGCCCCAAAAGCAGAAGAAACATCCCTTTTCCATCTTCTCCTCTGTACTGTAATTTTTGGCCATTTTCTGGCTTGGCAGTGTAATGTGTGTTAAATGATGAGAAATGGATCATTTCTGTGAAGCTTGCTTTATTTTCCAGTGACTTTTGTTCTGGTAGAGAAAGCCAGGATATGCATTTTCACAGGGGTCAAAATTAGCTAAAGAAAGAGGTCGAGGTCAAGGGGGAATAATCTATATTGAAACAAACTACCAGAGGAATCCAAAATGGAGCGCAACTTGGAAGTCAACCAGTTTGCCTGGAAAAAGCTTTGGCACTTGCCGGAAGCATGAGGTTCTGGCAGTGGTAGAACTTTAGAGGAAGGGAAGAAGGGAAAGGACGGAAGGTATTTTTAAGTGAAGTTAGTTATATAGAGGTGCCCATGATAACTTTATTGCTCTCCTGTTGAATTCCAGCCACAGCCCCGAAGTGTTAGGCTCTGTCTAAAGATCAAAATACCTGCTAGCTTCATGCTTCCCTAAAGCCTGACTTGGGACAATAGCCCCAAACCAGCAAGATAAATGACTTTGAGTTCTCCCTTTGCCTCTTTTCATGACCTCAAGTAAATCACATGTCCTGGTAGATCATGGACTTATTAATTGTGTAATCACATATCCACAGGTGCATGATACAAAGCAGTTTTTCTGAACTACTTGCTTTTGGATCCTTTTTATCTGTGATTGATGATTCTAGCCTGTATCTGAGAAATTCTGTCAAAACTGCTACAGTTGTGTGAAGGGCTTAAATTTTAACAAGTCAGCATTTCCTAACAGAAAAAAAGTACTTTGCTGGGAGAACTCCCATCTGGTACTGCTAAGAGCACAGTATCTGGCATTTTTCTGAAATGAAAACAGATGGAACCTTTAGATCATTTCATCTTGGTCTTCGTGTTTCTAATATCTTGCCTTCAGGAGGTGAGACATTGAGAAATACTATAACTGGTAAGATGGGAAAGAAAATGTGAAAGTTGGCAGTACAGAGACAGTTCAGAGAAGCTCCTTAAGCTTCATCTCCTTGATCTATAGCTTGTGATTTTGTGGTTTGCAGCAAGTTTAACAGCTTGATTGCAATGATTCTCACATGGCCAACTTGAGAACAGTTAAGATTCTGCTACTACTATGCATGTTGCTTAGTTTTCCCTAATTTTTTTTCTTGCTCCCTTTTGGCAAAGATCTCCCATTTTGCTTGTTCCCTGAATGTAAATGTGGCTGTCATCTATGTATTAAAGAGCAAAGAGGTGGAAGGTACGCTACACCTCCATGACTTGTGTTCTCCTCTGAAAGGGAAAGGACAGCAGATACTGTACAGAACAGACTGCAGAGACATCCTCAGAAGAGGGCGCTCTTAGTTTATGTATATTTCACTAAGTAAAGACCTTTGACTTACCCAGAACTTCTCACTCTATGTGTTGCTAATTTTGGACAAGGCATGGCTGTTTGGTGCAATGGGAGTTGGAGAAAGGGCAAGAGAGCTTTGCTTTCCACTTTGGTCTCCGATTGAAGTTGCTTCCTCGAATAGAGTTGTTTCCTGGGAACCTTGCACTGATATAGGGCTGAGATCTCTAAGCAGTGGCCTCTCATTTCTTGCTCAATTCTATTCCAGGATTGGCACATATGTGTAAAGAAAACGTTATGCTTACAACATTTATGCACCAAGAAGAGCAGCTGTAACTGCTCAGTATAAAGGTCTATTCAGCCACCAACTCCCTCTTTAACAATGACCAGCAACAGATGCTTTAGGAAGAGCTTAATAAGACACGCCTACAGTGAAAGCTGTTCTGCTCTACGGTTTTTGGCTCAAGTAATTTGGTATTTGGTGACTTACAGCGGCTTGAGAACCTCCTGACAGATTTTCATTCCATAGATCCACCAAGCGGGTCTTTGTATCTGTCGAAAACATCCAGGGATCCCACAACAGAGAATTTTCAGTTTAAATAGACTTTGGGTGAAGCTTTATTGCCTTTTTTTTCCCCTTTGAAGCTGCATCTTTGTACACAATTAATTTTTTCTGATCTTTTGACGCTCATCTTCTCAGGGCTATGGGCACGTTCTACTGCCCCACACGGTACCACTGCTCATGCATGTTACATGTAATCCTAACTTCTTATAATAAAACCAGCACTCTGGTGGGCTACAACACAACACTTAAATGAGTTCAGATGCTTAAGTAACCCTCCCTTCTACCCCTCTTTCCTTTCCCACACCAAACTACCCCAACCAGTTGTTTTAAGGCAATGAAAACACCATACTTTAAAGGCTGCACGGTATTAGAGAGGATGAGATGGAAATAGCTAAGTAGTTTCAGAACAAAGCTCCTGTGGTGGACACCGCAGAGAATGAGGCACCTTGGACCTTGATGACCTACAAAAGCAGGACTCTGCTTCAGTCCCCATCCCTCTAGCACTACAAGCAAGATTAGATATGAAACTCCAGCAGTTGTAGACACCCATGAGCAAGGTCTGTAAGGAGAAACTGTACCAGCAGAACACAGCGGATTTGAAACAATGAGTACTCATAGCGGGTGATTCTCAGTTAATGGGCACTGAGGTGCCCATGCTGCCAGCCTGACAGGGAGTCATGAGAAGTATGTTGCCTCACTTCAGTCCCTGGAATAGTTGTGATAGACCCCAACAGGATTCATTCCGTAGGTCAAATGAAGCATGTGATTTGTTGAGCTTCCTTATTTTCCAGTTTGGTATAAACGTTGAAGAATTGTTGAATGGTCAACATTTAGTTCTTCTGCAACCTCTCGAGTTGTTTTGTGGGTGTCCATTTTAATAAAGGCCTCCAATTGCTTGTTGTCTGTTGCAGAAGGACATCTGTGACCCTCCTGCTCTTCAAGGCTCTTTTTTCTGTTATGAATTTTTTGGGACCCATGTCAAGCTGTACAATTGATGGTGCCCTGACCAAGTGCTTGGTTGATATTGGTAGCAATTTCCACTGCCTTATATCCCCTTTAGAACTTGAAATTGTTTTTTTTTTCCATCTTTAATTTGACAGCGAATAAATAATGAAAACAAAGCTATTAGCATAAGTAAGTAGAGTGAATTTCATGCTTTGAAATGGTACACTACATGAACATAGTTAAATGAAAGTTTAATGCAAAATAAGGATCACAGTTTACAGTGACAAAAATGGCAATTATTTTTGCACCAACTTTATAAATAGCTCCTTTTCAAACTGGAAACCTGTCAAGTGGTGTCTCCCAGGGATTGATATTGGGCCCAATGCTGTTTAGCATCTTCATAGGTGACCCAGATGATGCAATCAGGTGTGCCCTGGTGAAATTTGCTGATGATACTGAACTAAGTAGGGAAGTGGACACTGGGGAAGGGAGAGGCCCCCTGCAGGAAGTCCTAGATATGCTGGAACAGTGGGCTAACAAGAACCTTATGATATTCAATAAGGGCAAGTGTAAGGTGTTGCACATGGGAAAACATAATCCAGGAGTGCAGCACAGGCTGGGAGATATCCGGCTGGGGAACAGCTCTGTGGAAAGGGGCCTGGGGTTCCTGGTGGACAACAAGCTCAGCAGGAGTGAACAGTGCACTGCTGCAGCAAAGAAACCCAACAGGATGCTGGTCTGCATCAACAAGGGCACCAACCAACAGAGATGAAGAAGTCATTATCCCACTCTACTCAACACTTGTCAGACCGCACCTGGAATTCTGTGTGCAGTTTTGGTCTCTTTTATGCAAACATAGTGTGGACAAGCTGGAGAGGGTCCAGAGAAGGGCTATCTTGTCTAGGCCATGCTTCTGCCATGAGAGGTTGGACCGGATGCTTCCTGAGGTCCCTTGCACCGTTATCTGTGATTGTTTTCCAAAGGGGAGCAACTGCTATGAAAGTCAACATATCAATCTACTTTAGCGGGGGCTAGCCCTAAGCTCAGTGAACATACGTAGTTCTGGAGCTCTTGGCAGTTCCTTTAAGTCTTTACTTGCTTTCTAAGTTGTGCAAAGACAGAGTTGTCAAACTGTGTTGCATACAGGAGCATAGGTGGGTTGTTCTCTTGCAGTGTCCCTTGCAGCTGTTCTGCAGAACTGAACCTACCTTCTGTTCTCTAGGTTTTGGCAAGGGGGAGATGGAGGGTTCTGCAAGAAACAATGCCAGGATGTCAGGTCTGCAGGCAGGCATAGGACACATTTTCTTTGACTTCCTTTGAAGTCAAAGCATGGAAATTTTTTTCTTGAAAAGACCTAAAAGTGAAGCCCCAACCATTTTTTATGAACTTTGGTTTTCTGCAGCAGTGTCTGAGCAGCCCTTGCCTAATGTTGCCTTCTCAGTTCTGACCTCTGACATCATTTATATAACAGTTACACTGGTACTATGTTGTCCTACACAAAAAGTTACGTGTTGTGCTGTTTGTGTGCTGGAGTTTGTGCAAGGAACTCTTAAACTAGGGAAAAAAAAAAAAAGGGAGGAAAAAAGGGCTGTTCCATGGTACCAAAAGAAAAGCATGTCAAACTGTCTAATATTTTGTAGCACTATTTCTTGGCATATTTGTGTTTAACCCCATGTCTTCAGAAATACTATGGTATGGATCTAAATTGCATGTCATCGTATTCTTATCTCTGAGTCTATTCCTTAAATGTGTTAATAAAAGAAAGAATCCATCTGCTTACAGCCCAGTATATTTTTATAATGGCAATAACTAAATTATGGAATAAGTTTGAACTCCAAAGACTGTGCTCATCTAAATCCCCTCTCTTTCGGTTTCCTCAGTCACTTCTCCCTGGAAACTGAGCTAGGGTTCTTGTTGGGCTTCTATATGTGAGAAGGCAGAAAAGCGACTCCAGGTTAATGCCAGCATGTGAGTGAGGAGAAAGCAGGGACAAGATTCACTCCTTCAAGTCCAGAGGCCTTGACTTCATTTCTCATTGCATTTTAGCTCTGCCCAGCCTTGGAAAGTTTGGGGTTTTTTGTATAAGAGTGTGAAGAAAAACAGAGCTCGATACCTGGAAATCTGTTTTTACACTGAAATCTGACGTACAGAGGTTCTTTCCTTTGACAGGACTCTACTTCTGTGAGGCTTCCTACATAGAATGTTTGAGATTAGGCAGTACAAAATGCCAAGTCAGCAGCATTTTCTTTCTGGTCTCACGGTTGCTACGGTCTTGATGCAGTTTGAAATTTTCCAAGTAGAAGCAGGAGTTTCTTTGTGGATATTTACCCATGCTACTTGCAGAGCTGTTGTTTAGAGCTGTGCAGCTCAGTTTCCGTGAATGATGTCTGGTTTGCCAAAAGGTTTTGCTTAGAAAAGGGATTCTGATTGAAAGAATTTCTCTAAGCACAGTTTACATCAAAATCTAGCAAAACAACATCTCTGGCGTGTTAGAAGGTTATGTTAGATGGTGTGTGTTTTGTGTATGCTAAAAATGACAACACCAAAGCATAAAGAACTGTTGGGAAATAAGTGAATAGCGCATCACTGAGATGGGGGTTCATTTCTCACATAGAAAAATTGAGCCCATGAGAACATGCTATTTCCCCCTGCCTCACAGAAGATTGCTGAGAACAAGACTCACTTCTTTGGAATTTCTGCTTAGTGAAATGAAATGCGCAATTTGGAGCAACTCATCAGCTGGGGATGGTTCTGACATCAATGATCAAAACTGCGCATTTAAGACATCAGTAACATCTTCCAGTCTTGCTGGCAGGCAAATGGAGAGCACTAATTCTTATTTGTTTATGCTAGCTTTGACTATTTTGAATTATTGATACGTCCCTTGAAACTATCTCTGATCATTTCCCATTGAGCAGAGGCATGTGGTGGTAAGCAGAAACCTGGCCTATCTGCTGGACTTTCTCCTGCTGAACTCAGCATCCAAGCTGTTCATAGCAGCAGCAGATGTTTCTGCTTTTTACAGTCTGTGGGAACCTCACTTACTCTTTTTTTTTCTTCCTCTTTGTAGGAACAAATGCCAATACAGCCGAGATCCAAAAATCCTGACCTAAGATTTGTGTTATTACTGGAAGGTATTGCAACTGGATATCCTATTGTCCATTCTGAAGTAATAAGTTGATAGTTATTAATGCTGTATTCGCTTTTTCACCCATATTTTCTACGTGTTTTTTATTCAGCTACTTCCTGGCAATAAATAGGGGAACACATAATCATTGTTCCCTTCAATGCAAGGGGGTCTGCAAGATGCATCTTGTTTCAAAACCATTAGGCAAGCTTAGAAACAAAGTAGCAACTAAAACAACAAATTCCCTTTGTCTTGTTAGTGCTGTAAGCAGTCATCTAGCACATTATATTAAAGGGATCAATTTCAATGCTATTCATAAGGTGTAACTCTGTCCTGGGTGCCCAGACATAGATATATCAGAAACCTGAGTAGTGTGTTAATCTTGAGACTTTCTGAGGTCTCATGTATATACAGTAGTAGTAATTGTTGTTGTTATTATTGCTATTGTTATAATCATTATTATTGCCCTTATTATTATCATCACTATTATTATTTCACATTAGTGCTTAAATCTGAGCCTGGCTTTGTTCCGTATATGTCGATAGTGTCTGCTTTTGCCAGAGACCCTTGCTAGACAGGTGACTTACAGGAAAAGATGGGCGTTATGCCATATGTCCCCAGGTAGTTTCTGAATTAAATAGCTTTAATTTCCAGCAGAAAGTCCTTAGAAGCATTCTTGGCAGTACTTGATAAAGGCAGGTGCCAAATTCAAGCATCCCTTGGCCTTCTTACCAAAGTCCCAACATTTTCAAGGTGTCAAGGCTTTGTGGCAGGTCTCAGCACTGCCTTTTCTCTGAAAGAGACCTGTACCGTGTTGAATGGCTTGAGAGGAGATGTGGGGCAAAGCTATGGCTGGACAGGTTATGAAACATGTTCCTGCATTTGCAGTATAGGCTCTGGCTTCCCTTCTGCTCCACAATTGTCATCAGCTGCTCAGAAAATGAGCCAGATGGCTGTGTCTCGTGCATGGGGTTGTAAACTGGGAGTGACATCGTAGGACTCTGTTGGAAGTGTGCAGTTCCTAGAGGGTAGGAGAGAGGAGGAGGGCATTTAGGGCAAGCAAGATCTGTCTGCTATGGTGCCCAGAAAAGGAAAATTTATTATTTCTCCCGCAGGTAGTTTTGCCATTTGGCTTGTTTGAGCAATTGTTGAAACAAGTAGTGGCCTTAGAAGGGGACTGTATTGGCAGGGGGAGTTCACTATCAATACATTTATAGGATAATGGCTTATGATCATATGGTCTGCAGGTAGAGGAGTGACAAACTGCCTGGCCAGGTTATGCTTCAATCTCAAAATTAAATGCTCCAGTGAGAAAAAGTGTTTCTTTGTTTCCGTGCACTAGGCTCCCAGCTTTCTGGGCAGTAACAGTTCAGCTGAATTGGATGTTTCAGGAGGCTACTGGGGAAATGCATGCTTTTTCTGCTGTGCTGCCAAGGGCTGGTGCAGGGGTTAAGATCAGCTAGCCCCATGTAGAACACAGTGCTGGAAGGAGAGGAGGCAACCAGTGTCCTTTCATGGGAAATGCACATCCCTCCAGCTTCCTGCTGTTGCTGCTTTTTTGGAGATGGCTTAGACTGAAAAAAATAGACTGATCTGGCAGTGGTAGCTTTACTGAACTTCCTGTGTGCTGCTGGCCTGGTACTACATGGTGCCAGGGTATGCCTGCTGTACAGCATCCGTGGGACAGCCGATGAGAAAGGATTTCAGCCTGATGATTCAGCAGTAGCAAAGCACACAAACCTTTGTTAGTCTCAGCTATGATGGGAGTTTAATGAAAGGCTGGATGCTTGGAGATGCCTCTCGGTCTGCTTTAGTGCTAATCCTCATGCAAGATGGTCCTTGGTGTGGAGCTGCCATGTGGGATGCTACAAGCAGCCGGGAACCCACTTGGGAAAGTGACACCATACCCCAACACTGATGCAGCTCTGGTTCCATCCCTAGGACTTTTCTTTAGCAAAGACTGAAAGGAAGTCACTCATCAGGCCTCTTGCAGTCAGGTTCATTCTCGTCCTGCATGGCATTAACCACCACAGCCTCCTTGTGAGGGTTCAAAGGAAGGCTCTCAGCTCTCTACAGCTCAGAAGCAATCTCACAAAATTGCAGTGAATTTTGAAAGTTTCTCAGGATTTAGAAACCTTTTCTCCACAGCTCTTCTTCCCAGCTATCACCTTCTTAATCACTATTTTTATTTAAAAAAAAAATCTATTTCATTCCCAGACCTTGTGCTGGTTCTCTTCTGCAGTTTCTGCTTAGTCCCTGCCTTGTCCCCTGAGAGTTTTTACCACTTCCAAGGTTAATTAATGAGGTTAAGTTTAAGATGGTGCCCAGTTTAAAGTATGAAAGGATCAAAGTGTAAGTAATTCCTTTGTTTTGTCTCTATAAAATATGGCTTTCAGCACGTCTGTGCCTAGAAGCCAATGCAAGACAGACTTTCCTGGCCTTTACATTGCACCTCAGGCTGCTTGTAATACAACTTCTTTGCAGAGGTGCTGTAAACAAATCTGTTTTTCAAAAGTGGCATAGAAATGTTGAATAAAAGGAGAGAGTGATAAATATGCACTAGCATAATGTACATAATGCTGCTGAGTGGATGGGCTTTCCAAAGTCTCGCTGAGTAACAGCAAGAGAACATTCTTAAATGCCTCCCATGTGATATACAATATATACACTAAAAAACCTACAAAATCGAATATATGATACATTCTCTGCTAATGTTCTGTTAAATATTTCATTGCTGTAATCTCAAATCCAAAGACCCCTCTATGTTCCTATAGTAATTAAAGCAATAATAAAATAAACTACACAAATATTGTGACTTAGCATATCTACGCAATACTCACACTGATTGTTTATGAACATGTGAGAGCAAGGTCTGTCTCTGTGCATGTGTGAAAGAACTAGAAAGCGCAGCTTATGCTGGAAACTTTGCCGTCACACAGTGATTGTAAAGAACTCGGGGCAAGTTCTTTGCTGGTGACTGGTCACACAGGTAAGATATTGGTGTGTCAGTTGGTATAAGAAGGTTTTGCAATCTGCCTTCAGATTAATGCAAGTAAAGATATTTACAACAATAGATACTCCATTAAGTAGGTTTGTGAATATAACAAAGTATATATAAGTGAATAGTTGTTCAGTCTGAAGCTTGGGACAAAGAAGACATTTTTAATAAAAGCAAGGATAAGACAAGACCTAACATTTCGGTCTCCCATTGATAAATTTTCTTTCTCTAGTTCAGTGAATTTCAGTAGTTTGTGTTTTCAGTATTGATACTTAAAGTATTTTCTTTTCCTTCTTTATATCTGTACATGTGAAGTACATGGCAAATTCAGCTTAAATCTAGGAATAGTTTCGGATTTATTAAAACAGCAGTTTACCATGACCGAGCAGCTCATCAAGGAAATACTTGGTTTTGTCCTGTTGGAAAGCAACAGAAAGACCTTTGTCCTCCAAAAGACCACATCTTCTCTCCCTTGTCCTTTCCCTTTCCTACACTTACTAGTTTTGCAATCAACCCCAGTATCAATCGTATCAGGAACTGACCGAGGGCTTTTTTCTTGTACGTGCTGGGCATCCTTAACACTCTCAAGCCTGCTTTTAGCAGTGACTTTTCATAGCCTGACAGGATGAGGGTGTTCCTATCATGATTAGTAACTCCTCATCATATTTTAATGGATATAAAATGTCATGAAATTCACTGTATGTTTTGCAAGGGAAGGTTAAGAAGACAGAGTGCTTAACTTGTTGTGACCTCCCCCAGAATTACAGCAGCACAGCCGTCTGTGGCACGAATATGCTGGTCAAATTTTTCCTCTCTGCAATGCTATAAACACTGGTGCAATTTACATTAAAGTAGCTTGTGATGAGGTGTTCCCAAAACACAGGCATGTTCGATGCAGCCATCCTATCAGTTCCCATGGGAGTGGGCCAGTGTTGCTATCTGCATAGAGACTGGCTGTAACTCTGGCTGCAGGGCAGGATCTACTCCCACTTGCTTGTCTCCTTGTCCTGTGTTTGTAAAACCCATTGTGCAACAGGTATCCTGGTCTGTAACCAGTGCTGGGAGACTCTGTTATAATGCTGATAAACACCTCTGAGAACTGGGCTTTTTCGGTTTGCTTAGCTTGACTGTTATTCTTTTTCTTTTTTAGCTTGGATCTTTTGTACATTCCATTTAGAGCGAGAAGGACACTCAGTTCCTGTCACAGCATAGCAAACCTGCTGCTCTCATGAAACAGTTTCTTCTCTCTCCATTTTTGCGTGATTTTATATTTTTTTTCATTCACATGCTATTCCCAGTTATCTACATAAACAGAAAATATGTTTCATGGTAAATGTTTGTTATGTTCATAATTACACTGTGAACACATGATTAAATGTATTTATTTCTAGCACTATCAAAATACTTCTGGCATTGCTAAGAATAGTTTAGGACATACTGCCATCTAATGGCTTTGCAAATGATAGGGGAAACACAAGAGTAAGCTTTGGTCGTACAAGATTCAGAAAGAAAAACAAAAAAAAGGTTCTCAGGTACAAGATGAAGAAGTGTGTTTAAAATGCATTGCTGAAGAGAACATGTGCATACTGAGCTCCTTTTTGACTGAGGTGCAGCAGTTTTTCACGTTGCTGCTCTGGTTTACTATAGGAATCCACAAGTAAGTACAGGGACACATCTGGATTTCACTGTCATATAACTTCAAAAGTTCTTGAGCCCCTGTCATTAAACTTAATGATGCTTCTTGAAACAAAAGTTCAACAACATTTTTTAATTCCTCTTTTAGAGAGTTCTTCCTCTGACTGTGCCTTGACCTCTTTTAGTCGTAAAAGGCGGTATATGACTGCAGCCTGCAGCACTCTCAGAAAAGGAGAGTTTCTCAGGACCAGCCTTCACCTCCTCTGCTGAGAATCCCTCCAAAACAACCTGTCTGATGCATTTTGCTGTGATTTCTTTTCAGAGTGAAAACAATGTGACTGCCAGCAATGTTTTGAACATTTCCGTTGGGCAAACAGGTTTCTTTTTGCTGCCAGATGGCTTAACGTTTTTTGGAGCCTGATCCTCAATGGCCACAAGCTGCTGTCCAGAGTCAGCAAAACACCTGGTGCGTGGGGGAGCCCACTGGGACCATGCAAGGGGAATCTTGCATGTGGGGGGAAACAACAATTCTGCCTGTGCTTTGTACAATATCAGGGTTGTTGCTCCTGTAGTCAAACAGGAAAAAAAGGCAAACGATCAACAATGTGAAAATGTCTTCCCTCGCCTTCACAGCCCCAGCTCTACCTCTGTTCCTGCACTGTCCACAGCTCTGTGGAGGTCCTCTGAACACAGTCACACACACACACACACGCCCTGTTTCTCTCATTGGACTCTTTGGCTCCCTCCAACTTTCCCTGCTCAATGCCTGTCCCTATGTGCCCAACCAAACCATACTGTTTTGTTGGTGCTGCACAATCCTAGGAGAATCCATTGGACGCAGGGACCCTTGTGTATGTAGAGGGCTGTGCACAAAGGGATTTGGGGTAGAAGCAACCCTGTGGCTGAAGTAGTGCTCCAGAGCATCTTTTCTCCAGCTGTGCACCACCCAGGGGCTGGCCCCACTTTTAAAATTGTTCCTTGATTAATTTAAACTGATTATCATTTGTTAAAACACCATTGGAACACCACTCAACAGCCTTGTGTAGTACTACTAACCGCATGGCACAGTGCAGCTGTCCAAGAAATGTTACAAACTGTTTCTTAATCATGTTGTATTCCCCTCAATGATCCCAGAAGAAGTGAGGAACATAGACTTCTCCATCCTCTTGTGTTTTGTTTGTGGCAGTGTTGTATGCATGTCTGATATACAGAGTGCATACACTGAAGATGCTCTTGAAAAACAGTGTGTACCTCATCTAGTAGGATTCACGTCTTAAGCTTAACTGAGGGCAGGGTGGGGCTGGGAAGGATAGGACTGCACAAAAATGCAATAGCTACAGAAATAGCCATGTTTGAAGAGGCCAAACTGGGTAAAAGTTCTAGCTATGAGATTAAATTTCTTAATTCCCTTGAGACTTGAAGAGTTAAATTAGCATTCAAATTATCTGACATAAACAGTTAATGCCTTTATTCACATATTTAAAAAAAAAAATCCCATAACTTTGTCTTTAAGTTACCTGTGCATAATGATGGCTTCTGTGAGTGCAAATGAGTCTAATTAAATGACTAAAGCGCTCATAAGTATTGGAAGATCATTCTGTTGGTATCCAATAGAGTGCATCTCTAGTTAATGCTGTAACACCCTGCCTGATCAGTGCTACAGACTCACTCCTCTGGGGAAGTGAAATCCCATGCAGCCTTCAAAGAATTAACTGGGGGCAGTAGAAAAGTCACTCTGGAAATATGCACAAGGAAATTACATATAGTAAAGAAAACTGTTCTCTGCCCTGGGTGTAGGAAAGGCACATATGAAAAGGCTATACTTGAAAGGGGAAGTTTTTCTTCTCTGCAGTAGGAGGATCAGTGAACAAGAAATGTAGACTGGAGTTTGTCAATGCATGCAATGTTTCCAGTAAAGAGGGAGCTGAGACTACTCAAGCATAATCTCTTCCTACCAGCCTGCTTGCCTGAACTCTAGGATGAACCCTAGGACAAAGAGGCTTCTGGCATGTTGCACATTCATTTTTCCTGCCAGCTTCTTCAAGTTTGCAGTGGGATAAACCTGGCCTAGGATCACCCCTGGTCCTAATTGATTTGCACCGAGGTCACTTTGGCTTAGGCCCTGCATACCCAATGATCACAGTGTTGTTCCAAGACTGATATATCCTTCTACATCCAAATGAGAATTCTATGCCAATGTCAGATGGTGTGCGCACAACTGAGAATTTCAATTTTTCACTCAGATGCCAAAATTCCATGGGGGACATAGTTCTGTTAAATCTGATGTAAGTGATCATTCCTAATGAAATGTCAGTTGCCAACAGGATGTCAAACGGAGTAATTTAAAATGATCATTTGTAAAGGAAGCTATCAGTTAGGATTTAATGTGTTTGGCCCAAGCTGATCTTTCAAATAAGATCATTAATCGCTTTTAGGTTTATCTTCCTGTGAGCTGACTTCAGCAACACAAACTGGTTGTTCAAATACCACAACTGTTTTAATAATTAAATTTTAAAAGTCTACTAAAAATGCTTGCACAGTGTAACCACAGTTAGTGAGATGGTGGGCTAGTTTGGGAGGAAGAGCAATGTTCAGTGCAAGGGGATTTTTCCAGAACAGAAGAGACAGGGAAATGTGGGGGAAATGGATTTTCTGTATCCTTTGCAGAAATAAGGCAGTAGGAATGATTTTGGAAGTCCTAATATCAAAAAAATTGATGTCAGCTAGTAAAATCTGCCCTTTTCACAGCTTAGAAACTCATTTGTATCTAGCTTTAGCATTGGTTGATTTGAACTCATAATTTACTGCAATAGATTTAGTAATTCTACATTCTCCTACATAGGAATGCTGTTGCTCACTTGGTATATTTTACCTTGCTCTTCCTACCCAACTGTGCCTTTCCTCGGCTGCTGGATAAACCTCTCCCACAATCAGGTTTCTTGGTCCCATTAATTTAAAGCCACTTTCTCACTCAACAATCTGCATATGACAGTCACTGCAGACAGCAGAGAGCATTAAAAATGCACAAGGAAATCTCCATTCAGGAAAAGTCATAAAAATTTCTGTTCACAACCTAAAATTGTCAGTTGTGAACAGCCTCTCCTGGACCAATACACAGCTACTGACACTGTATCCTGAATTCTTTCTTCTTGCACACACCCACACAGAGAAGTCAGCAACGGTACAGGCATTTGCTGATGTTCTGTGCTGATAAATTAATTATAAGTGACTTCTTCACTAGTGTCCCAAGCACAAATCTCTGCAGTTCTTGGCATGGAGAGCACCTTTCCTGAGGCAGCTGGACTAGAGCTAAGTTCATATTGATTTAATCTCTGTGTCTGCTTTAGAAAGAAACATGTTCATCCCACCCATCTCCTTGCTCACCTTATCTCCTTTTCTGGACAGTGTTCACCACATTATTTGAGCTACCTGTGCACTGTGGCTTGTACATGGAGTCTCTGTAACAGGTTCTTCAACACTCCTATTCCCTCCCTTTCAATTGCACTTACATATGGGAATGCTGCTTGAGTGCTGTGCAAATCCACCTGTGATGAAATTAAGTCATTGGCTTTTTTTCAGCTGTTTGTTTCTGGCAGCTGGCCCTTCACAGTGGTGCACTAATGAGGCAGGCCAGTACAAATGTATGTGTGAGGAAAAGATGCAGAGAGATTCTGCAAACCCTGGAATGCCTCTGGGTATAAGAAAGGCACTGTGGAAAAGACCTTACAATTTTGTCACTGGAGCCTTTCTGAAGAAGAGCCAGCCACATATCACAGCCAGAAAGCAAGTTGGGTCAGAAAGTTGACAGTTTTTGGTTCAGTTTTGATCTTTGTCTGATCCTGAGGGGCTGCGAACGCTGCCAAATACAGAGCTCTCCTTCTTAGAGGTGCAGCTCGAGGACTGCAGCCATTTATTGCAGTGAGTGAGGGAGTGAAAAGGAGCTTGAGAGAAAAGATGGGCTGCTTGGTTTGACTGCGTTGTGTGTGGGAAGAAGACTGTTCCTGTATCTGCTTCCAAGCTGCAAGTAGGAGATGCTGTAAAGGAGATGGTTTCTTGGTTTCCCATCCAGTGGTTTCTTTGCTGTGGGGTGCAAAGCCGCATCCCTTAGCTGCCCAAGCAGATGCTTGCTTCCCTTGAAGCTCTACCTGTGCATGACGGCAGATGCCACCAGCAGCTTTATTGGCAAACCCCAGCCCATGGCTAACGGGGCAAAGAAAGGGATAACGCTGCTGTAGAAATTTTCATATGTGGAATCCCACAGGAGTGGTCAGGGTGCTGAGAGGATGTACCTAAAGAAATTGCAGTTGTTTAACTTTCATATCTTACATAGAGTTTTGGAGGGAAAAGAATTCATCCATATTGTATTCACTCCTAATTTATTGCTTTCGTCTCTGTGTCCAGTTTTTTTATTTGCTGGGATGAGAGAAAAGACTTTGAAGATGTATATATTTTCCTCTACTACATGCCTTATTGTCCATGCAGATGCTGGAAGACGATGAGTATTTTTCTACTGCCATTGAGCCTAGCTGAATCTGTGTGTTTCATCCTTATGCAGAAATTTTGTCATGCATGGGTTTGTTGTGTCTTCTTTTCTTTCCTCTGCTCTAGCTGTGGTGTCTGTAGCTCAGTCAAGATATACTAGCCTTGAATGGCATTTGAATGGATCCAAATATTTTGAATAAGCAAGTTTTGAGTTACATATTCTTGTAATTCACTCTCAAGTTAATACTGGAAAACTTTGCTGCAATGTCAGCCTTGTTTTGTTCTTGTAAAGCAGTCCTCTCACAAGGGCAGTTGTTATATATACTTTAAGGTTTTTATTTTTGTCTTACTAGCCTGCTTGGCTTGGCTTTGTCCAGCCAGGAATTTAGGCTCTCACTGGTGTTAATATCCTCCTCAACCAATGTCCACAGGAGCAGGTAGCTTCCCAGAGCCTTCAGCAGGCAGCCAATAGTACTAAAAATAATCATCTAACATTTTCCCCTTCCCTTGCTTGTCCATGGCTTAGTTCAGAGTGTTAATTTTTCAGAGCAATGAAGTCCTATAGTGTCTTTCTTGCATGAGTACAACTGCTGCTGGAATTTTCCTGCTTATGTCTCTCTGACCTTGTTCAGCCACAGTGACTTTCTTTTAACACAGAAATGCTGGAGGAGAAAAGGAGTGTTGAACCATGTCTGGTTTATTATTACTTATGTATTATTGCTATCTTGCTGTTACTTTTCTATGAGATACGTACACATTTCTGAGACATGCAACCAGCTACCTTTTGGTCCAAAGGTTAGCCAAAGCGTTCTGCTAAGTGTTGGTCGGTGTGCATGGACATGAATGGGTTTAGTCCCATGAGTATGGGACTGCGACAACCCCTGGGTAGTGTAGATCCAGCCTTCAAAGCTGCATTTCTTAATTTGTGTTAGAGGACACTTTGCTTCTCCACTCTGCAGTGCCAAGGCTTTCTAGTTTTGTCTGTATTTCGCTGTTTGCCTTAGTGTCACGTTGATTGCCCAGGCTGACAACCTGACTTTGCTGTCCACACATGAGAAATCCTCCATATCTCCAAGCAGTTGTGTGGGACTTCATCGGTGCAGCTCCTGTTCATGTTACACAGATTCAGTGTTCATTTTCCCCAAAGGTTGCACGTAATTTGGACAACTGGCCAGAAAAGGGGGAGGAATGTGCACAGACCAGGCACAAACAGGGTAAGGATAACTGAAGGCATGTCAGTCTGTGAGCACTTTTAACGTAATCCTTTGCTGGGAATTACAAACCATTAGAAAAAACTCTTTCCAGTTGTAGGCTTTTGTAGAGTAACAGGCAGCCATAGCTGCTCCCAGCACACTCTTTTAGCCTTTCAAAATAGCTCGTAGGGTTGACAGTCTGTGGCATGCATCCAGTTAAAAGTCCACTTCATTTTCCTTTGGTAGAAGTCTGAGTAGGAACTTTGCCATTGATTTCTGTAATGGGAGAAACCAGCCCTGGCATTTGTCACCTTGTTAGTAATGTACCTACCACTGGAAACGTTCAAGACATCTCTCCATTACAAACAAATACAGCCCAAAATGAGGCCACAAGATCTGATCACTGGTGTCTTGAAGACCACAGCTTGCCAGCTACTCAGGTAACTGTCTGCAGATCGGCACACAGCAGAAAGCAACACATTTCTCATGAAAATTCTGGATTGGAACAATGAGAAAATGACAGAGCAGTTATTATAGCTGGGTCAGGAGGTTAGATAGTGATATATGTAATTCATCACCAGAATACATATTTTGGAAGTAAAAGGATTTCATGTCAGGAGAGGCATGCTTGCCACTCTGTATTTTAGTTGTGAAGAGCTAATGAGAGCTTTGGCAGCATCTGGATGTTAGATAACACCATGGGCTTCGTCAGCACAAGCCAGGGTTGCACAACACATGCTGAATGTCCGAATTATTTTACTGAGATTGGTAAAGACCACAGTAAATCAGGAGTGACTGAAGAATAAACACAGATGAACTAGTTTAACAGTTTGTTGTGCTATTAATAATTACCCGACCTTCATGATGAAGCAGCACTAATAGCATAGCTAGCACATTTAGCCATTTGCTAAATGAATGCATTTGCTTTTATTCAGACTCAATTGCTAATGGGAGAAGGTGCTGTTATACATTAATTGTGTCCACTGTGAAGCAGCTGGTGCCACCAGTCCCCAAAGCAGGAGCCCTTTCCACTTCAGGGGTAGGACACTGCACTGGGCAATGGTCGCCCCAGCTCCAACCTAATGCTACTATGGGCAAGGAGGCACTCATCCCAACCCAGGCAGGGGAGTGGGAAGTCTGGAATGAATGGGTAGGTGAAAACATAGAGGAAAAAGGCTTGGAGGAGAAGGCAGAAAGCCTGGGAATGAACAGCTTAGAAGCCAGGGTCATCTCGTACAAACCACACATGTAAGAGAAGTCGTGACACTTCGGTGGCTGACAAGAGACATGGGATGGAGACTCCTCAAACATTTCTTCTCCTCTGCAGGTGGTGGCTGGTGATAGGACTGACTTCAGGCGATGGACACACTGCCTAAAATCAAGGCAGGTACTGAATAAACAGAAGAGCTCCTCTGAGCTGCTCCTTGGCTGCTCTTCAGTATTGGCCTAAGACCTGGAATATGATCTGGAGAGATCCCTCACCAAAACAAGCAGAAGATGCCAGGGCAGCGAGGCCTCACTGATGGATCTCTCTGCTGGTTTCTGTGCTGTGCCTGCTCGCACCACATCTGACAGCCTGTTTGCTTGTAGAGGCCGCTCAGCTTGGAAATGTCTTTCCCAAGTGTAATATTTCATACACATTCTTGTAATTCATTGAAACCCCCTTTGCTCTCATGGCAACTAGCCACCTAGATGTATTTAATCCAAAAATGAGTGTTGTAGATTATAAATAGCTCCTGCACACACTAGGAACATATTCCAAGGAAATATTTGGATGTGCTGCCTGAAGGGAGATTCAGTAAGGAAAGGCAGCTTGATTCAGCTAAGTGCTAAGGTATGCACTGCTCATTTCCCTTGTTTCTCAGTAGAAATGAGTTGCTGTCAGGATTGCTCCCTTGTTTGCTCTTTTTTCTGACCATTATAGGCATGAAAATATTTGACCTAAATTTGGTAAGTAATAGTTGCAGAGTCATAACATGAAAACATTTCATTTTCTTTAGTATAGAAATCACCTATTTTAGAAATCAAAGTAAATATTGTTTGACATATAATTTTTCCTTTTTCTTTGTATGTTTGGGTTTTTTTGTGTTTTTTTCTTTTGGTTTGGGTTTTTTGGGGGGGTGAAGCATGGACCTGGAAAAGCTATTACTTGATACATAGCAGAAAAAAAAGAAAGATAGAGAGAAATACAGTTTTCTAGCTACAATGGAATTAGAAGAGCAAAGTAATTTAATTCTCCAGCATCCTGGTCCTTCCAAGACTCTGCTGGAGAGGCTAGACATTGTTAAGCACTTTATTTGTGAAAGACTCTGTCTTTCACAAATACCTGGATCATTTTTATTATAGTCCTGAGGTCTTAATGACCTCATTTTGTATTGCTTTGAAGACATGTGGAAGGCATACAATCCTTAGTCACCAGGGTCTGCTAGTCCCCTATGGAGTCTAATAGAGTGGGGCACAAAAATACTGAGGCCTCAAGGACCCCAGAAGGTCTTGGCATGTCTAATGCCTGCTGTCTTCCCTGGAAATGGGCTTCTCTATGGCTTTGGGGATCTGCATCAAAGTGATGCATATACTGGATGGGAGGAAGCAGATAGCTGGATCCAGATCGCTCCATTCCTGGGGCTGTCCACAGCATGCATTCAATGTTGCTGGAGAGCCCTTCAGCTGAACTATTTGCTTTCATTTTGTGGTGGTCACCCAAGCCGTGGGCACCACCACTGGAAAATCGTAGTGATAGTGACTAGTAACATCAGTGTGGCTCAGAATGCCCTCTGTGTCCAAAGAGCCGAAGGAAGAAGAAGGATGTCTGTTTTCAGCTTGTGGTTGTAGCTGTGTCCAGCGCAAACTCCTGCAAAAGACAATGCAAATGTCTCAAAGCCAGGCTCTGAAGCAGGGGAAAGCCCTCAACAGCTGTTACTAGGAAGGGACCTTAAAAACCATCCAGTTTCAACTTCTCTGCCATGGGCAGGGACACCTTCCATTGGATCAGCTTCTTCAAAGCCCCTTCCAACACACCTCCAGGGATGGGGCTTCCACAGCTTCTCTGGGCAACCTGTTCCAATGCTTTACCACCTTCACAGTAAAAAATTTCTTCTAGCAAGATGCAAGGCATACAGGAGATCAAGCCCTGACTGCTTGTAATACTGAAGGGCCTGCAAAGAGGTAAATGTGGAAGAGGAATGTGTCTGAGATTTATTGGTGTAAAGCAAACCTAATTTCTTGTTGAAGCCAGTCTTTTAGTGGTAGACAAGGATTAGGACACTTTTAACCTGAAGTCAAAACCAGATGTAGATTGCTTGTTTGGGAGGGAAATGTCCTTCTTAAGTCAAAATTCTGTATTCATCCTAACAGTTAACACTTTTGTAAATGCACCTCTGAATATGGATTTTTGCCTTTTCTGGCAGGAAAATTATCTTTCCCAACATGCTCTGTTTGCTTCCTGCCTGTGCTAAACAAACTTGGAAGTGTCCCACATCCATCATTGATTACTGGAAGTCAGCACTTTGCAAGCTCAAAAGAATAGCCTTTTTTTACCCTGTCACTGATTTTTTTCCCTACAAGTATCCCATACCATTGCCATAAATTTGTTAGGACATCCACTGTAGAGTTCAGTCCAAAAGCAGTACCACTGTTCTCAAAATAGACACTAAAAAAGTCAAATTATTTCTTAGCATTTCCATACAGACCTCAGCAGAAATATACAGCAGTCACTGCTGAACATGGAAGTGCCTGTAGATTCATTTTCCTGCAGTGACTGTGCCAGAGCCCATTTCTCAGTAATTTATCGTTGATTTGTCAGAGTGGTCAGTCCTCGTAGAAAACAGTCTTTTATCTCTGACACAACCAGCATGGCTTTAATGGGAAGGGACTCTTTAACTGAGACAGTTTAAAAACACTTGCCTTTTGACCTCTTTCTTTGAGATGTGATTGAATGTGTGGAGTGTTTTTGCAAGGAGTGCAGAATAAATAAGCAGTGAGTGATCTGTCACAAGCTGTGGAGTGAAGGTCGTATTCTTCTTTTTTTCACTTGTGTTTTGCCAGATTAACTTCAATGAAATGGGTGACTGGTCTGAATTGAGCCCATTTCTGTGATGAGTTACATGTGTTGCACCAAAGGGTAGAGTGAAAATCCAGTAAAATCTGCCTCGTTTAGAAGGAAATCGGAGGAAAAAATATGTATCAGTACTAAAATTGTGACAAAACCAGCACACGAGATGAAAAGCATGAAACACACTGTTATTTCCCAGGCAGGGAAAACTGCGCACCACCAGCACAAAGCTGTTGCTTCCGCTGTTATGCCAGGTTGATTTTCAGTTTAAATAACCTGCCTCAGTCTGCAAGTGGAGGGGTTTATGTTTGTGTAAACTCCATTTGCCCACATATAAATTATATGTAAGTTAAAACATTCCTTCATCAGTATATTTAGAGGTAAGGGTCAGGGCAGGGAGTGCATGCATGTGTGCATCTCCTATATTTTCCAAAGAGGACAGGTGCAGTTAGCACAGCAGGAGAGGCAGATTTCAAAGTCTGTGGCATTCCCGTATGCTTGTCAAGCCTCCCTGTGCTCAGCCTGTCCCATAACTATATGAACAAGTACTCTGTAACTATACAGACATGGACTTTGCACTCTCTGAGAAGGCTTGAAAAGTCTGGGACTTCCATCCAGTTCTGTCCGTGTTAATGCATCTGTCACTGGAGAGTGCCCACGGCTCTGCAGGAACTCCAGCCAAAAAAAATACAGCTGGGGGTAGATGCCACAGCAGGGACATGTGTACAGAGTCTCCATGCTGAATTTGCTTTGGCACAGGCTCCAAGGAGTGCCATGAGCAGAGCAGCATGAGGGCTGCTTTGCTTCCCCCTGTGTTGCAGACCTTCCTCAGCTTCTCTGCATAGCTTTGAATATGGGCAGTACTTCCAAGCGATGCTAAGGCAAGCCATGGAAATGGAGCTTTTTCACAGGTGTAACCACGGCTATCTGAGTTGCCTTGGGCTGTATCAAGCCCTAGCTGCAAACCAGCTGCAGAGTGACTTAATTTTTTGTGATCTGCAGGTGTGATTGCAGGCTGCAGGAGTCTCCATCTGCAAGGATCAGAATGTGGCAGATACCTGACCTTACTGTGACTTGCTGTGGATGGGTCCATAACGGTGAAGTCTTGGTTTAGTCCATCTAAGAAAACACAATAAAATTAGTACTGCAGTAAGCAGCACTTCTTGAAGAAATCTGTGTCAGGAACAAGTAGGAAAATACAATTATGTATCCTATATTGTAAAATGTCTTTTTCTATACATAACAGGTATCATTTTCACTTTGAAAGGTGTATATTTTATATTTTGAAACTGTCATCTGGGCCAAATTTTGCCCCTCAAATAAGTTCCTTAGACTTAACATAAGTAAACCTTAACAAAGGTGGGGGAGAAGAGATTATGTTGTGTTATAGACAGCATTCTGAGTTTCAGAGATTAGGACCCACATGCTTAGAGGTATTTAGACTGAGGAAGTCCAGGGCCTATGTCGTTTACTCAGGGTCATGCAAGCAGCTTGAGGCAAAGGAAGTAATTCAAAGTATTTTCTCCACTACTTGGTAGCTTGTATGCATGGGAGATACATGTGTGCAGGTGTGCGAGCAAGCCAGGCTAGTCCATCTCGCCTCTGGCCCTGGCAAGATTGTGGAGCAGATCCTCCCCAAAACTATGCTAAGGCACATGGAAAATGAAGAGAGGATTGGTGACAGGTAGCATGGGTTCACTAAGGGCAAATTGTGCCTGACAAATTTGGTAGCCTGCTATGACAGGGCTACAGCCTTGGTGGATAAAGGAAAAGCAACTGATGTCATCTACCTGGACTTGTGCAAAGCATTCAACAGTGTCCCACATGACATCCTTGTGTCTAAATTGGAAAGGCATAGATTTGATTGATAGACAACTCGGTGACTGAGGAATTGGCTGGATAGTCACACTCAAATTGTTGAGGTCAATGGTCTGATGTTCAACTGGAGACCAGCAAAGAGTGGAGTTCCTCAGGGGTCGATATTGGGACTGGTGTTGTTTAACATCCTTGTTGAAGACATCAACAGTGAGATTGAGTGCACCCTCAGCAAGTTTGCTGATGACACCAAGTTGCGCATCATGGTCGTCATGCTGGAAGGAAAGGGTGCCATCCAGAGGGATGTGGACCTTGAGAGGTGGGCTTGTGTGAACATCTGCAAAGGCAGATGTGCAAGGTCCTGCACCCGGGTCAGGGCAATCCCAAACACAAACCCAGGCTGGGCAGAGAATGGATTGAGAGCACCCAGAGGAAAAGGACTTGTGGGTGCTCGTAGATGAGAAATTCAGCATGAACCAGCAGTGTGTGCTTGCAGCCCAGAAAGCCAACCATACCCTGGGCTGCATCAAAAGAAGTGTGAGCAGCATGTCGAGGGAGGTGATTCTTCCCCACTACTCTGCTCTTGTGAGACCCCACCTGGAGTACTGCATCCAGCTCTGGAGGCTCCAATATAAGAAGAACATGAACCTGATTGGGTAAGTCCAGAAGAGGCCCCAAAGATAATCAGAGGGCTGGAGCACCTCTCCAGCTCAGAGATTTGGGGTTGTTTAGCCTAGAGAAGAGAAGGCTTGGGAAGACCTTACAGCAGCCTTCCTGTACTGAAAGGGGGCTTACAGGAAAGCTGGGGAGGGCCTTTTGATCAGGGAGTACAGGGATAGGAAGAGAGGTAATGGTTTTAAGCTGGAAGAGGAGAGATTTGGATTAGATATTAGGAAGAAATTTTTTACTGTGGGTGTTAAGGCACTGGCACAGGTTGCCCAGAGAAGTTGTGGATGCCCCATCCTTGAAAGCGTTCAAGGCCAGGTTGGATGGGCCCTTGAGCAGCCTGGTCTGGCGGGAAGTGACTCTGCCTATGATAGGGGGGTGGAACAAGATGATCTTTAAGGTTCCTTCCAAGCTAAACCCTTCTATGATTCTATGTTGAAAAGCACATTTTTGGATAGTTACTTTATCCATTCTCTTTTGATGTCTTCCACGTACGTGGCTTAATGCCTTACTCACTGGCACATCTTTCCTAGCATTTGCAAATCACTGTCTGATGCCATCTTTATTCTTCTGCAAGTAGTATTTCATATTCCAAAATAAAGGCTCATTGATTAACTATATGTAATTAAAACCAAGCCAAAAAAGAAAGCACCCATTAGTTGTAAATTTTAAGTTAACACAGATCTTTAACTAACATCTCCGTTTGTTCAAGCCTTTATGACCAGTCTCTATACTTTTCAGTGCGCAGTTTTCGCAAACAACCCCCCACCTTGCTGGGGATCCATCATGATCCAAAATAAAGGAGGGGAAAGGGGTTACAACATCTGGCCACTTATGGGCTGTTTTCATGGCATGCACATGCAATAATCTTCAGGGTTATGCTTCCTTTGCCAACACCTTGCATGCTAAAACAGAGCTCACACATCTTTTTTAATCAAAGGAACACCAAATTGGTTTGGAGAAAACTTCCCGGGGACTTCTTCCTCTGTGCTGCCGCCATGATGTGCATTTGCAAGCAAAAGAATGAGTGCTCAGTTTTTAGTTCAAATTATATCATCAGATCAATTTTCCCATCTCTTCTGTTTCTTGTTTGCACAGGTGGGAACTGTGCATGTATTTGTGTGTTCCTCTGATTAAAAACTGATTTTTCCATCAGTGACCTTCCAAAGTCTTCCTCACCATCCAGGTTTTCTAGAGCATGGCACTGCTACAAGTTGATCATCACAGAAGTAATTGCTACTTTAGGAGGAAAACTTCACATACCTCTGAAGCACGGGGACTTCGTTGTAACTATTTCAAAGACTGAGTAGAAGGGATCTGTTTATCTTGCTCCCTGTGCCCTTAGAGCGATGGCCCAAGCCTTGTCAAAGGAGCCCAGACTGACAAGAAGCACGTATGCACCTCAGAGGCTGATGGTGTTTGATAGCCAGGATGCCATGGAAGATTTTGCATTCTTCAGCTCTAATCTCTTATAACATAATGGAATTCAAACCTAACCCTTGAGAAAATAAGTCAGCTCTGGTTAGTGTCATGCCATGTCCCATGTATCGGTCAGGATTTGCTTTTGGTGGATTAGAGCTATCGTTTACATGTTTTCTGCTTGGTCAGCAGAGCTATTGTTTTAGCTGATATTTTCCAAAGGTGTTTATTTTTGCTACTAATCTAAGATGAGCCCTGTAGTTATCTGTGAAATGGAGGAAGAGGTCTGGGGCAGTTCCTTTCTGTAGCTGTGATGCTCTCAGGAGGCAATTCCTGATGGTCACCATTGCATGTTTTCCAAGGTGCCTTTTTCCATGGTTATTTTGAAGATAGTTGAATCACATTTCAGTTACTTTGGTCTGCATTAGCACGTTTTATTAAAAATGCCTCTGAGAGAAAGCACAGACTTTTTGTCTCTTAGAGGGACTAAGTGCCATAATAGTGTCCGTGATGAGAAGTATCTTCCCCCTGCCTCAGTATTTTTATTAAATGCATGTTTTGTGGAATATTTCATATGTTGTGTTCCAGAGATAAGAATATCTTGTGTCTACTAGGAAAAATAAACAAGATATCACTTTCACAGCTTCTCACCCACAACACAAGACAACTAAAATAGAGACAAGAGGCATGACCTTCAGTTTTTTAGCTCTTCTTCTCCTTGTCCTTTGCTCTTTGCCATTCAGACATCATTGTGTACTCCTGTGACTATACCACTGTCTTCTCAGCATTCCTTCCTACCTCCTTTCTGATCTGACACTTGCTTTCCTGGAGTTTTTTTTTAGATTGTAATACCTGTTTAGACCTGCGCAGACCTCAGCCCCTGCTGTAAGGTTCTCTGACATTCCTCCAGCTCCTTTATCTTCCCTGTTTTTTCTCTGTTTCTTCCTTTTTCTTTTTATTTCTGTCCTTTCTCTCTCTTCCTTACTGTCTCAGATCCACTTCCTGAGGGCTCATGAATCATTTCTGACAGCTTTTGCTTCCACTCTTTGCCTTTGCTCTGCCTATTTATTCCTTGCTTCCCATAGCCTTTTACAGACCAGGAAATTTAGTTAATCACAGAAAATTTAGGAAGAAACTCCCTCTAGGATTCTAAATATAATTGTTCAGGGTGTATATTTGGATCTGGACAGGTTCAGCCTGGAGGTCTAACTCGAAGAGAACCTAGTTCACAAATGACGAACACAAGGCCTTTTAAATCACAGAAGTATCCTAGGTTCTTAAAGACGTTCTTAAAAACTTCTGTTTTCCCTTTGTTTATACCTTCAGCCCGGCTCTGATCTCCCCAAACAGTCAATGCCGACAGCTGGAGATCTGGTGGAATTGCCACCAAAGCACTTGATGCAAACACAATGCTGTAGTGGGATTAAGACTATTTACAATAACTGGTTTCTTGCTTTTTAATTGAAGCAGATGGGAAGTGCACTGATGAAAATGTTGGTTGTAAATGGATTAACAAAAATCACAGTGCATACCTTTGAAGGCTTCAGTGAAACATCTTAAAGAAACAAACACCCCTCAAACATACCCTCCCAACATGATGTTCATAGTATTTTTAAAGGTGGGGTGAGAAGTAGGGAAAAAGGATCTTCTATATTCAGGATCACCATTAAACTTTCAGACCTCTCTGCACCCCTGTACTGAGCGTAATACAACAGCTCTGATGGAAGTCGATGAGCAGTATGATAATGTAATAATTGCTCGAGATCTTGTGAGCTCTTCATGGATCTAAATGACCTCACCGTACTTGTAAAGAAGTATGCCCTTCTCCTCCTGTTCCACAGCATTTAGAGGTTGTGCCTTTACACTATGGAAATGGGCTTCTGAAATAGCCTCTTTGGAAGCAGTGATCAAAGTTAGCTTTTGAGCTATAACAGTTACCAGCAAAATCCAAAAAAGAAACTTTAATTTGTACTATTAACAATATTATTATGAATGAACTGCAGGAAACAATGCATCTTCCTACATAAACAGTATAAATAAAACTCCTGATAAGCTCTTTAGTGCATTGAATTCCTCATTCTTTTCTTTGAGAGCATTCCAAACTTTAGCATGCAGCTTAATCAACTTCATACATGCTTGAGTTGGTCAAGTCAAAACTAACATGACCCTGCACAAGGGAAAGCCTCCCTTGCACGAGAAATCACTTTCAGCTTATTTACTACATAAGAAAACAGTCCCAGATTGTTACTTCCCTGAGGCAATAGGAACATTTCAGTGTTTCCTTAACCGCTGCCACCCTTCAACACTTTGCAGGAAGCAAGCTGTGTTCTCAGGTTGGCCCTGGCCACGTGGTCATTAAAACTGAGATGAAACTAAGGAAGCAAAACGACAAACACCTCAATTTGAATGTATTTAGTGGTAATAGGGTTACTGATCGCAAAGGATGGGTGTGGTCGCATGGTGCTGTTCAGCCTCTCTTTTCTATCTACTATTGATCACGTTTTATTTCATATCAAATGCTTTGGGGCCTGCTTTGGAAAAGAGTGGAGTACAGGATTAGCCTCACCTGCGTGCTACCTTTTTTTAAACTAAAAAAGGATGTTTGCATTACTTGTGAAAACATATGCAAACGAAAACATATGTAAGCTGCTATACTATTTTTAATTAAAAGATAGCACAGCAAGTTGACTGAGTGTTATGTGGGTGGCAAGCATTACAGAAAAGGCAGAGAGCTGACTTAAGCAATTCAGGTAGTGAATCAGGTGTGCATTGAATGGACAAAGAAAAAACTTCTGGGGAGCATATTTATGCCAGGCCTATATAGGGATCCTTTTAAAATCAGAGTCTTTCTGAAGTCACAATATTTGGGTCTGTGTTGGAAACCATCCAAGGGATTCTGGCTGCGTGCTTGGGTATGATTAAATGTCTTTAAAAATCGAGCTTTTTGGAGGGGCTGTGACCATTTCTGGAATGTGGTAAATTAAGTCCTTTGTTATCTATAGTCAGACATCACAGGGGTTACAGCAGTGCAAACCTCTCTCCATTTCAAACCTTGTCACGGGATACTTTCCACTTGGGGCAGGAGGGTAAAGAGCACGATGTAGAGACAGGTGTCTCCTGAGCGCTTGGGTCCAAGCACCCAGGTCCTGCTTTTGTTCCTGTTATCTCCGAATCAGGAAAGGCTGTGTGAGAGAGAAGAGGGCTTAGCCTGCAAGAAACACCCACAGTTTTCACTGGCTTCAAGACAGCAAGTCCTTTCTTTGCTTACGCATTATTTGTATAAAGGAAAAGAAGTTCATTACAAAGGATAAACATCTAAACCATCCTCTCAACAGCAAAAGCAAAAACAAAAAAAAATCTGTCATGCAAAACTCCCTTGCTTAAATGAGCATAGGATTGGAGAGAATGTGCAGTGGCACGTAGAGCACAGAAATACCTTGAGGTTGGCAGATTGCAGCATGTACAACAGAGTCTAGTGAGAGCTGATGCTGCATCAGTCAGAGAAAATTTCTGACAAGCTCCAGAGTTTCCCAAGGAAGAGTCTATCTATCTTTAGCCTTCTTTTGGGTAATGGACAGCATACCGAAGGGATTAACAGCGTAATCATAGCTGTTTCGCATATGGGTTCTGCATTATTTATTTATTTATATTACTATTAGGACCTTCCTGTTACAGTCACAGGAAACTGAGGCACAGAGCAGTGAAGCAACTTGTTCAGATGCTCCTGTGGCAGATCAAAAAAATAAGAGAGTTGGTCAAGTCCTTTTACACCATGTTACTACTTCTGTGATGGTTTAATAGAGGAATTACAGTTTATTAATTGCATATCCCTGGCTTTTCTGTCTGTAAGAATATATGACTATGATCTTTTGCTCACATAACTTTGATTTTTCTGGATGTAAAATGAAGTATACAAAGGTGAAAGTGCTGGTAAAGATGATTTGCACACCTTCATTTCCCTGGAGCCTTTCATACTTGTAGGAAGTTACAGAATCACAGAATCATTGAGGTTAGAAAAGATGTCTAAGATCACCCAGTCCAACCTTCGGTTCAACACTGCCGTGCCTACTAAACCATGTCTTGAAGTGTCATATCTAAATGTTTTTTGAACACCTCCAGGGATGGAGACTCCACCACTTCCCTGGGCAGCCTGTTACAATGCTTCAATACTCTTTCAGTAAAGAAATTTTTGCTAATATCCAAGCTAAACCTCCCATGGGACAGCTTGAGACCATTTCCTCTTGTTCTGTTGTGTGTTACTAGGGAGAAGAGACCAGCACCCACCTCGCCATAGCCTCCTGTCAGGTAGTTGTAGAGAACGATAAGGTCTCCTCTCAGTTTCCTTTTCTTGAAGTTGAACAGCCCCAGTTCCATCAGCTGCTCCTCAGGGTATCGTGATTTTGCAGGTTTGCTCCCCTGGTCCTAGGCAGTGTAACTGTGAAAACAGGATATGATGATACAGTGGGCCAGACATGAGGCACTACTTTCTCTAAGTCTGTTGTCGTTAATATCCTTTTTATATGAATGGTGGGGAAGCGGCAGCCGTACGCAAGGATAAACAGCCATTGCAGCAGAGATGCTTTGAACTGCTCTATTCCTTTGGGAAAGAGATTTAAGATAAAGCCGAATCTGGAAAGCATCACTGATGCAGTGATGCAGCTTCTTATCACCTCCATAGTTTTGGACTTTTCCATCACTTTCTGCCAAGCTCACAATGATGCATCCCTTTGTCCCAGATTGGGGGAGAGGAGAGGCAGGAGTGATGCATCCTTTCATCCGGGGCAGGGGGGATAAGCGGGGAAGCGGGGTGGCAGGCAGGAGTGATACATCCTTTTATCCCCGGGGTCGGGGGGGAATGGCAGGAGTGATGCATCCCTTTACGCGGGGGGGGGGGGGGGGGGGCAGGGGGAGGCAGAAGGGGGTACAGGGGTGGGGGGGACGGGAAGTGACATTTGATGTCCCCTCACCACCACCTCACATCTTGCCTCGCCGCACATCTGCCGGCACATCTGGGCGACCGGCGGCTCCTCCCCGCGGGCACATCTGGCGGCGGCGGGGGGCGGCCCCAGCGCCGGGGCGGGAGGAGCGGCGGGTGTGGGCGCAGCCCCGGCCGGGGCGGGCAGAGCCGGCGCGGCAAGCGGGGCACAGCCGGCCCGATGGGGCTGCCGCTCCGGATGCTCCTGCTCTTGGCACTGGGGTACGCCTGGACCTACCGGGAGGAGCCGCAGGACAGCGACAGGTGGGTGTCTCGCTGACCCCCCGCGCTCTGGTTTCCACGGTTTTCCCCCCCATTCACCACCTTAGTTTTCTTTTTTTTTTTTCCCTTTTTTTTTTCTTTAAATAACTCCACTCTCTGCTTTGCAGGGAGGTTTGCTCCGAGAACAAAATCGCCACCACCCGGTACCCCTGCCTGAAACCCACGGGGGAACTCACCACCTGCTTCAGGTGAGCAGACTGTGTTATTTTATATATATACTATATAACTTTTCTATTGTATATAACATATATTGGATGTATAGTATTTATATATATATATATATATATATATATATATATAAAACATGTCTGTGGCTCGGGGCTCGCTGCCTGCGGATAATGTCAGCGTCAGGCACGGGTACAGCTGCTGTGGCATCTTTTCACCTCCCCACTTTGCTCTGTGCTAACCCACCCCAGCATTTCTACCACTTCACGCACTGGAGAGCACATAACTTGATTCTTATGTGTTCTCCCTCTCACGTTCAGCATCCCTCCTTGGCAAGCGCTACTTTTGCCCCAGTGAAAAGTGGTATTAATTCACTAAAGATGTCACCTTGCTAAAGAGGATGCGTGTGGTTTTTGATTGCCGTATACTTGCCATCAGTCTTGATACAGTGAGAGAGGCTTCCTTTCACTGGCTGCCTAGGAGTGCATTGAAGCTACAGCAACATCAGTTGCAGTATAATCAATGAGATCAACTAGATTCATGCCATCCAAAAGACATTTGCATTTAGGTAGATGAATCTCATGCTCAGAATGCGTAACTTCTTCAGCAACCAGCTCTGTGGAGACTTCAGCAGAGGCCTCTCAAATTAAGTAAGAATAATCTAAACCTGAGTTTTCATTCTTCAGCTGTGTATTTGAGAATATCATCTTTTTTTCCAGAATAATTTTAAAGCTGTTTTAAGGATTACAAATGTCCAGAACAGTAGATGTGATTTTCAAGAAATATACACAAAGCACGGATACACGCGTATCCCTTTACTGATGCCCTCTGATTAGTCCCATCCCCACAGATGTTTTGTCTATGAAAGCTGCTTCTTATGAGAGGTCACTTTGTGGAGACGGCTGTGCTTTGCCTGTGTGTGTATGTCTGCATGTGGCAGGGAGCTACTAATATATGAGAAAAATATGATAAGGCACATAAATGCTTGTGAAAAGTGTTGCAGAGATCATCCATTTCTTCCCAGAATGTTTGGCATAAATACTAGGGAACTGCAGACACATGGTGCAGCAGTGTTGTCCCTCGCTGACGCGTTCAGGGTTGATTCATGCTCTCCAACAGCCACAGCCACCTGGGAAGGTTCCACACTTGCCCGTTTCTCAGTAGCATTAGCATCCTTACAGCCCCTGGGAAGGGCTCTACTCAGACTGGAGTCCACCCTTCCTTGCTTTTCTTTCTTCTCTCTCCTCTCTCTGTGAAAGTGAGACAGAGCCTGTTTATAAGGAGCCCTGCAGCACACAGCAGCACACAGCACTTTTTGGAGAGAGGCAGAGCAGTTGTTCCCAGGCTTTGCAGGGAGGGACAGTACTTCGTTGAACCTGCAGCGTTTCTCTGGTTTGGGAGCAGAGTACTGGGGTGAAAAAGGTTGTGGTGAGTGGGGAGTTGCTGAAGGAAAAAGCAAGTGTAAGAGTTGCATTAACCCACACACATGACTGTCCAGCTGGTTACTGCATATCCCAAAATCTGTCCGAGCAAAGTGGGTCTGCTTTGTGTGTAGGGGATGAGGACCTCACAGGCTTTGTCAGCTGCTGCAGGCCACCGGGCAAAGAAAGCACGACTCTGTCTGGCTGCCAAGTCCCACTTGTACTTTCTTTCATGCTTGCTGAGGTATTTCTGACCTTTGGGTTTTGGTTGTGCTGAGCCTTCCCTCTCCAGCTCTCTCCCTGTACAATCCCAAGCGCTATTCACCCAAACCAGCACAGCCCTCTGAGTGAGAATTTCCAGATTGCTGCACTGCACTCTACATTGTTTTCATTCATGTTTTCAAATCTTTTATATATCTATGACTGCTAGCTTTGCCTTTCTTTGAAAAAAAAAATCAATGTTCATTCATGGGTTTTGAAGGTCTAGACTTTATGGATCAATGTTCATTCATGTGTTTTCAAGGTCTAGACTTTATGGTAGGGCAAGGAGGGCTCCATCTCCCACTTGGCACACTCTCTTTCGTGATGTCCATTTGTAGAAGAGCAAGGCAGCATCTCCAAAACAGAGGTGTGTGGCTCAGAAGAGAAGCTTTGCACAGAGAAATACCTGTGCTGTGGTGCACTGCTGGTCCTGCCCCTTGGAGGTGCGCCACGCTCTGACAGGTCCAGCAGCATCACCCACCCCTAAGGTAGACCTTAGGGGAAGAGCAGAATCCCTGTTGCTCCTGGTGGCAAAGTGTACTTTCAGCAGGCATCTGGGATTAACCTTGGCAGAACACGTTTTAATTTAAGATCCATCAATATTTTGAGATCGAAACTGTTGACAAAATGACAGGAAACTTGTAAGTGTTGACTAATCCTGTGATCATTCAAGGTGGGTTTTGTTTCATAGGACATTCAGGTAGGTGCGTAAGGGTTCAATTTTCACAACTGGAATGACTGAACATTTTAAAAATTTAAGCTGAACAGAAACTCAGCTGTGGCTTTAGGGAGCTTTCACTCCAGGGTTTTGAGAAACTTGGTGTTCTAATATTTATTCTTACAAAATTTCTTCCTAGACAGTTTTTTTCACTGTATTTCATAATGACAATAGTTACAAATAATATAGTGATTTATATGCATTGTTAGAGGTAGTTTAAAAGGGTAGTTAATGTCAGCTGCTGTATGCTATTAGCATACACACCTTATTTCTTTTCTAGGTCAAAGTAGATTTTGGGTAGAAATTAAACAAACTGACACAAAATCTCCTGTCATAACATGTCGGGCAAAAGGCAACATGCATCACGACTAATGATTTGCTGTGCAATTAGTTAAATAAAAAAAAGAAATATATTTGAAGTCAGATGTCAAAATTCCTGAGGAGAATTAGTTTTCTGAAGCATAAATTCTAGACTGAATGCAATTTCATCCTTTTAATTCCTCCGGCTTGAGTTTTTCATGAAAATTAGCATGTTTGCAGAACGCTTCAATAAAAATAGCATTTTTTCATCACAAAAAAAAAGTATTTCTTGAAAATCTCTTTTTTACCAGATTTTCTGATGAATAAAGATGAGCCAAATGGAGGGACAAGCCATAAGTGGGGCCAAGTGCTGAGAATATATTGGCATTTTTCCCTGTGGTCATAGAAACCTTGTAAATAATTAGATGTATTTTTTTCATTTTTCAATCTGTGCAGTCTGGCCCTTGGCTTAGTTTGATTTGTATTTTTTTAGATGTTCTCTGTATTTATTTTCATAGGAGTACAGAGGAACAGATGCAAAGAGCAGTGGGAGCTTTTAGAATATCTTTTCAGTGCAAATTTCATTTAAACTCTGTGTGTAACTGCACAAAGTACCCAGTACTAATGGCCCCATCGTGTAAGCACAGAGAATGAGTTCTGCAGGTTTGTTGATAATGTAAGACTTTGAATTCATACTGTATGCAAAATTCACCAAATTTGCTGATATTAGGACAGCATGAGAATATGAGGCTCCAATAATGTTACTGTCACCTCCAGCTATTTGAATGTGATGTTCACCTGTTTCACTCTCAGACAGAAAATTTGTTGGCTTGTTAAATTACTTGAATGTGGCTGCGATTTTCTTCAGTGCTTCCTTGTGTTATCACTTGCCCATGGCAATTCAGTTTGTATGTCTTATTAGCAGTCCTATTCATTACAGTCCTTCATTCATTTTTATTTTAAACAACATACAGTGCTACTGTATGTTGTTTCTGTGGTGTAGAAGGAAAAGCAGCATCTGGAATAGCCTTCCCCTTGCTTTACCCTTATCATATAGCTGTGTCCCTGTAAGGAGATGGTAGGGGTTATTTTGCTTCCAGCTTCAGGAGGCTTAGCATCTCATCTGGTACAATTTATTAAATGGAATTGCTTCCTTTTTAAAAACCAGCAAAACTTGATAACCTTCTTTACTGCTGTATATTAGGAGAGCTAAATATTATGTTCAGTTAGAATTCAGAGAATATAGAGAAAGTTATTCAGAAAGAAAATATACAGGCTTAATAGGAACATTTGCTTGTGGGATGCTGTTTACCCATCACCAGTTGTAGGAAGCAAGATAGGAAAATGAGAATATTTGTGCCCCTGAATATGCAAATCTCTTCATGTAGTAGACGTTTAAATATTGTTGAAAATTGACTTGAAATTATTTTACTCCTTTTTAAGACATTTTTCATAAAAATAAAGGGCTAAATTAAGGATACCAGCATATATGAATCAGGCAGATGGAAAACTGAACCTGGATTTGGATAGCTTGGAAGAAAACTTCAGCTATTGCCTTCATGGGCAAAGGGAAAGAGCTTTGTTCTTTTATTCACCTGAAACTGTTGGTCTGATTCCTGGGAACTGATGAAATACATCTATGGCTGCTGAGGGAACTGGCGGATGATGTTGCTAAGCTACTAGTCATCATATCTGAGAAGCTGTGACAGTTGGGTGAAGTTCTCACTGACTAGAAAAGGAGAAACATAACGCCCCTTTTTAAAACAGAAACAGAGGAAGACTCCAGGAAGTGCAGGCTGGTCAGTCTCACCTGCGTGCCCAGCAAGATCATGGAACAAATCCTCCAGAAAACTATGCGAAGGCACATGGAAAATAAAGAGGAGATTGGTAACAGCCAACATGACTTATACTAAGGGCAAATCATGCCTAAAAAATCTAGTGATCAGCTACGATGGTGCTGGTGGGAAAAAGTGCCATCCAGAGGAACCTGGACAGGCTTGAGAGCTGGGCCTCTGTGAACGTCATGAAGTTCAACAAGGCCAAGTGCAAAGTCCTGCACCTGAGTCAGGGCAATCCCTAGCACAAATACTGGATGGGCAGAGGATGGATTGAGAGGAGAACTTGGGGCTGTTGATTGATGAGAAGGTTAGCATGACCCAGCAATGCGCACTTGCAGCCCAGAAAGCCAATCATATACTGGGCTGCATCGAAAAAAGTGTAATGAGCAGGTCACGGGAGGTGATTCTTCTGCTCTGCTCTGCTCTGGTGAGATTTCACCTGTAGTACTGCATTCAATTCTGGAGTCCTCACCACAGGGAGGACATGGATCTGTTAGAGCAATTCCGGAGAAGGGCCATGAAGACAATCGGAGGGCTGGAGCGCCTCTTCTGTGAAGAAAGGCCGAGAGTTAGGCTTGTTTAGCCTAGAGAAAAGAAGGTTCTTGGAAGAGCTCATAGCAGCCTTCCAGTATTTAAAGGGAGCTATAGAAAAGCTGGGGAGGGGCTCTTTTGTAGGGAGTGCAGGGATAGGAAGAGAAGTAATGGTTTTAAGCTGAAAGAGGGGAGATTTAGATTAGATATGAGGAAGAAATTTTTTCCTGTGGGTGTTGAGGCACTGGCACAGGTTGCCCAGAGAAGCTGTGGATGCCCCATCCCTGGAGGTGTTCAAAGCCAGGTTGAGTGAGACTTTGAGCAGCCTGATCCAGTGGAAGTTGTCCCTGCCTGTGGCAGAGGATTGGAACTGGATAATTTTTAAGGTCCCTTCCAATCCAAACCATTCTATGATTCTATGATAATTCCCTCTCAAGTTGCAAATAAGTTTGACTAAATTAGTTGACAAAACTGATTTTGTTATACAGATAGCCTATTGACCTGGTGAGAGAAAGTATCCATCTTTCTCTGACATCAGGTGAGCACTCTCTACTTCCTGCATTTTTTTCTGAATGAAATGTGCATGTTCCTCAAGGAACATATATTTTACCCTAGTTCCATGTGTGTAGTGATGGAGGATGCTCCTGCTTCTTCCTTATGCAGGAACAGCAGGGAGTATGAGATTTAGAAGAAGAGGGCTTAGCAGAGCAGTACTAGCTAATGATAGTAAAGTATTTGAAAAGGTTTGTGTGTTATATCTGCAAATAAGCCCCATGTTATGGGGCTTAAATCATGCCTTAGAACGTAATTAGTATTTTTTTTGGTAGTATTTCACAAACAAAAGGTTTTTAAATAGGACAAATACATTTCAGCGTGGGTTGTCCGCTTCTTCATCTCATAGTTAGAAACTGCAAGTATTTTACAGAGACCCTTCCTACATTTCAGGTTTTAAATTTTGCTGTGAAATGTTGCTCTGCAGTTCATGACAAAAAAACAGTGCACATGTATTGCAGAAGAGAATGCGGGTACACTTACACCCTGCTCAATGCTGATGCTAACCAGACATCACATGCCTCAAAAAGCATTTCTTTTTACTCTCTTGAATGCTGATACTGCTGGTGGAGTCTACTACTTTTATAGACTGTATAATTTTGCACATTCTTAAAAGATAAAAGTAATTACAAGTAAGTTTGATTGTAGCTGTTTCACAAAGAGCAGCTCTTTCACTAATATGCCCTTGGGGATCATATGCAATTCCTGGTACCAGATACTCGATGAGCATGCTACAGACCTTTCCAACAGCAAAAAATGCTGTATAAAATTTTAATTTAGCTGGAGTAAGCAAGGAAGCAAGCATGACATTTTGTCATCTTCTGACTTTTCTTTTTCACCATTTCTTTTTTACTGTTGCCATTGTGTTTCCGCTCTGAGGTTTTACTGACCATTTCAATTTTAATAGAAATGAAACAGCTCAAATTGGTATGTTATAATGTAACAGTGAAAACAAGAAATGTATATGATTAGAACAAATTACTGCCTCATCTCCAATTATCTTGCAGGGAAATGCACTCTATAATGGAATTTTGCGGAAACTTTAAGAGAGGATGTGATTTAGAATTTTGTTTTAGTTGTAGAAAACTAAACATACACAACAACTGTAATTCCGTGTGTGCCAAAAGAGTTTCTTTACATTTCAGTAATCCAATAATTCTTCCTTTGCACATAGCACAAGCTGCTAATCTATGCATCACCCAGGGTAGCGTCAGCATCTGAACTATGCCAGTGTAGACTTAGCACTGTTGAAAAAAGTTGCAGCAATGCTTCTTGGTAATCAGATTGAAAGTGAGGGGTGTCAGAACTTACTAATTTATTCATCCTATGATGAAGCCTGTGAATATGCATATAGTATTGGCCCTTTTGAAATCCATATTGAACGATCATCATGAAAATTATGTGTTCAGAAGCTCTGTGATGTGGCACATCCATGAAAGGAGTGCTGCTCTCCAAGTCTCGCTAGTACTAACTCTGTTAATTCATTCACTAGCACAGTGTTTATGAAGAGAAACATCATATGTAAGTGTTCCCTTAGTTAAGAACTATTTGTTGTCTGGTTTATATATGCATTAAAAAAAATCTTCCTGGAAATTGCCATCACATGTTGATTTTCGTACATACACATAAGTAAAATCTTGCTTCAGTACACTACTTTTCTACAAAACAGTGTATGCTACAATGATGCTAAGACGTTTCTCCCAGCTATCCTAGGATTTTTTTTCTCACTATTGCTTTGAAAGTAGCACTCTAAAGCATCATAGTTCTGATTGCAGTCAGACCTTAGTTTGATTCAATTTCCTTTGCTGTGATTGCCAAGGAAACAGATTGTTCACATTTGCTGTAACACATTGTGAATTATCTGCCAGTTAAGGGTAACACCAATGCCACACACGTGTCTGTAGGTTTCCATACCGCATTTGGATGGCCATGACTTTCTGGGTCACTTTACTGTCTCAGACACTAAGGCTAAGGATCTTAATTCTTACTGCATTTTTGTGAGGTTAAGGATACCTGCGATCTCAGCAGAAATAGATGCTACCAGCTGAAGCAAAGTCTCCTGCAGCAAAATGCAGTGAAATGTCTCCTCTCCACAGCCAGTTCACTTCAAAATAAATCATTATAATTAATGATCTAATGAACCAATATAACCAGTGAAATTTCAGGACATTGCATAATTACTGTGAGTGGTGCACTGAGGTAGGACATGCTGCAATTAAAGGATGAGGTCTGGCAAATGGTTGGTTGTGTAGTCCAGAAGTTTTTGATGTTCACATCAAAGAAGATTGAAGAATTTTAAAACTGGCAAGCCAAGAGCTTTGTGATAAGTGCCCGCCTTGGTGGTTTGACCAATAATGAAATCCAGGTGCATTGCATTATGGTTTTCATCTATAGAATACAGGGTTAAATATGAACTGACTTTCCTGGGTATGTCATCTAGCTCAGAGACTCCAGACAAACAAAATAGTAGCCCCAGGGCCTCCTGTGGCTGATACGAAATATATAATAAATATAGGCCCCCAAAGGGAATGCGACTTTTGTAATTATCCTAAGTATTGTATATGCTCCTTAAGGTCAGGTTGCTTTGTCCTTAAAAAAGTGGTTGCAGTCTCCCTTGCTAACAGCAGGACATTATTAATGTTTGTATTACTACTGCCATTGTGATAGAGACCTGTTGAGCTGGGCTGTTCTGTGCTGATTGCAGTCAAAATAGGCAAGATAGAAAAGGCAGGAATGGACAGATAAAGATAGGGAGTGGCAAGGAGGAGAAAGAAAACCAAAACAGGAGGAATAGAGCAGGCAGAAAAAAACATTAACAGACATAAAAAGAGAGAAATTCCATCTTGCTGGCAGTTTGTGTGACAGATGCACATGTGATAGAAGAGAGGCAATCACTCCCAAAGAAGTATAATTTAAATGCTTCCAGCCTTCTATTTAAGTAGAATCCAGGAAAACAAAACATAGTCAAACCTAAACAGAAACACACATGCATGAACCCCAGGGAGGATGCGTGTTCTCCCAACTAGACTTGAAGCTAAGGTATAGAAGCTGGTACATCTTCCCTTGACAGCCTTTCCCCTTCTTTCCTTCCTCAGTTTGGAAAAATCTCTCTCCCCCTCTGTAAAGTGCAGGTCTATATGGGAGCAGGAGGAACACCTTACAGATCAGTACTTAAATTGCCTGTTCAGTCTTTGCTCAGTTCATGTTGCCTTCACTCATTGTCATAGCACAGAACTATTGGGAAGTAGTTGAATGTGAAATATTTAAACTATGCTTGGAAAAGTAGATTGAGCTTGCTAGACATCCCAGATAAGACAGAATTGCTCATATTCTGCAGTGAAAGGTGTTACTCAGTACAAAGAGCATGCGAGTGATAGGTTTTTTGAGGCTTCTGCTGTGCTTGCCTTTTTTTTATGTGATTGCCTGTTTGGGAGAGCAGTTCCTGTGCTTGTACAACAGGGTTACACAAGGCACGTATGAGCAAGATACCTTGTATGGCCTGTACGGCTGATTTACAGATGTTCAGAGAAATTTCACCTGGGTTTTATCACATTTCAGAGTGTGCTTAGGCTTGTACTATGCTGAGGCATGTGTGACTTTGGTTTTTTGTTGAGATTGTGCTGACTTCTCACAATGTGGATTTTAATCTTTTCTTTTCGTCTCCACCACAATGCCCTGAGATGACTTGTCTGTCAATGTGTGATTCATTGCTGTGTGTTCAATATTAGTGTCACTTCAGCTGGAGCTGTTGGGGATGGCAGAGAGCTTGCTTTGTGCTAAGCCAGTGACAGGGAACAGATCCGCTCTGGAGACCTTCACTTGTGTTGCTTATGTGTCCTGCAGACCCATCTGGGTCACTCAAGGGTTCCTCTCTTTAAAATTTATACTTACTAAGAAGCTGAGAGTTGTGCCTGCCATCGAGATAATCAGAGCTGACTTTGATTTATAGTGAAATACTTTCCGCAAATTCTGCTCAGATTTTTTCTCTCTGTTGTCTACGTTCTATTTGCTCAGTTTCAGTTTTGAAATTACTTGTGGCTTCTTTTATGAACTAAGGGTAGCAAATGTCACTCTACTGCTCTACTTTGCCATTTCTGCTATGTTGTTCCAATTGTAAGCAGAAACAATAGAGAGCTAAATCCATATAACGCTGACTCAGTTTCTTCTTGGCCTAGGAAAAGAAAGCAACTTGATTGCCTCTCCTTGAGGGTATCTCTGTTTGAAAGTCAAAGACAGAAACAATTTCACTTGCAGACAGTAATCTCAGAGTTTAGTTGTGTTTGGAAAATCCTTCTTGCTTGAAGAGTGTTTTCCATCATGTTGCGTTGATTTTATTGTTGATCCTGGTTCAAAAAATTAAGTACAAGATGGTAAACAATTTAGCGTACATTCATCTATTAAAAACTTGTACTTCTGGAGTTTTTTTGTTAAATTTAAGTTCTAACCATGTACATTTTAGTTCATGATCTCTGCTGGAATTTAAATAACGTGAACTAGACAGCTGTTATATTCACTGTATTAACATTTGCAGCCATTGAGTAATAAATGAACATCAAAGAGAATTTTTCTCCTTTCTTTTCAAATGTACTGGGAGCTAAAGTGGTGCATACACAATATTTTAAGTGAGAAAGAGAGGAAAAACCAAAGCTATAATCTGAGTTTTTAAATGGTTTGTTCTCAGAGAATGAATAGGCTTATTATAAGTCAAAAGCAAGTTACACTACAGAGAGTTTGAGGAAATATAGAACAATGTTCATCTGGGCTAGCAAGTGTATGACAAACAATAGCCCTTCTATGGAGAAATTAGTGGTGCATATCTTCCGCTGCAAAACAACAGTGTTCAAGTTGGCTTCATAGTCTCATTACCCTCCCTCAAGGGGTAAGGCTGACCACCTAATTCTCCATAATGAGATGTGTATGTTGACAAAGTTAGGTGGTGCAGTCTGCAAAATGAATGAAGAAATACATGAAGTATTATTGTCATATTTTCTGAGTAATGGGTAAATGCTGACAATTTAGAAATTCGTGAAAACACAGCAAAAAATATGCTCAGAATTCTTTTTATAAGAGAGAGCAAATAACTTTATTTGATGCATTATTTCATTGTAAATAAATTCCTGCCCAGAGCTCAAGAGTCTCAGTGGAATGTTAGTATCTCTATGATCACATTCAACACATTTAATATATGTTGTTAATCTGACTTGTTGCCTGTTCTCTAGATGTTATTATCATACTCAGTTTTCATTATAGAGTTTATTATCATAGCTGCATCAAAAAAGCAGTGTCGTTTCCTAAACACTGCTCTCTGGAATTCTGACAAACCCCCTTATTTTAGAGTTTATTGCCTTTGAGAGTTGAAATGAGTTATAATTCAAACAAAAATAGGCAAACAGAAAGTTATTTAATCTTTATAATAGCATCTGTGGGAAGAGAAAAAATGGATGAAAATAGGTTTGAGGGTCTTTGGTATATCTTAGTGGTTGAGAAGCGGTGAGCAAGAGAGAGACTTGAAGGGACCAGGGGTCACCAGAGCTACTGTTTGGTAAAAGCTTGATCCTCCCTGGGGTACATGCTTTTAACTGCAGCTTCCTAAGGCTGGAGCAAGGAGCAGTGGCAGACAGGAATGCTGGCAGTCGGGACTGATCTCTGCCCAGTGCTTGGAAATCACTAAGATGATGAACCCTACTGTGGTGGGCTGTTGGTCTGCATAGTGGCCCGTACAGTCTATGAGCAAGCGTTGCCTCAGACTGTGACTCTTTTGGTGCCTCAGATGTTGTCTTCTTGATATATTACATAATATGCTGCTTATTGGAAAATTGTGGGTTTTTCTTAAGCAGATGTAAAGGGGTTGTTGTAACATTTGCCTATAGAAAATGGGTCATTGTTTTCTTTTTTGGAATTTGCGTGGAAGAATTCTGATTTTGAGCTTTTCTAATGTTAAAATGAAGAAACACAAAATGGAATGTGATTTAAAGATGGAGACCATGGAATTCATTTTTATTCTGCCTTGTCCTGTTTGCCTTCTAGCTTGTCTGATGACAAAACAGAGGATATTAAAAATACTACTTCTGAGCACATTTCCTTGCCCGCTCTTACCCTTCAGCTCCCCACATTCTTTCTTACAGACAGAACTCAGTCAATTAGGGATGAGGAAGGGAAATGGGACAACATGACACTTCGCCGTTTTCAGACCTTTTTGTTAAGAGTCTGCTTTAGGAGTCCAGGCTCGGTCTGCTTTCTCTGTATTCAGTCAATAGGAAAAAAAGGGAAAGAGTTATCCTTCAGGCCAAGTTAACGCATCTTACTTCCTTTTCGTTTAAAAACTTGTTAAAGAGAAATGAAATTTTTACTGTGGTTTAGCCTAGTAAAGAGCTTTATCCACAGAATTTTTATAAAGACAGACCTGCATTCCTGGTATCTCCTTTGGGTTCAAAGTAGCTTCAGAGTGCATTCAAACCTTCTCCTTTTATCTTATCTTAAATAAGGTCCTTTTCCTGCAGAAATTTTATCGTGTGGCACAGGAGATCAAGAAAACTACTTGGCATGCATGAATGTGTTTGCAGGACCAGTCCATTCTTGAGTATTCTTAGAAGCTCACCTGTCTTATAGGATGGTTCTTTTGGTACCCTGCATGGACACTACAGATGCTGAAGAAAAGATTTGCAGAGGGTTGCGTTTACACAGGTCTACTGACTTCCCCAGACCTGTACCAATGTACGGCAGTTTGGGAATTCTTCCTCATAATTCTTCCTAGCATTCCATGAATAAAAGATCACAAAAAAAGTTGTTAAAGCAGATTGAATGCATCTTACCAATGAAGAGAATTCTCTGCTTGATTTTCCAAGCTGAGTTCATTGGCCAGCGTCTTGTTTGTGCTGTTTGTTGTCCTCGCGCTGACCTGTATTTGAGTTGTGGTTTTATGGAGCACATATGCCTGCAAGGGTACTTGACAGTGGCCCTCTAGATTTACATATGTGGGAGCACTGCAATCCTGGAAGGCACTGTTGTTTAACCTTAGGATGGACATGCCAGGAGCTGAGTTGTAGTTCTAGATCCTGGGCTAAAATTCTGTGCTCCTTAAGAAGATATATTGTACCAAGTTCTGCCTTCAGTTACCCACTAGGGTTTACTATGGAATGTCAGTATTATCTACTTCTCCAGCTATAAAATGGAGGAAAAAGCCTAATTTATGCATCACAGAAAAAAGAATTTGATAGCTTTTGCTGAAGATGTAGTGTTCCTGTTATAGCAAACAAAGTCGTCGTAAATGAATCTTCAAATAACTTGCTGGACTTTATTTACGTATGGTGATTTGCTGTCATTCCAGTTCAACAAAATGCTACTGTTTGATATAAGAAGACAAAATGCTTCCTTTTTTGAAGTATATTTTTTCATATCCACCGAGAGACAAGTTAGATTTTTGTGATGTTTTCTTATGTTGCAAAAATATCTAGAGTATTTCCACAGTGGGAGTAAGCTAATGGTACATCACTGGAACATTTCCAGTGAAAATAACTGCAGTGGAGTGAAAAGAACAGCAGAAAACAAGTAGTCAGCAGCAAGAATGGCTAATGTGTACACATATGTTTATTTACACATCCTCATTTGCAATATGGACTGCTGGATATTTTTAAGTAGCAAGAAAAAGAGACTTCAAACATTTTTATTGACCTTACAGCCATTATAGTTACAAATTGTTCCAATGAAAAGAAGCTTGTTCCAAGAATTTCTCTTTAAAGATTTGTCAGAGGTTTAATGTAGGACAAATCTATTTTCAGGGTGGAATAGAGAGGAAAATTTCTGCATTCGTATTCCTCTTAATTGTATCTTAGGACTGAAGACCTTGGCTGTATTCTATACTCTCCAATTTGGTACTTTGCTCTGTACGGCTACTCTTTTGGAAGAAAGAACTAAATAAATTTAACAATCCTTTTTATTAAATGCCATATTGACTGTCCTTCTTGGAAATATAATGACCCAGAGGATGAAAAGTTGTGGCAAGTGTTTAGTACCGAAATCTAGTCTTAGTTGCAAAAAGATTAACTGTTTCAAAGCATTAAATATCCTTCCTGCTGCAATGGGATTTGCATGGAAAAAACTACAAAGCAGCATCAAAGAACTGGAAAAGTCTGTGTCATGTATTGTGCTGGAGGCAGGTGATTGGTATTTGGAGGAAATGCTTGACAACATGAGTTTCAGAAATGGTCCTTCCATCTCTGAGTTGCCGTATTAACTAAATAGGGCTGCTGTGGGGAGGACCTGGACCATCAATCTTTACATCAGCCCAAGCTGCCCCGTGGTAATGGCAGAGAGAGGCAGAGGCTTCCAAAATTTGGATCTGGAAGTCAACCGCCAACTGGGTGTTCTACAGCTGGATATCAATATGAAAAGATTTATTTTTTGGAAGGAAAACTGTAGTTCCTAAATCCATTTATGTAACATGAAAAAAGACTGCTTATAGGGAAGCCTTCTTTGGAGGAGCAGGCTCTTGATAAATACAGAAGTAGATGCGAGCCTCTGTTACAAATAGATTTTATTTTTAAAATGGCTCAACTGCAGACTCTAATTCAAATTTTTCATTGTTACTGGAAACAAAATGAAATTGTCAGTTTTTAAAGATACATTTTCATCTTTTATGCCATAGCAGGAAGACTTTCTGTGTTCAGAACTCCCTGAAACCTTTAATGATGTCTTTATGAAGTGTAACACTTAGTCTCTTGGAGAGAATAATTTTTTTTTGGCACCCCTTCTTACTGAAGCATAAGTTTTACAAGTACGTGCAAGATTTTTTTTGTATTATTTGGTAGCAGCTGTAAAAATAACAAGATGTGTAGAGCATGGCAGCTTATTTGCCTGCTTTGCTCAGACTAAATGGACTATTTTTACAAAATTTTGAGAGGCACAGACACCTACTGCTTTTTGCTTGCATTGTTTATAATAAACCTTTATTACTTCTGTTAACAAAATCTTTTTTTAAAAAAATTTCCTTCTAAAAAGTAGATTTTCCACAATGTATTTTTCTATTAAATGCTCCACTGTTTTTCATAGGCTACAGTTGGATGGTTAGTCATTCTCTTTATGAAGTCAATGTTTAGGTGGAGGGATAGCCACAGAGCCCTTAATTTTTCCTTTTACAGCATATAGCTGAAAAGCATAACAAAAGGAAATTATTTATAAACTTAATATCTCAACTGTTGAAGTTAGGAAGGTTCTGGCAATGTCTTAGTGAGCTGTCTATAATAACAGAGCATGAATTCTCTTGGAAGAGATTTAGGCTGAGATATGACAGCGTATACACATAAAAATGCTACATAAATTACTGTTTCATCCTAGGCAGCAAGGATACCTTTTGTTTTTTCCTAGTGCCTGTGAACAAAATTTAGCTAGAATCAGAACCTGTTTTGCAGCACCAGTGAAAACTGGATGCAGCTCCACTGGGTTAGATTGAACTCTCTAGATTTATGCTGCTTTAAGTGGTGGTGAAAACGAGACTAGGCCCTGGAATTCAGCTTTTGTGAGATATCTCCCAGTACCCTTCATGATGAAGTAGTTTGATTATATTTTACAAGAAATTGCCTAGCTCAGCAGTTGTTGTGTATGAGCAATTAGGTTCAGTTTTTTAGCACTTTTCTGTCTCCCTATTTTTAAAGTTATTTTTGGTTGTGGTTAATACAGGATTTACAGGATTTAAAAAAAAACCCAACCAACAAAACCCAGCTTCTTTCTTGCGTAATTTGTTTGGATAGTCAGCAGTACTGGGCTTCTTGTAAATAAATAAATAAATAAAAGATGTGAAATTTTAAGAACTCCTGGAAATCTTCAACGTACTTGTGTTACCTTCACTAGAAACTATAGGCAGGCTTTTGTATTTATAACCCTGTCTTGCTGAGTCAGATGCCTACGTATCATCTGTACTGAAGTAGAGGGTGTATGGAATAAAAGATGGGTAAGGATCAGTTAATTCCTGTATGTAGTAGCACTTTGTAACTTACTGACTTGAAAAATGAAAACAACCAAAGCAAACCTAGATTACAAATCTCAACTGTCAAGTTTTTCTTTTATTTGCTTGCAAATATTTTAACTGTGTTAAACAGTGCTGCAAGTAAGCACAGAGGTGGAAAAGACTTCAGACTTATCAGGAGCCTGGGGAGAATGTCTGCCAAAGCAGGAACTGGATATTCCCAGAAGGGAGAAGCCCCAGACAGCACTGGAGCATGGCAGGACTACACTTCCCTCACCACAGTTCCTTGTACTGTGCTGGATGACATGGTACTGTGGGATGAGTCTGAGGGGAAATTAAAGACATGGATTTTATCACAAACATAAAGATGCACAGATTTTGAACACAAAATAAATCGTGGATCATTTCCATGCTAGGGCGTGTGGAACTGGAAATGCAGAGATACAGGGTGAGCATCCCTGAAACCCCCAATCTGCCAAAACACTGTAGGGAAGAGTACAAAGCCCATTAACCTGAATAAGTAAGGAGTGAACAATGTCTTTGAAAACTCTGGGATTTTGTTAGAAATCTGAGAATAAATTGATGCAGGCTTTTCCCTGCGGCATCCAGAACTGTTAAGAGTTACTCTGAAATGCTGCTTGTTCACTGGTCTGAGAAAAGCCAAAGGGTGTGTGTCTTAAGGGAGAAAACTGTGCATTTTCTGTCTACTCTAGAAATGTCACTCTGGTCAGACTTTCTCTAGTGCTTCCCTGGAGGAACATATGCAATTACTGGAATGTTTCTGCTTTTCTAGCACTCTTGCTTGGTGGATCATCGCCTCTGATACTTAGATCTTTGGGAATGAGAGAAAATAAATAGTGGTCAAAACTTGGCAGGAACTGATCTCCAACAGGGATTACCTAAACCCTTTGCTGTTCCATATATCATTTAAGGAGGCAGCTTGTTGTAGGTAAAATAAATTTATCTGGCTCAGTGGGAATATTGGGGTAATCATCTCTGTGAGGAGGTGATGCTGGAAGCAAGAGGCTCATCAGCTGGCAAACGCACAGGAAGAAAAGGTTGAATACAGGAAAATCAAGGACTGGAAATGAGAAAGACGAGAGTGGTGCTGTAGTATATGTAGTGAGCTATTTTAAGTAGTAGTGAGAATATTTTAATACTACTGTGCAAACCCTTGGTGAGACTTCACCTGAAACGTCCGGTGCAATTCAGGATGTTAACTTGCAAGGATGGGAAGTCACATCTGGGACATGGCTCTCAGAAATAGAGACAGTCCACTTGATGGGAAGAGGGAAGTGATGTAGAGACGGAGTGAAGCAACATCCCTTTTGGAAAGGCAAAACCAGTCCTGGTTTAAAAGTTATGTAGCTATTTATTGATGATGATCATTAAACTTTAAGACGTTGATGTTGTTAGGTTTAGTCCATATTGATGTGGAGATAGGGCTTTTAGATTTGAAACTGGCTTGCACTTGGAAGTCTGGACATGGTGACGGGTCCATACAAACATCTATATGCAACCATTTAACTTGGAGTAGTTGACTTCCCTCTGCTGCATAGCTCATATACTTTCACTAGCTAGGCAAAACCGTGTGCAGAGTCATTTTCTTCTTTATGTATGTCATGTAACCAACTGTCCAGTTAGCTAAGCTAAGCCAGTGTATTCCCAGCTCACATGGGAAGTGCTAATGCCACCCTCACATCTAACCAGCAGTCCTGAGGCTATGGTATTGCTTGCTGCAGCCTGGGGGTGTTTGGGGTGAGCACAAGCTTGCTGTTAGGGACACCAGCTCTTAGGCTCACACTTGCATGGAGTGTCCTGTGGTTATACCACTGCCAACTTCTGCAGGCTGGAAATCCTCAGTTTCACAAGTGATGGCCTTAGTATCAGGTACTCCTTCCTCTCCAGCATTTTGGCTGGGCTTTTAGCTTTGTTATTGGAAGTGGTAAACGTGGGAAATCTTATCTCTTGTCAGAATGACTTCCATAGCTGTGCTCAACATCCTGTGATGGTGCTGGCTCTTTATGAATGTCTCTCGTCATTGTTAACATGGAACAAATATCCCTGGAAACAAACAAAACAAGGAAATATAGAAAATATTTGCTGTAAACCTGGATTGTGTTTAAATTGAAGGTCTTCCCAAGAAGTTTACTAATATGTGCTTAGAGCAGAGCATGCTTTGTCTTGTGCTAGATGTTGACTTTTCCTTCTGAATCCTAGCAGGATAATGTGGGCTTTTCTAAAAGGTCACGGTCTCTTTCGTGGTCTTAAATTGTGATAAGTCTTTTGTACAGAATGATTTAAGAGGTGAAATGGAGTTAGAGCCTTAATGTCACGAATGTGCATGAAAAATTAGATTTTTAATTAGTTAACAGTATTTTATTGTAGTCAGTTTTAAGAATGGAGAGAAATGTTTGAGTATGCTTGTCTCCGTACCTGGTCCACAGATCTGAGCATCAAACACAGCATCTCCAGTAATGCAGTTTAGGGGAATAGACCATAATGCTCAAAGAACAGAACTGTTATTCTTTATGAAGTTGTTCCAAGTGGCAGTTTTGGGATTAGATGTCTCAAGATGTGTAAAAAGAGAACTTTCTGTGTCCATGCTGCCTGCACAAATCTAATTCAGAGGTTGCTGGCAGACAATTCGGGATATTTTGGTTTTGCTTTCTTTCCTCAGGAGAGTGAAGAGCTGGGTTGCCTTGTTTAGGTGACTTTCACAGATGCTTGTTACCGAATAGTAACAGGGCAAAGACTTGACCTGAAGGTTGACTCTCTAGTGACCCAAGTTGGAATAACTGAGAAAGCAGCAGTTACACCAATAAAAGCTTCAAAAGAGCTGAGTTTTGAGAAAGGAGAGATTGTTGCTTACAAGAACTGAACCGATGCCAGCAGAAAGCTGATACAGGAGGGACATGAGCGATATTATCTCCTCAACAGACGTGACTGTGTTACAGAGGCTGCAAGGTCAGACCCTGGGTTTGCTTAAGGGCACAAGAAGAAAAAATACATCCTTTCCATGCTACTGTAAACAGGGATCTGAAACAGGGTAATTAGCTTTATTGGAATGAGCTCTCTGTTTTGTGGAATTTCTTCCTGTACTTCTGAACGAAGAAAACCAGCAGTCTTTGAAAAAATAATTTGCAGCAAGTTTGAAATGACTCAGTGGCCAGAAGGAGAGAGACTATGGGTTGTACTTTCCGCCATGAGTAGAAAGTGCTCAGTTCTAGATGATTTTTACCATGAGTACAATCTTACTATGGAATGAAGGTTTACAGGATGAAATCAAGGCGAACGTGTCCCAGCTGTCCACTTAACTTCCAACCCAACATTTAGAGCTGTTTTTCCCTGATCTTCTGTATTTAAGTGTCATTACCAGAAATACCAGGGGGTTTGGGGCAGATTCTGCCCTTTTTATTATTTTTTATGTCCTTGGGACATGATTGAAGGACAACTCAATTGTGAGTCACAGTGGCAGACCATGTCCAAAGGCATTCTGATTGCTTGATGAAAAGAAGCCCAAGCTTTCCAAATATTTGAGAGTTACTGAGACATTTAGTGCTGGAAATAGTCACCACATGAGTTGGTGAATAACTACAAGGAGGTCTCAGGGGTACTGGAAGATAATTTTAGAGTAATACAGTCACTTAGGTACTTGATTTAGGCACATGCCATGTCATGATGGTTCTGTAATGTGTAGAACAAACAGAAGGGAAAAAATAGAAGTAACCAATAGGTATGATTTTTTTTCCACATCCTGAAGGAGTTGTTAGGTTTTAAAAACCTGACCAGTCCAAGACTAGGAGGTGAAATGAGCTTGATGAAACATTTTACGGGAAAGTAAACTGGTGGATTTTAGCTGATAGGTTTTGTTGCTTGCATTTTAATTTTTTAAAAAAATTAGGTTGCTAATATGGTGAAGTTACTTGCTGTGGGTCAGTGTGTTCCCAACTGCAGTGTCAAAATAAATCAAATCCCATGCCTAAATCTCATCAGTTTTGCCAGGGCTATTACCTGTGGAGCTTGTTGGGACATGAGGCAGCAGCAGCTGGCACTCTCAGTGCCGCTGTGAAACCAGGCCACATTTTCAAATGGATCTAGTAGCTGAAACACTTCCCATACTTGTATCCTATGTGGTTCTCCAATTCTACCTTTTTTTTAATTTTTTTTAAATTCTGTTTCTCAGTACAGAGAGGGCCCTGAATATATATTTTGTTGTGGCACTTACCAAAGAAACCTGGAAATAAGCCAAATCTTTTTGCTGTAATTAGTTGTTACGGACTAAGAGCAGTTGCTCTGAGTAGTTCAGGATTTGAAAATATAGTTCCATTCCTTAAAGCCAATAATCGTATCTCATGCTGTTATTTTGGCAGGGATCTGTATAGGGGGTACAATTTAGCAGAAATGGGTGGAGACCTCAAGAAACATTAACTGTTTCGGAAAAGTCTGGAATGACCACGTATTATGGGAAAGACTGGAAGAACACAAATTGTCTCTAATCTCTTGAGAGGTATTAGAAATAAGGTTTTATATATGATGTCTCGTATTCTATGAACTGAAATGAAAATCCAAATATGAAATCAGGACTGGGAAGCACTTTGTAGTATCTGACAATCTTTGATAGCTGTAATTTATACCTGGGTTACAGGGAAATGTGGAATAGTATTTTAAGGAGTGGCAGCTGTAATTGCTGTAAATTTAAGAAAAGACAAAATGAGGAAAAATACGTAATTTTAGTGGGTTCATGGACCTCTGTTCCATTTGTCTTGAATGTGATCTCAATGCATGCTGCAGAATGAAATCATCACAAGGAACTCTGTGCTCTAAATAGAAACTAGGTACATTTTCTTAACTGCCCGAGAAATGAAGGATTTTGGGGGAAGAGATCGCTCTGTTGCTAACTGATATCAAAATTACTTTTTTCTCCAATACAGTGTTTTTTACCATTTCACAATCTAGTCCATGTAAAACATTTTTAGACACTTATATGGCATTTGTACATGTATTGGGTTGTTTTGTTATTTTTTTTTTCCCCCCAAACTGGGCTGGTATTTTTAATTTCTGTTACATAGCACTGATGAGATAAATGAAGCACCACAGGGGCCCTGAGGACATGACTGGTGTTTTGTATTCAGGATAATCCAGAGGAGCTGTAAATCCTGTTGGAGGACATTGTGAATACAGTAACTTGTACTCTGGGGAAAGCTGCCCTGAACCTCCCTAAATACAACCTCTGGCTTGGTGTGCAGAGCCCCCACGTTTCCCATGGGAAGGTGCCATGGGCTGGCAGTGGGGGTGGAGACCAGAGACTGGATGCATCTTGCTGAGGACACTATTTTTTTATTTTTCAAGCAACAAGTCTAAACTGTATCTATGCCTGATAATAGGAGCCGGATCCTGCTGATATCAGTGTCTCCCATCAGCTGGCATTAAAACTCACTGGGTGGAGAAGATACAGGTAGAAAGTTATGTTAAGTGCCTAGGAAGCCTTAGCAGTGATCTGTTTGGAGGAGCAAAGCGATATTTACTGGGGGATAAAAAACTAAATTGCTTGTGTTTTCACTGACATTATGCCAGTGGTGTTTTAGAGCTTAGACCACACAAGGAAAATGGTGTTTCAGGATATATTGCCTCCTTAAAGAGAGACTCTGAGATTCTGACCTAATATTTATAATTGTAAGAGTTATTGAGAGTCAATTGAAAATGCAAAATTTCCAGGTGATTGCATTTATCTCTCATGTCATTAGCATGCCTTTGTGGAACATAAACAGTGGAACAACCTCAAATGGTTGGATCAGTTCATAACAAGAAAGAAAATGAAAAATACGTCAGATTATGTTGAAAATATAGGTAAGGCATGATTTTAAACTGTACTTAGAGAGGACGATCAAAGGATTTTTAATGGACTTTTCATCATTGCTTGTTCCCATAAATGTCTGTGCAAATGCACTTTACTTGGAAACTGATAGGAATATTGATAGCATTACTATACTCAGTAAGGCTTTACACATTCAGATATGAAAGGTTTGCTTTATGGATTACTCAAGAGAAGGTTTGGTTTTAGCAAAGTGCTCCTAAGTTAAGCTTTACTTTTAGCATAAACATATTCAAATATGTCTCCCTCTCCCCTGCTGTCTCTCATATGTATATCATAAATTTAATATAATACATATATAATCTGATATATTTATATCTTTTTGTATCTATATACATGCTTTTAAATCTATATATTTGAACAAAATCTCTTTATCTTTCCCTAAGGCACCATTTTATAGCATTGTATTTCTGTGAATCTACCAAAGGTTTCTTTAGGTGAGATTACCGTTTGAAGTCTGCAACATCTTGAAAATTATTTTTTAATTCAGATTTCAGTGCATTTAGTTGAACTTGTATGTTGGATGACAGAAAGTCAGACCTTTTAGTCCTGGAAAACCTGTTTTGTTGTAAATGAAACACAATGATTTCTGCATTCTAGTTGTATCTTATTTTTACATCTTTGTTAGCTCAAGAAAGAACACAAATATTTTTTTTTTAGCTTCCTTTCAGAAAAGATTTATTATTTTTAGGTTTTGGCTAAGGCTGAAGTTAAAGATTTTTCCCAGCTTACTCCATTTCAGTATGCTTTCCTCCTGCAGAAAGAATGTGGGGAAAGAGAGGAAAAACTAAAAGTGCCGTTATAACTTAAAATTGCAGATAAGATTCAGTAACTTTGTAAGAAGTTTTGCTTTGTGATGTTTTGCTCCTTCTTGTTTATATATTAACTTAAAGGCATGACAATTTTAATTAAATATATTTTCTCTTTTTTTAATAATAAAATAAATTGAGACATGTTATTTTTTAAAGTGCTCATCTGAAAAAGGATACTTAGAAAGCTGACTTTTGCTGGTAACTACTGCCAAAATTATCATCCCTACTGCTATAATATGTGAATGTTTCACAAACAATATCCTACTTCTATATTTTCCTTTGTTTGTGAACATAAATTGTGCTGATTCAGGAGCTGCAGAAATGTCTACCAGGCCATCACTGGAAACCCAGGCTGGAAGGTGCTTGTCCACAGATTTAGGTGCTTCGAGACAGATTTAGGCAGCTTTCGGTTTGCGTGCAGATGGAGTTTGCATAGGGGTTGAGAACACTGTTTTTATTGGTTTTGTTCTGTTTTTTTCCTTTGGCTGACTTTGCCCATCTTCGTTCACTCAGCCCCAGGAGTGTGCTGTTGTTGGGACCTTGCACTTAATTCACATCAGTAGCTTCAGTAAACACTTAGTACATAACCGATCATGCACTTAAAAAAATACATGTTTTGGGATGCATTGTTTTAATAGATTCAACACCTGTATTATTCGCAGTTTTTAACGACTGCTGTATATTTCATGACTATATTGAAGAACAGTCATGCATTGATTTTGAAGAGACAAATACTCACAAATCAAGGGGACATTTTCCATCTGCTCCCATCTGCCAAGCAGCAGGTCTGCCTGTTGGCATTTCCTACATTTCAGGTGACTTTTTCATAAAACCCAGGGTGATGAGGAGTCAAATGCCTCGTCTGTGCATGGCATGCCAAATTTCTGTGGTCATGGTGGCTTGCGGTAGGGGCGATTGCCTTAAAACCACTCTGACCTTCTACCAGCCAGGTATCTCAGCTGGGCTCTGTGAAGGTGATGGTTTTCTCAGTAAAACTCATGACTCACATTTTCTCTGCTTAGCTTATGATTTATTCCTGAAAATGACTCTAACATGCATTTCTTGTAAATGGTCCATAGCCTAATGAGAGCAGCTTGGCTCATCTGCTGTGGCTTTTGAAATCCTAATGACCATTTAATTGAGTAAATGTGAGATAAGCTGTGAGCTGGAGCTAGTTTCTTAGCTCTGCCTGTGTTTGGAAGTGTCATGGTCTTCAAACAATACATATCCTAAAGCGTTAAACCATCCCACTCATTGATGGCATTAAGCTATTTTCCATACCCACAGTCTAGCTGTGCATCTGGGGCTCAGTGTGAATTGCCCCGCAGTTGGGGAAGCCACAAATATCCATGTACGCTGTCTTTCGTTACACAGCTTAATGAGATTTCCGCATCCTCTGGGAAACCAGCATGACCCGCAGATGGGTGATAACTGTGGTATTTTTCTACTGCCACCATGTCCCTATGCTTGTGAGATCCTCTCCAAAGAAAAGGCATAGTTATGTATAAAAGATTGTAAAAAAAAAAAAAAGTTAAAACAAATGTCAATACTTTATACAGTCAAAATGTATTTTAAATAACAGAGGGAAGGAATATATTACTTTTTTTGTTGTTAATTTTGTTTCCATAGGAGCCTCCAGGTAATGCTGAGAGGCTGGTGGTGTAATTTCTGTGCTAATGGCAGATGCCCAGCAGGAGATAATTACCTTTCAAGAGTGCCTGGATTCTTTTTTAGGGACTTAAAATAACTGGCCAGCAGAGAAGAAATTGTTCCAAAGTTTTGTGCTTGGGAAGAGATTTCCCAAACTACAAGCTTTTATCAAGAACAAATCACAGTATCACACAGTATCACAGTATGACAAGGTTGGAAAGGACCTCTGAGATCATCAAGTCCAACCTATAACCCAACACTAACACCAACCATCATCTAAACCATGGCACTCAGTGCCACATCCAATCTCCCCTTAAACACCTCTAGGGTCGGCGACTCCACCACCTCCCTGGGCAACGCATTCCAATGGCCAATCACCCTTTCAGTAAAGAACTTCTTCCTCACATCAAGCCTAAACTTTCCCTGACGTAGCTTGAGTCCATGCCCTCTAGTTCTGTCACTGGTCACCTGAGAGAAGAGACCAACCCCTGACCGACTACAACCTCCTTTCAGGTAGCTGTAGAGAGCAATGAGGTCTCCCCTGAGCCTCCTCTTCTTTAGACTAAACAGCCCCAACTCGCTCAGTCGCTCCTCATAGGGCTTATGCTCCAGCCCCTTTACCATCTATAAAGATATTAAACAGGACCGGACCCAACACCGATCCCTGGGGGACACCACTGGTGACCGGCCGCCAACTGGATGAGACACCGTTCACCACCACTCTCTGGGCTCGGCCATCCAGCCAATTCCTAACCCAGCACAGAGTGCTCGCATCTAAGCCACGGGCTGACAGCTTCCCTAGGAGTCTACTGTGGGGGACAGTGTCAAAGGCCTTGCTAAAGTCCAGGTATACCACATCCACAGCCTTCCTCTCATCCACCAGGCGAGTCACATGGTCATAAAAGGAGATCAGGTTGGTCAGGCAGGACCTGCCCCTCCTAAACCCATGCTGGCTGGGCCTGATCTCCTGACCGTTCTGCAGGTCAGAGAGATATTGAATAAACTTGCAGATGAGATATTGAATAAACTTGCAGGCAACCACTTAAAATCTGACTAAAGGGAAATTTTGCTCCAAACAACACAAAACTACAGGAATGTGTTTCATCAAAGTCACAATTCACTGAATTAAGATTTCTCAGAGCTGACTGCTCTCTACTTCTAATAGAGCACAAACACAGAACACATTTTTTCCATTTTTCAAACCCTCTAGGTTTGGAGTCCACACAACCATCAGAGAGAGAGGAGCTTGGTTGCATAGCTATGACATGGAATGTAAAAGTTGTGTTAAAAGTTTCTATTCATTTACGTTCACACAGTGAAAAATGTTAGCGTATCAAATTAGACAGGAATAGAACGTCAGCCAAGTTACAGAAATTACAAGTGACTTCTATCCTTGTATTTACAAGGTGTGAAAAGGTCCTTGTGCAGTCAGCAGACTGCAGTCTGTGTTTTACCAATCTTAACACAGCTTTTTCTACATGATTGCTTATAATGCTGATATAGTATATACTATTAAACTGTATGTTTTATATAATCTCTTTTCAGTACTGCTACAAAAACATTAGTTACCAAAAACCCCACTCAACTGTAGAAAGGTAAATGTGATTAAACATCAAAATTATAAACTCATTAAAGGTGATGAAAACAATTGTGCATAAAACTAATATCCTTGAACCCTTTTTTATTTGTCTCTTAAAAAAATTTTTAATCTTTGATTGATAAGAAACTATAGACAATGTAACTCTAAAATCATTATTTGAAGTTATGTCGTTTCTAAGTACTTTAAAGTGAAGAAACATTTAGAGTAATTTCCTGTTTCCATTAGATGCCATGCGAAGAAATGGGGGAGCAAATCTGTTTCTCTAATTGCACTGTGCACATCCACAGGACGCAGCCAGCCAAGCACTGTCCTAGGCTGTAAATAAAATGAGGCTGAGAGTTTTGAGCTAGTACAAGTCTAATATATTGTTTGTGCTTCAAGAGTTAACAATGCGACCGTATTTTCTCCATGTTATCAGTAGTTTTCATGGTAGTTAAAATATAGGTTTAGAAGGTGTGCTGTTAGGTTATTTATTTGTGGTGGAAGCATAGCAGGTGTTTTGTAACACCTGGTTTTAGTTTTGTTGTGATAAATGACTGCCTGACAGACACGTGATAGGAAATACAGTCATGTCCCAGGCAAGCCAGAACATCCTCTCCTTGGGCATAACCAGGAGTCTGATCTTTTCCTCTAATGTGGAATTAATACAGAGTTAAGTTCTTAACTAGGGGATTTTTGTGTGTGCAAGAGTTTTGTGGCTTTAAATATGTTCATAGGAAATGAAAAAGTCATTAATGAATTTAGAGTAGATGAGTATACAAACTGAAAACCAAAGAGGACTTCTTGTGCTAAAAATGTCAGCCAACACTGGGTAAAAATCATTTTTGTGAGGTCTTTCGTCATACTGGAAGCTGCAACATTGACTTTCAGCTGCTGTATTGTTACCCAAAGGGCTCAATAATACCACACTTTAATTAAGGATACAAATAGTTCCATAATCCTCCTGTTAGATGCTGTTTTTTTTTTTTAATTTTGCCTTATGTGAATGATGTTAGTCTTCCCATTTTTGGATAAAATTACGTCCAATACACAGTCTACTAATAGTTTTTCTACGGGAGGCAAATCCTCACACACTAGTAATCTCCTGGGTGTTGTTTCTCATTCAAATTTGGATTATGTATTTAAAGACATTTTTAGCCTCTAATGCTGATGACGCTTGGTAAAATGACACTACAGTGAGGAATACATCTTATTCAGTGCCCACCCAAAGCCAGCAGGAATGCCTGCAAGCCGTTTTCTTACATACTTCTCTTGCCTGTGGGCTGTCTTTGGTCTATGAGTTAATTGATCCAGTATTTTCTGAGATAATTATCTTAAGCTTTGGCAGTTAAGTTAGGAAGGCAGTTGCACATGTAAATCAAAAATAAAACCCATATGCTTTCAGCACCCTCGCAATTAGGCAGCAGTACTATGGTTGGTTTATCAGGAACAACAGTGGAAATTTTTCCTTCTTTAGTTGAAGACAAGATTGGCATTTGATTACTGACCTCTCAGGAGTTCAAAGCTCTAGGAAAGACCTCAACTATCACACGTGCTGTGATCTTTTGGTGTTTCTCAAGGATGGTAAATGAATACATTTGCACCCCAAAATTTAACTAGTTCCTCAGGGTTTCATGTGCTGCTGAGAAAAAGACCCAGGATGAAGTTCACAGCAAATTTTTAACTTGCATGTGGGGACAGCAGAGTGTGTTTTACCTCAAGTAGAGTTTTGGTCTGTCTCCCCTGTTGATTTACTGTAGGGCTGTGTATTTGGTGGTGTCAGTGTGGAGGTTGCAGTCTACCTTCAGAAAAGAGCTGTGGGCTCAGCATCATCACTGCTGTGGATTTTTTTGACTTTTCATACTCAAGGAAATGAAAATGGGTTAAAATATCAGTAAATTAGCAATTACTACTACAAATTAGAGGCTTTGCTTTAGTTATGGTTTAATAGTAGTATTTACACGTTTTTTATCAGCTTTTAGCGAGAGTGGGAACAGCCATCAGAGTGTAATTAAACTCTATTTAGAGTGCTTAATATGTGCTTTGGTGCTGAGGGAGTCATTCCAAAGCTTACAAATTATAAAGGGGATTTAATCATAAAAGATTAAATAAATCCCAGCTATGTTTGACAAGCATTTTGCTCTTCAGTGACTCATATGATCCATAATTATTCTCGAAAAACCTAATTAGTTCAGTTCCTTATTTAAATTGCATATCTTCCACAAGACTCTTCTGGTGTGGCTTGATCTGTGTTGCCTTTTAGATGTGAATTTTACTTAGTCACGGTTTTCATCCAGCCAGTTAATCAGCCTTTCCCTGCTGTAAAGCCTGGCTGCCGTACTCCCTGTTCAGCAAGATGCTTTAGACGCCTCATAACCCGGCCTCAGAAAGCTTGTGTGGCCAAGTGCCCCAGGGCAGGTGATAGCAGGAGTCAAAGGCCAGCGTGTTGGAAAGCAGCATGATTTAAACCTGTCTGAAGAAACGTCTGAAGAGGTTTTTGCTGGAGGCTTTCATTCCACCTGTTGCCCTATGACCTTCTGCGCTGGAACAGAGCAACGCTTTGTCCTCTTCGTGGAAACTTTTATTTTCTTCCCTCAAAGAAAGTGCCATTTCTCTTCTATGTTCCTGTCCTGCCCCCCCCCCCCCCCCCCAAGCAGGAACAACTTGGGACGTATTTCCCAAAAATTGCAGTATGGTACTGGGTGCGTGTGATTCTGCCAAATGTACATACTTGGCTCAGTAAAAAATACAATCTTTACCTAATCAAAATTGCTTTAACAATTGCCCAGCCGGAGTGCATGAACTTTTCCAAATACTTGAAATTATTAATGAAGATGCCTTCTGAAGTGTAATAGCAAACCTGCGTTTTCCTTTAAGTGGATATGTAATCTGTTCACATCTCCTAGTGCTGGGGAACAACATTTGTCAAGGTTCATTTGGCTGCAGTTATCCCTTGTTTATCCCCCTTTAAAACTCAGTTGTAGAATTTCCAAAGTACTCTCTGTTGAACAACAACAAAGAAATAAAGGGTCTCTCATGCATACTAATGGCTTGCATGTTTTGCCTGAAGTCTTTAATGGGTGCTTGCTCTGTGAAAAACTGTTTCTTTTGCATCAAGAACTGGTTTAGAGCTGAAGGACCAGGTCTCTGGAGAAAGACGTAGCACTGCTGTATTTTCTATTGCTAAATTTCTTTAAAGAAATCTTAAACCTCCCTATCTGGGTGTGTTTATTGCCCTGTTTTAATCTCAGCTAAGAGACCAGACTGCCTGGCAGTGGAGGTGTGTAAACCCTGACACAGATATCAGAGCAATGCTGTGTGAATGCATCTCAATTCCACTAGGCTTGATTTCACTAATCCATCATATCCCACTGATTTTTTTATTCTTTTATTTAAATATTATTTTTAATTCTGTGATGGTCGAAGTAGACAGCAAATAGTGTAGATGTCTAGAAAGCCAACCCAAACCTTGCTATGGAGAAGAGGAGTACTAAATGGGAGAGAACTTGTGTTGTTGGGACTGATGTTGGACAACTTCTTTCCATTTTTTTCATAAGATTGTTTGTTGAGGCCAATAAAAGCCCAAGCGATGTGTGCTGTCCAGTCCATGCTTGCACAGCAGTGCAGTCTGCTCCTCTCTGATGATGATGTGAGGACTACAGAAGGGAATTAATGAGCTGTGCTGTAGGTTTTTGGTTCGTATTTCACAGACTCCGCACTACAGATTGTGAGATGTCTGTTGCCAGCAGTGTGGGGTTGCTGACCTGACTGCTGCTCTGTACCAAATTTCCGAGGGTAAGAGCAGTCCCCAGGATATGGGGATTGCCGTGGTTAGGACCAAGGAAGGCAAAGCTTATTAATTAGCAAACCCTGGGCAGAAGGAAGCCCCTGCGAGCAGTGGTTTGGCAGTTCAGATCTGCCCTGTGCATGGTCAGCTCTCTGCTTTGATCATTTTTCAGGGTATCAACTCCTTATGTTTCTGTCCCAGTCTTCTGGCTTCCAGGTGTCATAAACTCTGCCAGAAAAAAATCACTCAACACTGGAAAGTTTCCTTAAAATCGTTCTGTGCTGTCAGGCTTTTGCATAGAGAGATTTCCCAAGCGGTCACAGCAGATGTCAGATGTACTGCTTCTAAAAACTTTAGTTGAGCCATGGGAGGTTTAGAGTGGATATTAGGAAAAATTTCTTTACTGAAAGAGTGGTGAAGCTTTGGAACAGGCTGCCCAGGGAAGTGGTGGGTTCTCTATCCCTGGAGGTGTTCAAAGAAGTTGTAGATGTGGCACTGCAGGGCATGGTTTATTAGGCACAGTTGTGTTGTGTTGATGGTTGGACTTGATGATCTTAGAGGTCTTTTCCAATCATAATGATACTATGATTCTGTAACTGTACAGTTTCACCCTTCCTTAAAACAGAGGGAATCAGCAAGGCATTTTTAAAAATGCAGTCCATGGGAGTTGGGAACTATTTTGCTACATTTCTGCAGTTAAATTGCTTTTCTGTGAAGGTATGATGTGAAACCAATTATAATTTAAAAAAAATATTTAGAAATAAGGAAGTCTGAGTCTTGAATTTGAAGCAGTCAATGCCTCTTGGACTTAAATCCTCCTTACTCAGGTTGTCTTATTTATCTTACAGCTATCCTGTGGAGCTGGGTCTGAAATAAACAAACTGTATGGCCAAACCCAAAGATAAGATGTATCACCAAGGAATAAAAAATGTTGGCTAATTCATCTGAGGGTAACTTTTTATAAATTTTTCTAAAAACAGCTTGAAATGTGCCAAAATTTAGAACACAATTTGATTTTTTTGAGGGCTTTAATAAAAAGAAAAAGGAAAAAGAAAAAACTGCCCAAGAAAACATTGTGTTTCTCAAAAGCCACATTACTGCAGAGTGCACTTCTTATTGTGCCAGGTCTGCTTCCCTTGTCACTGACAAGGGGCAAAACCAGTGGTGTGGACACTCCCCATCTGCACTGGGTACCAGAGTTCTGTGTGACGCTCCGTCTGATCCCTGTCACTCGGGGTCTATGGACCGTTTCCTTCATTCACCTCCACCCTGGGGTGTCACTAGTCCCCAGTGATGAGAATTCTCTGATCTAGCCTGTATTAATAGACTCTGAGTCAAGTGTGTCCCCCTCACTATGCTGCAGCTATTATATGTGTGCCAGGATTATACAATTCAGGTATATCCCTGCAAAGAAGGTTGGAGAGAAACAGGGATATAGTCCTATTACACCACTAGGGACATGGTGAAAAGAAGAAGGACAGTGTGGAGTGTAAATGACAGGAGAACTGGTAGCAGAAAAAAACAAATTTCCAGCTCAGGAGAGACCTCCCCATGAAAGGCACTTTGCTCCCTGACACAGCATACCTTTGCCGCTGCAATTTAGTCCCAAATCCTGGACAAAACTGTTGAGAAACGTGACATCTTTCCAAGAGTTCAGAGTGGCTTTGTTAATGCACCAAAGCCTTTGTTTGACCTTTTCCTGTAAGCCCCGGGGTACAGCATTGTTTAATCAAAAAATGATTATTTTGTGAATGATAATGATAATAATAATAATAATAATAATAATAATAGCTATGTGATTTACATGATTTCTTTTTCACAATTTTTAAACCAGCAGTCATTTAGCAAAAATAGTTGAGGCGTTTACATAATTGAGATCTTTTATAAAAGGCATTGTCTACCTCATTGTCCTGGTCCATTCAAATATTGAATAAATTCTGTACCAGAGAAAGCTACAGGATGTTAGACCTTGTTTTTGGTGGTAAAAGGAGATGAGTTTCACTGGCTTTGGTGAAGCTGAGATTTTCAAAAGCAAGTAAAGTCTATTTACTTCATTTTTTGGGTCTGTGTTGACTGCCAGGAGTCTGACTCTTCTGGGATGGAGTGGGGAACATTTAAAACCCAGACCACGGGAGCTGGGACACAAAGATGACTTAGTTCCCCAGCCAAACTCTTTGCCTGAGCATGTGAAGAGCTGGCGACATGTGAGAACCCCTGAAGCTCAGCTATCCTGTGTGACTGGGCACGAGCAACAGGTTTAGTGGTGGCCCTGTGGGTTGTCTTTCCATTGACCATAAGAGCAGTTTAGGGTACTTTAGACAGACAAGGACTCGGCTCCCTAGGGAGCTGGCCCGTAGCACAGCATCCAGGGCCTGCACATTGGGCTGGAGCAGAGGTCACTGGGATGCCTTGTCTCAACACGATTTGTCATCTTAAAACACCCACATGGCAAAAAACAGCTCAGGCGGACATCGTCTCCTTGGGATGCTAACTTCTTTTTGCTAGAAGAGGAGAGGGATGCAGGAGGAAGACCATACTTGGCTATTTTTAATACTCTTTCCCTAAGCTATTGCATGAAATAGGGCTGGGATAGATGGGCTTTTGTTTTGACCTACCTATGGCAGTTTACTGGTCTTATCATCACTAGTTATTTGTTCTGCTCTTGCATCTATTAATTTGCAGAGCAGCCTTATTTCACAGTTCTGGGCATTTGGGGAACACATGCATGTACTTAGTTAGGTTTGATTTAGTTTCCCAGTAACTTGAAAAAAATATACCTCTTAAAAAAGGATGAAAGATTTGAAGAGCCAAAATGCTACACTTAAAAATGGCAAAACACTCTGAAATTTGCTTTAACAGTTTGGATTCACTAATACATTCCTTTTATCCCTCCTAAACTTCTTGGCTTACTTAGAAGATTCCTATCCAGATTGTCTCTAACAAATCCATGCTACAGATGGGTTGCACAATTAAATCCAATCTTATTTTTCTTTCTTAGGCTTTCAGTGTTATTGTCAAATTCTGAATTGATTGTTGTTTTCTAGTCCTAATTTTCATGTCATTTTAAGTGCACAGAGGGATTTTAAAAATAATTTGAGCTGGGATCATGCCGAAGCTGCATCTGGATTCCTGGGGAATGAAGGAAATTTTGAATCAAACAGCTGGCAAGTTTGCTGGATAGAGAATACCAGCACAGTACTCTCAACCTGTGCAGATATCTATGGAAACTCTTGGCTGCTATGGCAGAGTTGCTCAACTTTGTGGTTTCATTGGGAATCTTGTGTTTGAAGCTCTGCTTAACACGTGAGATGCCGATACCCAGATGACCTGTGAAAAAGCTGTGCTTGGGGGGGAAAGGCTGTATTGTATTGTTAGTTATTTTTGAGCTGTTGTTTGTAGAGGGGCTCAAGAAGATGAACCCAAAAGGCAAAAACATCGAGTGAAGCAATCCTCTTGCTGTGCAGTATCTGTGTGCCTGCCGCAGGCTGCCTTCCTTGGCACTTCACACTGGTGAGACGGTGGTACAATGAGATCCTGCTCTCTCTGGAACTGTAGCACCTCAGAGTCACTGTCCTTGCAGCAATCTCAAGGTGGTTTCAGGGTTCCTGCTGTGAGGATGTCAGTGATCCCCTCTCATCCCGTATCAATGAGGGAACTTAAAACTGCAAGGAGAGATTATGAGCTCTGCACGGTGATTGTGGATTTCTGGAGATGCATCAAATCTGTGGGGCTCTGCCAGATCAGGTGGTAACACATCCCTGTAAGCCCAGGTCAAGCTCTGCAGCTTTAGGATTCGAAGAGAAACTGTGGTTGAAGATCACTTCCCTCTCTGTAGCTCTTCTTGAACCTGCTTGACGTGACATACAGAATCGCCACACTTGTCGCTAGACAGAAAGATGACTTGGATGGTGTCAGCACGGGTGTCCCCTTGGAAGTGCCGTGTTTGTTTTTCTGCTTCTACAAATTGGTATTTTTCAAGCAGAGTTTCACCTGCAATTTCATGACACAGAGTACGTGGTAGTACTACAGGTTTCTCGTGTCTCGCCATCCTCTGGTGCTCATCCCCACACTGCACTGCCTCTACCTTGCCTATGCAGCAACTTCAGGCTGACACCAAGAATGAGGTCAGGGAATTGATCTTGCTTTTTTGTTGTTGGATTTGTTGGTTTTTTCCTCTTTATTTTCCTTCATTTTGTTTTTAAGCCAGAGAGGTCTGTGATGTGGCTAATGGAGTGACCTGTGTCTGGGCTGGGGAAACACAGTAGTGGGTGCAGGAAATCCCGTGTCAGTAGCAAGGCTAACAGGGAAGTTGTGCCTACAGTGACACTGCTGCCATTTACTCACGGACTTGTATATTTGTGCCTTCAAGTAGGATTTCTAAATTATTGTTATTTTTCACTATGTTCTCAAGCAAGTCTATCCTTTGAACCTCATCTGCAAGTGTAGTGCTGTTTGTTTGCAAGCAATTAGTCTGTTGCAGGAAGCACACAAAAAATTCACTGGCCACAACAGAGTCCTGGAGCCTTGTGAATTTTCCCCTAAATGATACATGTCTAATTTTATCCTCCTTATCCCAATCCTGACATGAACAGTGGAAGACAACTGAGTTAATTCCAATAATTAACATAAACGTGAACGTTGCCTTTGGGGTGGCAAAGCGATCTCATTGCAGGAGCTACCAAGGTTGCTAAGACACATTTAGGGAAAACGTGTGTTTACATTTAGCACATTGTGTGCTAATGCCAGAAGGCATTCTGAAAGCTGGATAAACTCACTGCTGTTCATGTCACTAAATTTAGTACCAAGAAGTGTTCTCCCTTAACCCCAAATAGCAGAAGTGCATATTTAATTTATTCATTTTTATTCAGAAGCATACTTGATTTCAAACTTCTGATTGTCATGCAAAAGTATGAAGTACTACCCAAGTTTAAAAAATCTTTGTAATATCTAAAAACAAGAATAAAAAATAGCTTGCGTCCAACAATACTTATTTTTATAGACTTTAAAGGGCAAAAAAAGAAGAAACAATGTAGTTTTTGTGACCTGAGCCTTTGGCACCCACCCAAACCCATTTGCATGCTGAGTCCATTCATTATACACTTTGTCAAATCTTTCATATAATCCCACTGTCTCTGGTCTTAATCTTAAAAAAATAGGCCTTTGTTTTCTATTTGACTCTAGAGGATAAAGAATAGGAGTCTGTCTGCAGTGTCGTCAAACCTGGGTGGGCACTTTAATATGCGTTATACATTTTTCTATTGTGTAAGAACGTTTCCCTCCATGTGTGCGAGTCCGCTGGGCGTCCATTGTTTATATCCTCTGCTGGTGTTATCTCCAAATTCCTCCTCTTCTCCAAGGGAGTAGATTTCATCATAATAACTTCTATTCCAGGCTCAGAAAAGCCATCTTCTCTGGGCTGCTGGCAAGGCACACAGCTCTGCTCGTGGGATGCTGGGGGTTGAGTGCTTCTGCAGGGATGAAGCCTATATTTAGCTTTTTTTTTGAGAGATAATGGGAAAATTGCAATACCTCAGGATGGAGGGGGATGCAGGGCTTCTCTGCCACGGCAGACCTTGCACACCAAGCTGTGCAATCAGGAGCTAATCTCTCAACAGACTGAAATCTGCAGCCTCCATTTCCACTGTGGTTTTAGGCTATACTTCATGAGTTTCACTGTTATTTGTGAAGGAGCATGTCGGTTGCAATAGCCACATTAGACTTTGTGTGCAGCTGTTTATTGCTTTTTATTGATGCAATTGGTGATGTCAAGTCCCAGTATGTATCTTTGCATCCCTCAGGAGAACAAGACACATTCAGCTGTCAAAATATCACATTCTGATGGGGAGGGAAGAAAAAGCAACAGAAGTCTTGGATTTGTCAAAACTGTTGTTTGTCACCTATCCTCTCCATTTTAGCTCACAGTTCGAATAGCCTCCCTGTGCTCCCTGTGGTGCTGAAAAAAATACAAGACCTTAGATGCTCTGTTATTTTAAGATTAAAACAACATTGAGCTGACCCACATTATGCAACTAAGAACTGTACTTCATAATATAGTGAGTTTGTATACCATTAACCTTTTTTTAGCTAACTGCGTTCTTCTTTTTGCCAAATGTCCATAGCTCGAGGGTTATGATTTTTTATATCCCATTTCAACATATTGGGGAAATACTTAGAATTGTGGTCAGATTGCTATGGAAGTGAAAAAAAGATGGGTTACTCCATGGCAGCATCTGTCTCATAAAGCAAAATGTATCAGTTGATTACCTGCTATCTTTTATCAACTTTTTATAGATATTTCTTTTCTATGTAATGTAATTTCTTTTCTTTGATGCTATTATCATTGTGCCAACTGAACGTCTTTTATATCTGCAGCTGCAGCTGGCCCCTGGAATCAGGCTGGGTCCTGTGCTTAACTAGCTCCCTGTAATATGACCATGAAGGGCCAGGGTTGTAGTCTTATGGCCATGCGTTTTCCAGGGATGCCTGTTAGAGGATGATTTGCTTTTTACAAGACAGCTGATGAAACAAAACAGAACTGCAGTGCAAGCTATTGCCAAAAGGTATATGAATATGGTGCTTTACACCACAAGAAAGCCAAGTCTTGGCAAGTTGCAACAGCAGAAGCTCGCTGCGTTTCACCCCAATGAGGACAACAGAGGGAACACCAACAAGAGTAGAAGAAAATGCTTGTTAATGGGCTTCTGCTGTGGGATCAGTGGGAACAGTGTTGTCAAGTGTTTCCAGTTCTTTAACTGGAGCAGATTCTTTGGTTCTTATATACAGAGATGGTCTCTGTGTGTTTACTGGTGAATCCTCCCTGACTCCTGGGTAAACGTGCATGTGATGTGGTTACTCAGGAGGGCCAGGGCAAGCAAGCTCCATACAGCCCTATGCAATAATAACACTTACAAACTCAGCACATCTGGAACCTCCTGTCCACCAAGCTACAATGCCATAGCCTGAAGACCAAAGTCATTGAGCTGGGTGATGCTGATGATCCACCAGTCATCTTCATGAGCAGCCCAAGGCCCAAGTCACTCTCCTCAATACTCTCCAGTAGTTTTTCCTGAGTTTTCAACCATGTCCAAATCAGAGACTAACAGAGCAGGAAACCGTTTCCGTATATTTAATCAAAATAAGGGTTTCTCTTGTGCAACTTTTCCCCTTTGACAGATGAAAACTTAATCATCCCTTGGCAAGTAGCTCCACAGTTCAAATAGCCACTGTGTGGGTAAATATTTATTTATTTATTATTTGTTTCATCTGATGCTCCCTGCTTCTTGTAATGTGCCAGTGATGTAATATTGGATCGTACAATATAGTCATGCGTTTTGAGGGTTTTCAGCTTGGCAGACTCTAGTATGTTTTATGGATATTTATTTGGGAAAAGTTATTCCAGCGAAAAAGTTCCTGCTATAAAGTGCCTGTTTCTAATCCCTTATATTGCTTAAATCTGAATTCTGGGACAAACATCTCTTAAGATACATTTTCCATTAAGTGAAAAGTTTTTCATTTGTAGTCAATTAGGAAAGAAATTACTGAAGGCCTTGCTTCTATTCAGGAGATTGCCTGTTGAAGAAGCAGGGAGGAATTGTGGCTGGATTTAGCATAGGCAGGTCTGCACCTGTAAAGGAAAGGGAGCTTTTCTGCTGATGCAGAGAGGGTTGACCACTGCTGTGATTCTGCAAAAACATAGCTGCCCACTATGGCATTGTTAAGGATTTGTGGCGGATTTCCAGGATTGCTCTAGCCACCTTGTACCACTGAGATGATTCCCTTCTGTCCTACAGCTGATCCTCCAGCCCCAATGGTGGCTTCTGTCCAAGAGCTGTAATCTGCCCTTGATCTTTGAAATCCCTCACCTGCTTTGGGTTGACTTGTGAAAGGCTATTGCATTCCAACAGCCCCACTCCAGGGCTTGATCCTGGGGTAGTGCTGCCTGTGTGGTCACGGTTGAGGGCCAGCTCCCTTCATGGGTATAGCCCTGAAGGTAAGCATCTTCCGGCCAGTCTCTTTTCAGAGACCTCAAGAAACTGTTTCACCACTTGGCTTATGCAACAAACTCATCCTTACCTCCCCTTTACCCAAAACATGGCCCACAGGTAACTTGCAGATTGCCTGGTTCTTGTCCTTACCGGTGGACCTCACATTCCTGATGCTAAGGAGAGGCTTTTCAGTCATCCTTCCTTAGGCTGATCTATTGCCATTCTGGGGCAAACATGGAATATGGGGGCATATGGCTTTCGTCAGCTTCCCAGAGAGATGGGAACCCAGCAAAGCAACTGGTCACTGGGCTGGACATACAATGACTTCCCCTGGGATGGATGCACACGGGGGCTTGGAGAGAGGAGGTGAGCCTGCGAGTTCTGTGGCCTCTCTGGAGGTGTAGGCTTTACCACAGGCATTTCTTTAGGTGACTTATTTACACAAAATGGAGATCATGGGATTTACTGATAAACTGTAGAAAAAGGGAGAGCTGGTGAAATGAAGGCTTGTTAATTGTGTGTGATGTGGCATGCAACCTAGGATATAAATTACAGTTTTCACCAAGTACTAATGGAGAGGTTGTTCCTGAAAAGCAAAGGTAAAGCCCATGAAGCATGCTAAGCAACTGCATGCTTTCTAACCAAACTGCTGGTAAATGACTCTTCAGGTAACTGTTTAGCTTCAGTATCTGTAAACCATAGGCGTCATTTGGGTGGAAGGGGTGGGAGGCTGAGAAAAGGGCTTATTTCTGTGCTTTCTGGGATGTCCTCAGGATTGCTGTGAGAAGAGGCATGGGCTGGATGCTAATGAGTTCAGCAGCTGCTGCAACCAATGTTATTTTATCACTGTCAGCACAGATGCTGCGTTGCCAGGCTGGGTGTTTTTAAGACAATGGCTACCTACACTCTGATGCCAAAGCTCTGTCTTTGTGGGCTTTTTTTCTTTGTGCCTTCTAAGATTTAAACCAGTTCTGCTCTTACAGAGCTTCTCAGTTTCTTATTTGACACTGTAGGCATAAAGTGTGTATTTTGTAAGAAGATGACCACATCTTTTACGTTCTGGTAGTGCCTAGTATTGACCTTGCCAGTAGGTTGTTGTCCTGATCCCTGTTATCACAACTGACATAGACTGGGGCTAAAGTGGCTACAGGGACCTGCAGAGCAAGTCTCACCATTTGCCCAGATAGCAGTAGTCTCTATCTCATATGGTGTCCTCTCTTGTGATTACAAAGGATCAATACCCCTCTGCAGATCATGTTTTCTGAAAAGTTCAGTGCACATGGTTGAATCGTGCCTTCTCCTAAATAAGAGTTATCTTCTGTTATTTCTAGAGGTTCATGCCTATTGCTAGAGTATTAATGCTACTAGTTTATCTTTCTTGAGGCGGTGTAATATTTTCTTGGCTATGAAACTCATCCTCCTGTGCAGCAAACAGATGTTTTCACTGGATTCCTTGCATCTCTGAGGTCTTTTTCCTGGATGTTTTACATTCAGTTAGAATTTATGAATGTGTAGAAGCTCCTTCTGGGATGTACTGCATTTCTTCCCAGCGAGTTTCCCAGGGTGCTGGGATATCTGTGAGCTTTCTGGTTTCTCAGACTTGTGTGAACATCACTCTTCAGAATATTTTGTCAGCTAAGGGTATTGCCTCTTTATGCAGCTGATAATTAACAGGCATTAATCATTACTAACAGCCAAGGCAGGTCTTTATCCTATTGTTTCACTTCCTTCATGTTGGAAACTGCTAGCTTTTTAATTTTCAATGTTTTTCTCCCCCTATAACGGACCATCCAGAAATAACAGTTAATCATTAATTTTTACATCTTAGTGCATTTGAATGAGGGGGGTGGTTTGCTGATCCTTAGTCTTTCAGCTTTGCTATACCAAGGCCAATGTTGGTTTTTTTTCAAGCATAAATATATTGCTATCCTTGTGGGTCTGATTGGGCTTTCAACCATTTACTTAGAGGGCAGATTTTTGAAGACAACTATCTGTCATCTGTACTGCAATGAGCCTGACATGACTGCACTGCCTCATGAGTAAAAGCAAGCACAGCTAATCCATGCTGTTCCTCATATGCTTTTCTAGTTCAACATACGCAAACAATTTGGGCTGAAATTCCAGCTTTGCAATATTTGGGTAATAGCTCTGTGTATGGGACGAAGCAGTCTTCTGCTATGGGATTACCTCATGGGAGAGTCCTTCAATTTGTTCTAGTTTGGCCTCAGAAATATGTTTTGGTTGGTTGGTGAATTTCTAGAAATGAAGTTAAGACAACCAGGGCAATGGTTTAGATGAACTAGTAATGAACACTGGTCCAGTTATAGCTGTTCCGTGCAGCTTATCCTGGCTGTGGAATAAAAAAACCCCAACCATTCCTATGTTGTTTTGCAGCACATGCCTAGAACTAATTCTTAAATTTACTCATTTAAAAATAAATATTAAGCTCATCTGTTTACAATCAAATTTATCTTTTTAAAGCATGGGTTTTTTTGCATATATCCTATGGGGTCTTTTCCCCCTCCTATCTCTTTCTCAGGAGGAGAGCTTGATGTGTGTTATGGAGACTGAGTTATGCACACTAAGCAAACTTGGCAAAGGGAGGCATGAGTTGCCTGCACTGACTGCACACAAAGGACATCCCTTGGGCTGTCCTGTGGTCCCCCTCTATCTTTTATCTCACCTGGCTATGCTGTGCTAACCCCCAACTGTCATATGATAGGCTTTAAAGCAGTTAGCTTGGGAGATTTTTCAGATTCAGACTTTTCATTTCAGTTTTCAGAACATCTCAGCACTCCTAAATCCTAGTTTAGAGTCAGAAAGAGATGTGTGTGCTCAGTGCTGAGAAGATGGGATGCATCTGTGTCTTGTTCAGCAAAGTGCTGCATATGTCTTTAGAAAGGAGACTGGTTCAGGAATGGAACTTTCAATCACATTTGACAATCTTGGATCTTTCTTGGCTTAGCTACAGCTGCTGGGTGTCAATAGCATGTTGCTTTGGGCTGAGCCCAAAGGGATTTTGGTATTGCAGTGGCTGACTTCTATGCACTCGGCCACCTAATGAAATCCAGATCCCAAAGTCAGACATCTGGACACATCCAGGGGAAACAAAAGAGCCTGAAAGAGGGAGCACCGTGAAAGCCTATAGTATGGAGGATGCTATGTAGAACACCAATGGGGTTTTATGTTAAGACGGCTGCTTGGAGCCCTCCCTTGGAGCTGGTTCCTTCAGGGATTGCAGTTACCTTCTTTTTAATGGGGAAAGCAGAGAGACCCTTGTGATGAGACCTGTGTGACAGTGGGAGATTTGCCTTAGAAGCTGGATATGTGAGGGCTGGATGATGGCAAGAGGACTTGTACCTTTCTGCTGTATGTCATTGCATGGCGCAGCAGAAGGGTTAGGGACCCGGGGGCAAGCAGCAGGCTTGCCAATGTCAGAATTGATGCTGGACTTGCAAGCTTAGTCCTTAAATTTATCTGAACTTCATGAGGAGGATTGGTTCTTCTCTCCACGTTCTTTGCAAAGAACTGGGCTGGATGAAGATAACTCCATGGAAGCTAGATATTGGCAAGTAAACATTTAGATACGTAGCCTTTAAAGCCCTTTTAACGAAACTGTCCGTAACGTGTAATATGCTCCGTCATTTCACAAGGGTGAAATACCTCTTCAAATAAAAAGCAGCCATGCTGGCAAACGATCTTCAAAGGTAGCAAAATAATCCCTAAGGGGAGATCTGCTTTTGTGATGAATTCCCCAGCAGACGGCTGGGAGATCTTAACAAACAAGTCCTTTTAAACTGCCATGTACTTTGAAGCTTGAGTGAGCATTCATTCCTTTGGCACAAAAAAGCAACAGTGAAGGAGGGGGGAAAGGGGTGGAAAGGCTTAGTCAAGGTGAAAATGAAGTTGGGTCTTTACCCAAAGCTGTTCTGGGTACAAATGAATTGCTTCAGTGGAGGTAATAAAAGATATGTTATCCCACATTTAATAAAAAGCAACAGTGAAAATACAAAGAACTCATTTCAGGCTTCACTTATCTGATGTTTATTGCACACAACCATTTCTACCAGGACGGAGACCCAAGAAATGTATTGCCCTTTGAAGTGTGGGCTGTGTGGCCACTTGCCCATTCACTGTTTTATGGCTAAATCTGCTTCGTACGGTCCTCTTTCATCTTCCAAGTGGTAGAGGGCTCTGTAAAGGGGAGAGGGCAGACAGGCTGCTGGATGAGCCCACAAGTGTGCACTGATCATGGGGCAAATGGGGGACCGCTTCACCTTGAGGTATAAGTAGAAAGGAGGATGTGAGGCAAAGTGGAGGCTGGGCTCAGTGAGATGTAGAGCACACACGGCTTTCAGCAGATGTGAGGTGCTTGGCAGGACTGCGAGGACCACAGACTTTGCAGTGGAAAGCACTCAGCAGAGCTATTGTGGAGTGAGTTTCTGTTCCCTTTGAGTAGGAAATTACAACCTGGTGATATTTTTGTGTATCCTGCTAGTATTTTCAGCTCTCATTTGAAACTGTTGTGTTTATCTCCAGTGGTTAAGTCACGGTATTTGGAAAAACAAATTTCTTGACAGTGCATTCCTGCTAACTAAGATCAATATTGAAATCTGTGGAAGAATCCCCAATAACGTCAACAAGCTTTGGACTGGGGCCATAGTCCACTTCTAGGCAGTAATGAGTACTGCACATTTTTTCTATCAAGAGCAATTATTTTACAGATGAACTGTAATAAACTGGCTGAGAAGTTTACCTTTGTAATGCCATATAGGAAAAAACATCAGTGGACTTGAATCACAGTCATGTTTACATTTTATTGTGTAACACAGTAACATACTTTGGAAGCTTATCTTACAAAGTATTCTTCCTTATGCTGAAGCATTTTGCACCAGCCTCATGCTTGTAAGCAAGTTCAAAAAAATCAAGCAAAAGGAATGGATTAAGATATGCTTTTTCAAGGAATTGCATTGTGACTGTTCTTAAAATAACATCTTTCCTCAGAAAGTAGGTTGTTGTGCTGTGATATCATTGTAGATTCATGGCTTTGAAAAACAAATTTATTTGTATTAATGAAAAATATTTCAGTTGAAAATGCTGTCAAAACAATCTCCAGGAAAGTCATTGTTGTGGACTGGAAAGAATGCTACTTCACGTGTGTTTAATTATTGGGGGGAAAAAAAAAGAATCTTGCCTTGCATCACAAAAATCAATCTGCAATAACAGGAAATCCTGAGCCATTTATGTAGACGTTCCTCTTTCATTGTAATTGGCAATTGGTTCCAGCTTCTAAAACCTGTCTAATTCTTGACAGCTACAATAATACTGCCTCAGCCAGACTCTACACAGCAATGCTCTGATGGTGAATCTGATTTAATGATGTAAATAAAAAAAATCCGAACCAACAATGGAAATGACCTGTTCGTATGCAGTGATGCTCTGTAATTTTTTGGTTATGAACACAGAGGTCAGTAAAAATAAGAAAATAACCAAATCCATGAGCAAAGGGCTGATTACTCTCCTTCATTCCTGAACTTGTGCATGACTGTACTTGCACAAGCTGAGGAAATAAAAAGTGAAGCCTGGATTGCTCTTATTTATACTGCCCCACAGCCCTGCTTTCCCAGCCCTGGTAGAGGACTCTATTGCAATAGTTGCTGCACAAACACAGAGCGGGAAGTGTGGCCCCTGTGCCGAAACATTTGTGTTTTGGGTTCTAGGTGGAAAGACAGCAAGATGCAGACACAGGACATCAGGGTAGTGAAGGAAGCCATGTGATGTTGTCGGTGATGCATCAGGAGCAAACCGTTTTGAAGCCTTTGCGGGTTTTCATCCTCCTCTAATCTTGTCACACACACACTTACAGCTAAGAGTGCTTGCTTGAAAAAAACTAAATTATTGGGATCTTGGCACAGGGTGAAGCTTACACAGGGAATAAAACCTCTCAAACAAGACAGTTGATCGTTGGAATGCGCTGCCCAGGGAGGTGGTAGAGTCACCGACCCTGGAGGTGTTTAAGGGGAGACTGGATGAGGCGCTGAGTGCCATGGTTTAGATGATGGGTTTGTGTTGTGTTGGGTTATAGGCTGGACTTGATCTCAGAGGTCCTTTCCAACCTTGTGATACTGTGATACTGTGATCGCTGCCCAGATGGTAACGGGAGGCACCATTGCAGGGGTCCTTGCAGTGGCCTTTCAGTGGGATGAGGTGAGACTCCCCAGATATTGCTGTGCTGCCCAGTTTGTGTAGACCTGCTGACCATGCTCCAGTACATGCATGATCCATTGCTATCGGTTATCTTAAAACTACATACAAAACTTCTCCTTCCTGCCTTAAAAATATACAAAAGACTCTCCTTCCTGACCATTTCTGCACTTACAAGAGCAGTATCTTACCTGTGTTCATCTTTGGCTGCACTGGGGAGTCTCTGTGATGACCAGATTCTCCACTGTGATGTTAATCAGGATGTTGAAGCACACAAATGAGGTCTATCAACTGGCCTGTGCACAGTGAGGACAGACTGAAGGAGTGTCTGGGCTGTGCAAAATCCTAACCTAGGGTCCCTCTGCAGTAGAATCAAACACTGCTGTGAAGCCAGCTAGGAGCGGGTCAATCCCCAGGCCTCACCTGGGGCTCTTGCCTCACCATGCAGAGAAGTGCTAGGAAGATCCTGGGCCATTCAGGAAATTAATGACTAAGCATGGTTGGTGTCTACATAACCACACCCCTCATGCTTGTCTCCACCAGAGCTGCAACTGTAAGACAAGCTTGAATTTTATGCTTATGTCACAATTATAACTCAAATTCTATAGATCTTACCCTGTGGTTTGCAGCCTCTGGATTGAAAAGTAAGCACTGGCTGCTGTCTTCCAGATCCCAGGCGTATATCTGCTTTATCACTGCTTGCTTGCTCAATAATAGTTAGAAGAGAAAGTAAGGTAAGGAGCAGGCTCCTTGTGTCGCAGCCATTGGTACCTAGAGTGGCTCCAAAATGGGAAGATCTTAGACTAATTTATTTTCATATTCATTATGAAAGACTTGCAAGCTATGCAAGCCATGTCTGCACAGTTGTGTGCTTTTCTGTGGTCCATAAAGTTCATGCTCTGCATCAGCTGCCCTGTAGCTGATCTTGCAGGATCATTTTTCAGGCTACGACATGACTCATACAATTTCTTTTTCCTTTGCCTGACCCAATTTCTCAAACTCAGTGTTTGCTGTTCATTTCCTCTGATAATCTTTGCACTATGTAGTTTAGAGAAGATTATGACTGTCAGTTGTCTTCCTACATGTGGAGGCATTCTTCTTCTACAGGAATTTTGTGAGGAGCAGTCTTCCGCTTGCGGGGAACACTTCACTTCCTACACTTTGCCAAGGAGTTCATAGACGGGTGTCCAGATGCTCTTTTGCAGCTCCAGTATCAGAAACCACCATGACTGCCAGCAGGCAAGACTAAGTTAACCCTCAGGCTGTATTCCTGCTGTGGCTGGGCTACTTACAGGAACAACAAGTACTGATCAGAAGTATTGAGCAGTTTCCATGTGGAGAGGGGATTGAACTGCGAAGGATTTATTTTGGAAAAGAAATGACAGAGGAGGAGTAATAGAGGTCTCTCAGGTCGGGAGTGAATCATGCACTGCTCTACATAATGCAAAATCTGAAATTATCAGGTGGTATGTTCATGGATGGTGAAGTATACATGGCTTCTAAAGAAAATTTAAGTCAGAGAAAAAAAGGTCCATTCTAAGCTCCTGGCTGTCTTGAACATGGAGACACCAGCTCTGCCTTGCTGCTTTATTACTTTTATGAATTATAACTGAGGAAACAAGAGACCTTTTTGGACTCAAGTGCTTCTTTTGCAAATAGTTGGTAAAACCTCTGCCGGGCAGACTGGAAGCTGTGGTTTGTTAACACTAGAAGAAAACAGTATAGCAACTCTAGCTATAGGACATCAAGCCTTGTCCCTCCTAGGGGCAGGCTGGGGACTTGCTGCAGGATTTGGGGCACCTGGAACTCCTCTTTTTTTCAGAGGGGAGAGGAAGACACTCCACCTTCCCCCCTCTCAACGTGGGCTGGATATTTTAGTTTTATCTTATTCAGAGAGGAGATTGTCCAACATCTGATCAAACCACTGGCTGGAATGGCTTGGAGAGTTAAACTGCTTCTAACTGCTGGAATAACAAGACCACGGCAGGGCTTGGATGCCTTTACTAAGTTACATAGCCCCCTCTAATATTTGGATTCTGTGCTTGTTTACCTAGGGATTAATTAGTTTATTTGCACCGTGAGTCACTGCCTGCTGTTTGCAGAGCAAGTGCGTGATGCCCTGTGATGCGCGTGGAGATGCACAGCAATGATGAGGCAACTCCCTGCGGAACTGCCCTAGCAGCTGGTGCTGCTGAGCTGTTTAGTGATTTTAAATGCAAATATGTTCACAGATTGCAACAATTGAACGCATGGTATCTTCAAATTGAACGCATGGTATCTGTCCATATTACATATTATGTCCAAAAGTCTTGCGTTGAATTAACTGTTTTCATATGAATTTATCAAAATTAAATTGCCCTTTCATATGCAAGTTTGAAAAGCTGGGAACATGCTTTCAGTGCTGACAGTTTATCTAGTGGATGTCTGTAATGAGTAGCATTTTTTGATGATTCACTGTAGCTGTTCTGCCACATTTGAAAACCAAACCAGAATTAGAAGGATGGAGAAAAATGGGTGATTGTGGTGTGTAAATGAGGCATCATGAAGTCAAAAATAACCCAGGGAAACAGGACACTGTCATTTACAGTATATGCAAAAATAAATCACAGCAAACAGATCTGCTAAATGGTGCAGGCAAATGCATGGATGGTGTCTCTGCTGAAACCAGTAAGCGAGCTCACAGCTAAATTAAAAGCACTGCATGTAGCATAAAAACAGTTTAATGTATTGTTTCTAGATAGTAGAAAAATATTTGCTTTATTCAGGTTCTTCTTGCAAGTAGAATGAAAAATACTAATTTTTAAGTATTAGAAAAATACTGTATTCCATTATAAATTCATCTCTTAACCATTACCACTGACATTATTTGAGATACCTGGGAGCTCCAGAGCCTGTCTGCAGTTGGTAGCAATTACACATTCTCAGTGCTTTGGAGAGTAATGCTTGTCATTCATCCTGTTGGGAGAAAACCCAAGGGATTTCAGATTGGTTGTGCACCAAAAGTGAGGAGCAGAGACCAATTATACCAAAGAGTTCACAAACAAATATGCTAGAAAACAGGAAATAACAATACTTGGTGCATATTTTCCCTTAAATAAAGGTATGAAATAAGTATTTCAAAATATTTTGTGACCTGTAACTTTTTTGTGTAAGAAAATTCGAAATGCTTTTCAAATTACCTGGATTTTTTTCCTTTGAAAATGTCATCAACATAGACACAATCATAGAAGACACTTGGATTATGATTAAACAGGATTTTCCAATGATGGATGAGTCTGCCAGGAGTTCTTGACCTGGCCTATTCAAGCGAGAGACAAGCCACTTAGCAGGGAGCTCCTGGGAGTTGGGATTTTGTTTTCAGGTTCTGTAGTTTATATGTGATGATGTGAAGGCAAAATTCATCTGATATGTTGTTCATAGTTAATCATTTAAGAATTTCAATGGACGCACACATACATAGATTTATTTATAGGACAGTAAGATCAGATTACTTTGAAAATTAATACAGCTGATTTATTTTGTTTCACAATATAGCACAGTATGAAGTCTCACTTCTTTGTGGAGCACAATTACAGCAAAAACTTAAAGCAAGCCTATCCTCACAGTTATTGCCTTTGAGCCCTCCCATGACATGTCCGAGTATGCATCAGTCATATTGTGAGGATCAAGTAAGAGGGGAACGTGATAGTGATGAGAAGTTTTGCAAGATGGTGGAGGAGACTAGTTTGGAATAAAACAAGTTGCACAGCATCATTGTAAAGCTGTTAGGGCAGAGCCTATGAACACATCCTACCCCATGCAGCATATTCCACATTCTCAGCATTAGTGAAGTGCTATTAATAATTTTCCTGGGAGTCTGGAATACACCATTGTTCCATATAATGAAAGGAAAAGTAAATAAAATAACTACTATTGTAGCTATTTTAAAATACTCCATCTGCGGGATGCAGCTTTTCAAAAATACCCTGCTTTGGGTTTTTCCCTCCATGCAGACTAACTCTGGCACTTTTTTAGTCAGTGCTTTTCAATCAAAAATCTAATATTGATAATGTAGAGGTCATTAGAGGTAAACACTTCCTTGCTATAATTCCCCTGGTAGTAATTTAGTCAAAGACAGCAGTGGAATCTAGCTTTTTGTTTTAAGTGTTGCATAGAAAATGAGGCATTAATGAGTACTTGAAAATCCTGATGAGCTGTGAACTTCCAGAGTGAGTATAGTGCTCCCCCCCCCCTCCCCCCCCCCATCCTTAGAGGTAATACATGCTTGAGAATTGTGGTTCTGATACCCATGTCAAGAGTTCTTCAGATGAGATAGGGAGAGATATTAAAAATACACACTGCTGTCTCTGAAAAGATCATACGTGGCATTGTTGGCCTATATCGCACTTCGTAGTCTTTGAGGTATACATGAAACTGTGGATGGCTGGCAGCTAAAGCAGGACGAGAAAGTAGCATTCTTGGCAACTTCCAGCATGATTGAAACAGTCTGTGTGTTCACCAGAAGTTGAATCCTTTTCTATTTACTATTCCTCTGTTATTTATAAAACATCACAGCAACATAAATATCCTACATGAAAAGCTTATTGCATCCTGTTTAAAATAGTTGTTTTGCTGTGTACTAGGCATATTTCCTGAATACTTAAAACCAAATTTGCTGGCCAGTTTTCCCTAGTACTTATAGGAACATTTAGACTGACAAACACAGATTAATGTGCATGCACGTCCCGTTAGTGCCTGTAATACTTGAGCCTGGATGGTAAAGCACCTTTGCTGGAGATTTCTTCAGGGATGCTCTTATGTGTGACTTCTGATTTATTTTGATGGATTTTACAAAATTGAAGTAGCTCTATTGTGAACGGTGCAAGAAAGCTGCCACGGAGCAGCGATATTAAATGGATTACCAAAGAGCCTTCCTGCTGGCTGTGGTGCTCGCCTGCTTACCTCCTGGAAACAAGCAGGAGAACATTTTTTTGTGAGGGGTAAAGAACAGTGTGTTTTCAGAGAAGTATCATAATTTGTCCCCTAAGGGTTCACTGAAGAATATTCTTTAGAATAATGACTTTTCGTTGGGATAAGAAAGCCTGTAGGACTTTAGATGTTGTGAAGGTTCTGGAAAAATACCAGCTAGTGAACAAATTTTCTTTTCTCTTTGTGGTAAAACTTACTATTCACAGCAAAGAATTGAGTCTGACAAGAAGCTCAAATCTGGCTTCCATTTTAATAGTCCTCTTTCTGCTCCTCCTCCTCCCCTATCATCTCCTCCAGCAAACTTTTGTGTTTCTTGCAAAGGTTTTCATTTTAGCACAAGCACAATTCCAAGATGCAATAACATTGTTCCCTTTGTTGGGTTGGTTTTGGTTGTTGCTTAGTTAGTAATGCAGGCTGGTGCTCCTCGTCCCATTCTGTGACTCACTGCAGAAGAATGCCACAAGTGTAGCTTTACCCCATACAGGCAGTGGCTTTCCAGCCTCGCCAGGGCATTGCAAGGTGTATTTTTGTCCTTTGCATTGCTCCTTCTGCCGGCGCTCGGCAGCTTCTCTGGGACATGGGGTTCACCTGGTACATCTATGTTTTGGCTTTGGGCAATGGGAGAAGAATACCTCCAATACCAGAGGGTCACCCAACCCTTTGAATCAGAAAGTAAGGTAGCAGTGAAGATGAGATGAGATGGATTTCGTCTGTCATTTCGATGGTAGTGATCTAAACCAAGCCGAAGTGGGCAGCATGGGGAATGCCAAGCATTCAAAGGGCCGGCAATTGTCACTGCCTTCCAGCCAGCCCAGGGCTCCCATTTGCTCCTCCTCAGTGCAGCGGCTGCCGGCTGCCTCCTTCCTTACACAAACACACAATCCTGCTGGCGTGTCATCTTCAATTACGGCTATGCAGCTGATGGTTTGCATTCATTAATCATCACTTAGGAGGAATGCCGGGGAGGGAGTTGTTGTGCAGTTCCCTCTCTCGTGTCCTTGCTGATACAAGGTCTTCTCACGTTCTTGTATTAAAAACATGACTCCCTCTTTATCACTGTCTGCAGACAGGGCACAGCTGTGGTCAGCAGCACCATCCATCCAGAGGTGCAAACAGCCTCGCCTTTCGCTACCCCCATTTCTCATTTGTGGGCGCAGAGGACAACCCCCAAAGTGGCGCCACAGGTGGAACCATGCGTCCTACAGCAGCACAGCCATGGGTATCCCAGCCAGTAGGAGAGGCAAGGGGAAAGCTGAGGTAAAATCTTTGAAGAGAAAAACAAAGGGTATTAACACTCAGTGTGTCTCTGTAGTGTTGGAACAGAGTTTTTGCAATGAAAACACAGGTTTCTGTGACTTAATAAAAACAAGCAGAGGATGAGCTCTGTGTGCATCCGCAGAGGTGACTGAGCACCAACATGTCCCCTCCACCCCACTGGGGATTGAGACACTCAGCTCCCTGCAAGATCAGGCTCTGCAGTTAGTAAACACAGACAATAAGACTTGGGTTTTTTCCCCCCTCTAGTGTTTTCACTGCCAAAACCAAACTTTATGTGTAACAGATGGAGACAGTCTGCAAACTCAGAATGCTGCTCATCTCCCAAGCTTGACCTTTGCGTGTAGAAAATGGCAGGGAATTCGTACTAGCTATTTTAGCAATCTCTGGCAGTTTGATTGATTTTTAAATGCCTGCAAAACATGTTTTGCATTTAAAACCCGAGTTCATTAGAATCACTGGATTTACTTAGCATTGCTGTAATGTGTTTAAAAAGAAACCTAATGGTGTATCTGTCTTTCTGTCTGTGCCAAAAATTCAAGAAGTATTAAATAAAATAACATTCTAGCACAGAATCAACTCCTAGGCTTCAAAGCAGGACCTTATTTAAGTTCACTTTGGGATAGTGGCTTTTTTATTGAGCTTTTAAAGTAAAAAGAAAATAATAGTCAGCTGTTGCCTTGCAAAACACTCCATCAATGTGAGAAGTTACTGTCCCGTGGCTTATTGTTCCCCTATGTCCAACAGTGTGAAAAGAAAGGAAATGGGGAGCAAAGTCTGGCAGTCCTCCACTTGCAAATGTGTGAGGAAGAGAGGGAGGAAAAAGCATGCTGCTATTCTCTGCAGTGCACCAGGAGGTACTCAGTGCTGCTGTCCCCAAACATGATGGAAGCACAGGAGAGGCCTTCGTGGATTAGGCCATGCCAGGATATCTCTGCACCCAGTCAGCATCCTGAGGAGAAGGTGGGGTGGAAGATGAAATTCTCTTTTATCTGCTCCCCCAGCATCCTCCTTCCTCTTTGGACCCCTCCTTCCTCTTCCCTCCTTTTGAAGATGCGATTGAGAGGTTTTTATCTGTATGACCCTTTGCTTCTGGGAATGCTGGAGGAGGACAAGAAAAAATGAAGTAAGGGCAGCAGAAAGGGATAGTTTGGGAGTGCTGGAGCTCACCTTGTAGCTCCTTCTGGTGCAGCAAAATGTTCGAGCCTTCTTCTCAGGTGATGCCTGGCTGGAGACTTTGGTTTGCATTTACTGTAGTAGTAAGCACTCACAGCTGCACCCAGAGTCAGCGGGAACCATGCTTTGAACAAACACAGAACAGTGCAAAGCCTCAGAAAACCCAGCCTCTTGTGGCAATCACAAATTGCTCCACAGTAAGTGGAGATTCTTTTATCCTCATGTCTCTGTTTCAGCTCCCTGCCTAGCAAGGAAAGGAAGAAACTGTATGCTAACTTCACAGAAACTGGTTATTTTTGTGTGTATCTAGATGGCTGTGTTCCTAGCTCACTGCATAAAATTAGGTATATAAAAATAAATATCTAATTGTTAGAAAAGAGCTCTTGAACAACTCATTCATCTTTCTTTACCCACTGGTAAAATCCTGACTCTGACTGAGTAGTTATGTTTTGCCTTTTTCACTTGATGCACTCTTTTTAATCCTGTAATCTTTCCTCTTGGCTTCAGTTGCTGATCTTCAATCTGAATCCTACAAAATGCTTTTTGAAAATGTAGGCATGTTGCTGGAAATGTATGCATGCTAGTAAATTTTCTTTATCTCTCATAGCAGTAATACTTTCAAAAACTCTGTAGCACAGATAAGGACGTGCTGCACATGAATCTGTCCTTAGCTGACATGTGGGTTGGGAGTGTTTTCTTAGCCCATTGGTAAGATCAGTTCCAGTGATTCCTTTGCATCCCTTATGCTTGCATTGGTTAAGAATTTATTGCAAGAGGTGAAATGCCTTTTCCAAAAATGCAAAACCTCAGATCTCTAGTCAAATGCTACAGAGATGTCTATAAATACCATGCAGATCATATAACTGAAAAGTGAATGAATCATTCGAGCTCAGTGAGCACATTATCTGATCACTTCTGGGGTCTTTCTCATCTGTTCATTGTCCTGGACATGGTTATTTTTTGTGGGCTGTACCCATCTCCTTTCTGAGGCTGTTTTTGTCCAGCAGTGAAGCAGCTGCCTTCCTGAGCATGCGGCAATGACTCTCAGCACTCCTACCTTCCTCTTTCCTTCTGCAGATCAATCCTGTCTTGTTTGTTCTACCTCTGTCTGAGCTTTACTTTCATACTGCAGAGAAAATAACTCAATTTTGCAAAATATTTTCAGTTTTGAGGGAAAAACCAGCAATGCTGCACTCCCTGTCTTGTGCAGCACATTCAGTGTACGTTGCGTTGCAGATGTTACTGGGTCTTCTACAATCTGCTAGGATATCTGAAAATGTTCTAAACCCCTGAAAGAAAAGAAATAATAAATACCGCCTGAAATTAGAAATAATGGCATCGCTGCTACCTGTGGGGTTAACATATTTTTATCTGTTTTTTCATCTGCATGAAGGACAGCCCCAGAGCAGCCTTGTTTTCTTTGGCTGTCGTGCTATCACAGGGCTGTACATCTCACCAGTGTTCTCCCACAGTACAGCCCTGTTCATCTTTTGGTTCTAATACTTTTGTTAAATGATTTTCCATTGCCAATATTTATGTGGGGCAGAGTGTGCTCAGGAGAGGCCTGCCAAGATTTATATCCTGTCATGTAAAGCATGTTTTTGGAAATAACGGCTTAATTGACTAAGAAAACAACTCCCCTTTGCAGCAAGCCAGCCTGTCATGATGGTTAGCACAGTGACCAAAGGCCACAGTGAAATTTCAGCTCTTGAAAAATGACTGCTGTATTTATGATGTAGGGAAAGCTTGCCACATTCCTCTATTAAATTAGCAGAAATATATTGGGGCATAACCAGAACTCAGCTAGAAAAGGGTTGTCATTAGAGTTGTCAGTTCCTCTAATGTTAGAATGATTTGCTTTTCGGAGATGCTTTGAGGATCATTTCTTGATTTTGGTTTCTGAGCATGGTGCTACTAAAAATATCAGCAGTTTTCTTGGAATTTGTTGTGTTCTCAAGTGAAAGCATAAAGTTGTGAATTATTTGGGAAAAACAGCAGTGGTTTGGGAATCTGAGCAGGATGGGATTTGGGGTTGAGCAAGCACGAATTGCAGTGGTTTTTCAGGCACTTTAGTGTGTGCATTTGCCACACAAAGTGCTGGTCAGAGAGAGAGCACTGCGAATAGCACGCACCACTGCCTGTCTCCATTGCAGTGCTCAGCAGCAAGTTACTGACTTGCTGTGCTGTTTTGTTTCCCCAAGTACTAAGACTGGTCACTGTAGGTGTCAAGAGGGGAGGGCTATGTATGAGGGCAAAGATTTCATGCGACTGCCTGCTTTTTTTGTATGCAGTCATCTGGAGTATGGGAGGTCCCTGATGAAGTGACTGCTTTGCAGTGAGGCTTTTCATCATGCCCACCTTGTGGAAAACCATGAGAATCATGTTGCAGGGCTGTGCAGTGGTATGCTTAACTGTGTGGGCACAAGAGTCTCTGTCTCCCAAGTATTCTCAAGGAGAACAAGGACTTACCTCTTTTCTTACACATTTCTCTATAGTGCAGACCTAATGGCCTGTGTTAATACACACTGCTGCCTCTTTTTGAGAGCTGCTGAGAAGCACTTTCTAATCGGGACCTTGGTTTTGGTCTTGGTCTTGTGATGCTGTTGATATTATGCAGTACTAGCAAAACCAATACCCCATAATTTTTGCCAGTTGCGTTGCCACCACTGGTCTTTTTCAGACTTTCTGCCACCCCTAAATTTCTGTGGGTGCCATTCCAGAGGTGGATGATGTTTTGGAGTAGGTCAGCCCTGGAGTCGGTTCACGTTACAGTGGCTAGAATGGAGGTTCAGAAGTCCTTGGGTGAAATCTCCTTGCTGCAGCTTCAAGGCATTAAAAGCTCTGATATAAAGGTTTGCTGCTTGTAGAAGCGCCAGTTCATGTATCTGTCTTGTCCATATGCATCTATGTAGGCACATACTGGCCCACTGTGAGCCCCATCTTGCAGTCATTCAGAGCAATCCAAACCTAGCCCACCTTTCAGCTGGGATAAGTACAAGCCAAAGTCCAGTCTTTCCATGCAACATCTGCTGGCAAAATAAGTGACTGTAACACTATCCTAAATCCACATTTACTTTGCATCTAGAAGTTGAATTATGAAATGCAGTGAATCCCATTGTGTACTTCACACATTTCCTATTGACAATGAAACAGGCCGGTATCCACCCCACTGGAAGCGTTCATGTCAAGGTTTCATTCCAGGAAAGTCATTTGGGTTGCTCTTTAAGCTAATTGAGCTGCTCCATAACCTTTTGTCTGGCTGTGCCAGGGACATGTAATGCAGTAAGCAGGGAGGCATTTTCCTCTCCCCATACTTCAGAGCACTCTTCAGGTCAGTGTGATCCAGGAATGCAGTTGTAATCCTCATTTGGTTAGAGAAGTCCATTTAGCTTGTTGGGTGACATCGGAATTACTACTCCTTTCACAGGAGAGAGATTATAGCCATGTGGTTTTCCTTTCAGATTTGGGTCTTGGTTTCCATTTACAAGCAGTTCTTGTAAACAGAGCCTCTCTGCTTCATTTTTGCTAAAAGACTTCTTGTCATAACACTCGGGGGGCTGCTTTATCTTCAAACTAGCCCAGGTAGCTGGGCAGGCTGAGACTAAGCTGGTATTGCTTGACATTCCCATTTGCAGCAAGAGGTTCAAAGTAAATCAAAGCGAACTGTGCAGCCTTAGGCCACCAGCACTTGGCTAATAGCAGTTTCTAAGGGGCTCAGGTAGCATGTCGGTGTATGACTTGGTGCGAGTTTAGATAAAATACTGGCAGACGGCAGCACAAAACCAGTGCTGGGGAGGACCTCTACTATGCCTACCTCCTGTCTGCAGCCGACAGCATCTCTACACCTGCCTGTGCCAATGGGGACAGACAGGTTTTTGTCTGTGGTGCTCACCCAGAGCCAATCTTTGTGAATTTGTCTGAGTCCTGTGTGAACCTCCTTAATCCTTTAGCCTCCACCTCCCCCCAGATATTGCAGTTAGTGTTGCAAGAAAAAGTACTTGTTATCTGGTTTATTTAAGACTGCTGCCTCATTGTTTTCCTGGGGTCCTCCCTGGATTTGACAAGGTGAGACACAGCACAGCACTGCTCCTTATCTGGCTGCTCCCCACTGTTCTTGAGTTTCAACCCTCTGCTCTACCTCCCTTTCACTGTACCTTTTTCCTTTCAACTGACAAGATCTTGCCTCATTTACAAGTTTCCCTTCTGATCAACCCTGTCACTTTCTGGAGACTTTTTGCATCTGAATATCCCCTCCAGAGCAGGCCTGTATGAGTGGCCTCTCACAAGCTCCTTGGGAGCTGGGGATGCAATTCATGTTAGATCTAGACTTAGTCCCAGAGCTGTAGATTCTGGCACCCCCTTTCACCTGCTCATATGTAGTGGGTTACAGACCAGTTCACTCCATAACATGTTTGGGGGCGGCAGCAGAGTCAGGTGCTGGTATCTGGGGTTCCTGTGCTGTGCAAGCATTCAACAGAGGGATGATGAAGGGATACCCAGGCCTTGCCCCATTCTTTGGGCATCCTCATACAACAGCCCTCTGTGCTCACTGAGGGTGGGACTACTGGCTCCAAACACACTGGGGCAGGGGTACTGGGGCACTAGGACAAGGGAGCGGCTTTGCAGCGCCATCCTAGCCGCTGGGCTGCCTTCTTGCTGTCCTGCTTTTTCAAGGCAGTACTGTCCATTTCTAGGTCCTTTGGGAATGCTAGGGGAGAAAAAATAGGTTAGTGCCCTCCAGGACCCTTGTATGGTCGTGCAGGAAGGAGATACTGAATTTCTGTGCAGATCAAGATGTGCCTTTTCACTTCATAGTGCATGTGTTCCCCTGCCTTCGATTCAACAAGAAACCTAAATGTTGCTTTTTTATTATTATTATTTCCCTCCTTTCTGTGAGAATCCCATGCCAGGACTTATTTCCTCAGTTTTCTTTCTACCTGCTCGCCTGCAGGAACAAATCCAGGCAGGCTGAGGTGCGGAAGGCACACGGGACCATCCAGCATATACTCTGCTTGGTGCAGTTGTAAATCTCTCCCTCTGCATCCAACACACATTGGGTAACCCAAGCTCTGCAGACATGGGGGAAATCTGGATGCAATTCCTCATCTTTTTAAAAAGCCTAACTATTTGGACCCCCTGCTGAACCAAGGACAAGCTGGTCTCTAGGGCACCATGTATACCATGCCGCCCAGCACCACAATGATAGTTTTGGTTTTGACCGCATTGATTATCCCATTGTTTTATGGTTTTGGCCATCTCTGTGTGTTTTCTTGTGAAATGGTGCCATTCTTTCAGCTTCCTTCTCTGAACTAGACGTGTCTACATCAAAATCTGTTTGTTGATTGAGAAGCCACTAGCGTTTCCAGAGATGATCCTTAGTGCATTGCTGGCTGATGCATTTGTTCTCCCCTCCTGTGTTTCTAAGTAGCAAAGAATGTATAAGTAAATAATGATTTGGGGGTAGAAACTGGTAATGGAAAAAATAACTTGAATGAGATTTGATAAAAATGCACTGTTTTGATTCACACTCATGGGTTACAAGCATTTCCTGCAGGCCAGTGGGAATTGGAAGGCTGTCTTTGTGGGACTTTGAAATCTTAGACATTTCAAAAGTGAGACAATCTCTGTGCCTGTTACAAAACATCAGACAGCAATCAAGTTGTATCTTAGCAAACAGCTATTTTGGGTAGTACAACCAGCAGTACAAAATCCAACCTCTAGCTTACAGATAGGCCACAGTGAGACTATAATTCCTTTTAACCTGCCATCGCTTTTAGTATCTTAAGACATTTTTAACTTGGAGATGTTGAACCCGTAGAAGGATTACTGTGATCTTTTAATAAGCCGTGTTGACGAGAAGAGATTAACCCCTATTATTAGGAGCTGAGTTAAATCTAGGTTGAAGGCATTAAGCTGAATCAAAAATCTGTGCCACTGGCAAAGTGCATAACTCCCTAACTGGCAAATTGCTTTGTCTTGCTTGGGTTTAAAACAGACCTGCTCTGAGAAGCATTGCTTATCAGACCTGTTTTCCTCTCACTGGTTGAATGATGGACCACAGCCACCAGTCCAGGACCTCCTGATGTGTTGGGAGGAGAGGAACAAGCTGGGCAATGGTGAGTGCAAGTCCCCAGCCTTGGTAGCTGAGCCTAAGCCAAGCTGCAGTCTTTCCCCAGAACTCTCAGTCTGTGAAGCTGGGGAGGCTCTGAGCATCACTGTGTGCTTCTGGCTGAGCAGGTGTGGCGACGTTCTTTGAGCTTGCTGAACCCAACAGACTATGCCATCCTCACAGGAATGAGATCGAAGCAGGGATGAACTGAGGTTCAAAGGCTGAACTGTAAAACAAATCAACTGATGCAATTTAGGCTTCTCCCAAAACATTTAGGCTTGGTGGTTTGGAGTCTCCTTTTTGCCTTTGAGAAGCAATTGGTCAGTTTTGTACTGTAAACACTGCTTCTCAGTGAGGAACTGAAGCACTTTGGCCCTCAGGTCCTTCTTTTTTTATTTTTCCTTAAAATCAGCTATTTCCTGAAACAGTACTGTTGTTAGGTATCTCTCTCCCTCCAGTGAACTGTTTGTCACCTCAAAAAAAAAAGAAATTCCATAGCTTAAAGCCTGGGTGTCCTGAAGGACAGAGAAAGAGTCACAAGGTTTGCAATGGTTCTTCAGCCTGGAAGATGCACTCGCAGATCAGCTGCATCCAGCCTGGCGCTTCCAGGCTGCCTGATCGGTCATGCTTAATTGCTAATTAGCTACCTCCAGCCATTTCTTTTTGAATTATGATAATGAACATAAAGAACTGTTTATTCTAAATGAGAATTCCCAAGGGTAACAGCCTGCTCAGTGGCTGTAGAAATGGAAAGCAAGCCTGAGGAAACACCAGGGCGCTGTGGTTTTTGGCAACAGATGATAAACATTTCTTTGTAGATGGAGCAGAGCATGTAATTTACTGCCAGGCTCTAACAAGAGCTGTCTTGACCATTTTGCTGTGCTTTGCTATCACTGTCAAAACACAACATCTAAATTACAGTCAGAAACTGTGCAGTTGATGTTTTTGTAGGTAGCAGCGTTAAACTTATTGGACTTTATCTGTAGAAAATAATTCATCATTTTTATAACATTTTGGATGTTCTGATAACTGTTCCATTGCTTGTGGAAGGCTGAGCAGGTCCTGCCCATCCTTCTGTAGAGGACAATGGTGGCAGGATCAGGTAGCACCTAGACAGTTGTGTGAGTGCATTCAGGGCCAGGATACTTCTGATGGACTCTCTGCTAGTTTTGCATCACACACATAAAAGATGATAATCTAAAGTCACCGAGCTTGCTCCTCAAGCATAATCATTTTTATCAACCTCCAGCAGCATTTATTCCAAAGATAATCCCTTGATGAGAACTGATCACAATGGCTAATTCGGTGCAATTTTGGTGGTATCTGAGTGGGTAATAGAAGTCCAGTTGTCCCACTTTTATCCCCAAAGTCAAAGGACAAGGGAATATATCAACACAGAGCAGTGCCTGGCCAAAATGATGGCCCATACTAGCACTTTCAAAACTGGGTTGGACATATTTGAACAGTGCTGCACAATACTATGTGAACAGTGAATTGAATTAATTAAAATACAATTGTGTGCCAGTAAGAATAAGACCCATGCTGTCTGGTAATGAACATGGGGAGTGCTTGCAGCTTCCTGGCACAAACTGTTGGTGGACCAGCAGACAAGTCAGGGTCCACGGTCAGTTGTGGGGCACTCTCTGCTGATTCCTTAAGGTGGTTAAATCTGGGACTCTGATACTGATATAGGAACTGTACACTGGGCTAGAAAAGATATGGACCTGGATGGCCCATTCCTATGATTTTTCACTCCAGTCTGTGTTTTACAGTTGTCCCATTTTAAACATCCACCACAACTCCTGAGTAGTGCATGGTCCCTGGGCTGTCACTGAGCTGCTGCGGCAGCCCATGGCATCACATTGTGATGCTCTACTGCATCTTCTTCAGGACTGGGTTCGTTAAACCACTCTGGCAGATAAAGTAGAAGTTGGACATAAACTGGGAAAGTATAAGGGGTTAAACGTTATCTCTGACACCTTCAAGAAGTGCTGAAATGGAATTCAGTGTGTTGGATCAATGACATCACCATGGCACACAACAGTGACCTTGTGAACATACAAAGTGTTTAGCACTCACAAATTAAGAAAAGCCAGAACTTACCACTTGCCAGCCTAATTTTCACTGGACTTCTGTGGTTCTCTGTTATGATTCATCATTTAATTACATGATTGTAGTCTGGGGTTTTTTGTTTCTAGCTCTGTTTCTGGAAGGTTTTCCTGAGAGGTCGAAATGAAGTTTCAGTATTGCAACATCTCCCTGGTTTACAAAACAGCTTAATCCGTAGAGAGGGTCACTAGAGCTACTCAGCTGAGGGGGCGGCTGCCCTTGTCTGCAACTCTGCAAACAGAGTTCCCCTAAGAGCTCCCTGGTGGCCACCCCCTCTCTCTACAAACTCTCAGTTCACAGTGCTTGGCTGTCAAACCACAGGCGCACACCCAGCCTTCCACGTGAGGTGATGCGTGGGGGTGTTGGGGTTGTCTCCTCAAAGAAGTATCTCCACAGAGAGGACAGCTGCAGGCTCTGCCTGGAGATTATCAGCAGAGTGAGCAAAGAGACACCCTTCTCCTGTGGGTTTTGGTGTAAATTTCCCCTTTTGCCACCTCCCATAGCAGTGAAGCTGTGAAAAAGTTTTTGAAAGATCAGATAAACCTACTGAAAATTGGAACTTTAAAGCCCAGGTTTTCTCTACTTAACCAAGGCACTGGAGTCAAGAGATTTGCCATGCCACTGCCATGCTGAGCTTCTCTCCAGAAGTGTTTGTCCTTCTGTGTTGCATATAGAGGGACCTGTGCTCAGTCAGGCCCCTTGATGTGCAAACTGGCAGGGTGAATTGGAGATGAAATTCAGGTAGTCGGCAGAAAATCATGGAATTATCACAAAAGATACGGTGGCATTGATTATCCTGCTCTCACACTGTGTTAATGTGGGAGACTGTCCTGGTCCATGGGTATGTGCTTTCCATGCCCTGTCACAGCTGTGCCTTAAAAAATTATTTGGTGGTAAATCTAAGAAATTATGTAAGTGAGAATTCTAAAAAGATCTAAATCAGGAATTATCGGTTTCTTGAAGATCTCTTTATGTTGAACTTAGTTTCTATTTGCAGTTCTTGTACTCCAGTGGTTAACGTCATGGAACTGAAAGCGTATTATTACTACTAGTACCAGTACTAATTAGGTGTGTGGAAAGGTCCAGAAATCCATGTCAGAGAAAAACATTTCTAATTGTAGGTGTACTTTTTTATTTCAAGGCAGAGTGGGGGAGTTTATGCCAGGTTCTCAGAAGAAGCCACAAGTTCTGTGTGCAAGCAGGAGAGAGTGGTGGTGTCTTCAGGTAATGGACCCCACCCTTTCAAGTGATGACATTTAAGCACCAGTGCTGTGAATTTTGCTGGATCCTTGAAAGAATGAGCAGAAATGTGGGCTCAGGGTGGCCTACTGCCCTGGCATTGAATTGTTTCTTGGCATCACTGTAACGCAAATTGCTTCAGTATCTCCATGTTACTCAGGGCTGCATGTTTTTCTTACACTCATAATGCAATCTGCAAACTTCACTTATAATGAATTACTCTGCTTAACATCCTGCCTTACCTTTCTTTTCAGTTTTTATTGCACTTTAGGAGATTCATCCACAGAAGTGGGCAACAATAAAAAGACCAAGATATATTTATTCTGTAGTTGTGATAGATAACAGATATTGGATTTCTGTTAATATTGTGATTCACTTAAATAAAAAACATATGCCTGAAGGCAGTGCCTTGGAGATAAGTCAGCCATCTGGCTGAGGTTCCATGTTTGGGAATGTAAATAATGCAGATGATGAGATTATAATACAAACTATGCCCATCAGGTTGTAACAGTGATGAACTAAGAGGCAAAATTTTTCAAGGAGTGTGTGTGACTCTCATTTCACTTTGGATTTCTCATGCATGGGTTATGGGGGTTCTGCTCTACACTGCGTGCCAAACCTTTATTCCAAATGCATTAAAGCATGCCAGATATAATATAGCACTTTCAAACAACTTTGTTGAGTCAGATTGATATCTCAGGCTGTAAAAATGTTCGGTTTTCTTCCTTGGAGTCTTTTGGGAATAAAAACCAACTTGTGAGCAGAGTAGGAAAGAAAACAAGTAGTTTCTTTTATTCTGCATAAAAGATTACCTCCACAAAAGTGTAGTAGTGTGAACTGTGGAATGGGCTTAAAGACAACAGCCAGGTATTACGTGTAACTCAGTGGGAATGTAGAAGCAGTCCAAATTAACACAAAATATATGTTCTGACAAGAAAAGAGGTATGAAGTTTGCAATGCTAGTCTTTGCTGGTATTTAGTCTCAGATGTAAATTTAGCATTGTCTCTAAAGGCTAACACAGACCCATGCCTTGGGTGTACAATGCTTTACCTGTGACATGACTTTTTGAAGACAATGTGCATTTTTCAGGGAGAGCTAAAATTAACTCAAGAAGAGACAAAGTGACTGCAAACTTGGTCACACCAGTCATGACAAGCTGGTCAGAAAAAAATACACTACTCCCTTATCTTCTAGACTTTCTTATATTATACTTGTTTAAGTACAGCATCAAGTTGAAAATATCTGGGAGTTTAGTAAAAATGACTGTAGCATGAAACACATTAGAGGACCATCAGTCAATAGGAAGAAATCACCCAAACTTTCCCAAGTTGTTTGTTTTAGATGAAGGTGGTAACGTGCCAGTGATCAGGGTTGTTGTTTGTCCTGGACACTTGATCAGTGTGGCATCTGCCATATCTCGTCAGTGCTTTCCACAAGTCCTGCTGCTGGCCAAAGGCACAGCCATAACTTCCCTGCTGCAAAAGCTCTTTGTGCTGTCACTCATTTTATTTGGAAAATAGATTTTAAGAGCCCAAGGTACTTCACATTCAATTGACACTTCTCCCAAAAGTGTCAGAAAAAGATATTTTTAAAACAGTAGATGATCCTGAGATGGTGGTGCAGTTGCTGTGGCTAAGGGAGATGAGACCATTTGGCAGCCCATTGCAGTGCACCTCCAAGATTCATCTCCTGAGTACCTGCCATCAGTCTGTCTTCTTTTCACCTTGCACTGAAGTCAAGAGGTCTTCCCTTTTCAGATGATCCAGGTTGCTCCCCTGACACAAGAAGATGTTCCTTGTGCCCGTGAAGACATTCTGGAGGAAAACGATCCCTCAGCCACAGGTGCTGTGACATGAGAATGCTATATAAATACAGTATAGAGAGTAAAACTGTAGCAGAGGTGAATGTACATGATGTAATAGTCATTTAACCTTTGTGTTAACAACAACAAATTTGTCAGGTTTATGGTGTGGTTCTAGCGAGGGCTGTGCAGGCAGGTTCAGGTCCCTTTGTGAGGATCCAGCATTCCCCATATTTCCTAGGTATCAGCAGACATTATAATAATGAGAAATTTATACTCTAATACCTTAAATATGCTAATGGTAAAGAAACAACAAGAAACACAGCCAATGAGTGGTGTCAGGAAACAGCAGGCTGAGCTGTTCAGAAGGGTTTTTCCCCAGATGCATCAAAATTAGTGTACAGAAAGTGACATTGTGAATGAAATGCCAAAAGCATGTGGCAGAATGATGGGGAGAGATGGGGTCCCACAAGCAAACAAGAATGTGGCCAGCAGCGAGTGTGTCTTGAAACTGACACCCAGCAGGATGCTTGCCTTCACTCGGGCTCGCGGAAATAAGACAGACAGAGTAAAACCCAATCACCAGAAGAAAATAAACATTTGCAGGTAAATTGAAAAGACCCTGCAGCCGCAGATGAAATCACTGAATGCCATCACTGGGCTGGTGCATGGCACAGCTGTTCAGGAAGGAAACCTGATGAAATGAGGAAAACCAAGGAGCATTCGTAAAGACTACGAAAAGCTTCTGACACAAGGAAAACATCTGATTCTGTACAGATGAGCTCATACAGAGTGCCTGAAAAGGCAGCCTGGAAAGGTCGGAAGCCAATAATCCTTAGGTCTGAAGGCAATAATCCACTGTGCATGCCTTCAAGAAGTGATGTAAGCCCTAGACAACAGCACTATATGTATATATCCTACCCCATCTTCCGGGTAAATTAGTCAGTAACTCTGATTCTGATCTCATTTTGGCCTCATGTTTTTTTTTTCTTCTGAGCCCATATTTTAGCCCCTTTGGATGCTTTGAACTCCCGAGTCACTCCAGTGAATTGCTGCTTGTAACTAGAACTGCTCCACCAGCTTCATCAGTCATCCCCAATCTGCAGTGGTTTTAGGAAGGCGTATAGTAATAGGAATTCAATACATGCCTGTAGGCACTAGTATCTTAAAACATAACCCTGTTTCAGTTTTGATGCATAATTAATACAAGGGTAATTTCACAATAGTGCAAACCAACAGGCAAGAAGGAAAAGGAAAAAAACAGATCTTTCATTTTGCATCAGTAATACCAAAATGGCAGATAGAACCGTCACTTGTTATTTTGCAGAGGCCTCAAACAGAATAGTAAAATTAGACAAACTGAAGGAGAAAAATGAGCACCACAGAGGAATGGAACTTCTGTTTTTAGATGAAGTGAAATAGCCCCAAACAAAGTAATTACCCAAAACAAAGTATACCATAATACAAAAGGTTTAAATGTGCTTTTGTGACATGACTGTCCACAAACCTGCCAGTTACTTGTTGGTAGTAACTTCTAGATGTAAAATACCTTTATCCCAAAGTGCTTTACAGATGGACATGGTGGGTGTTTTCCCAGCTATTTACTCACTGAGAACATACACCCCCTTCCAAAGGACAGCACAACACCACATTGAGGGCACAAGAATACTGGCTCCATCTTGAACTTAGTGGAGAATTTCCTCACACCTTTAAATATTACTCTCCTATTAAAAAAAACCCCACAAAACAACAAAACATTACATAGTAGACTAAAAGCCTAATATTGATATGCTGTGTTTCTTTATAAGGAAGTATTTATCTCTTAATAGGTAAATTGAGAATAAAGCTTATCAAGGAATAAAACCCCACAATTCTTCAGATGAAGCTCTACCAGAGCTGTGCTCTGGGCTGAAGTTGTATGGTTTAGTTTCTCTGATTAAAGGACTAAACCAGCTACTGCCTTTTTTGTCTTCCCAGGCAGCATAATCTTGGGAAAGTCACAAATTCTGACTGTGCAATTTCACTTTTTCACATCGCAAAGGTTTCTGCCTTCAGGTCTCCATCCCAGCAGTGGTTTAGAGTGGGGCTGAGGGTGGAGGAGAGGCTTCCTTTTAGCTGGAGCATGGCTGCAAATAGCAAACATGTAAATTAAATTTGGGGGGGTTAGTTGACTTGATAGCCTTTCAACATCTCATAAAAGACTTGTGTTCAACCTCAGTAGGTTATTTAGGGCTAAACCCATCTTCCAGCAGCAGGGTGGGGAGAGAGAGCAGCAGCCAGTGCCAGCTCCATGGAATGAGGCAATAGGAAATGGGCTCTCTATGGGGCTGAGACTGTGGTTTGCTTGGTTAGGGCACAGTGTGGTTGCTCCTGCATTTAGTACTTGGCTAACAGGCAATTGACACCAAGTTCAGGCTCTGTCTGGCTTGAAAGCTGAGCTTTGTGTGGGACACGGCACAGTGGGGAAATAGAAGGAAGTTTCTAAAAAGAGCTTTGCCTTCTTATTTTTAAAACTGGCCTTGTGCCACCCATTTGCTCACAAATTAAAGAGTGGGATACATTGACTTTGAGTGGGCACCGCCGGTCTGACGTACTCCATACTCATCACCACAGCCCATTCATTGGCCGATGGCATTCCTCCTCCTGCCATTTTTAACAGGGAAGCTAATTGCCACATCAAAAAGCTGCTTCATGAACTTCCCATCATCCTGTGACTGCAGCCTAAGCGGAGCAGCAGCTACGCAGGCAGTGCAGATACCACTGCTGTGTCCCAGATACCAAGTCTTCTAGTGACACCATATAAATAACAGCTCATTCCAGTGATGCTTGCTTGTCTGCTTAGCGAATTGCTTCAGGATTTACTCCATCCACCCTACCTCGTAACAAATAATCTGCAGATGTGTGGCTCTAAAAATAATCCTTGGCATTGGAGCTGTGATACAGCATCACTACATAATTCAGCAAACATTTGTACTGCATTGTTTAAAAATGAACCTTTTCTATATGTTGGAGGCAGTTCATGGAGACAGATTCTGTCCTAACAGAGACTGCTCTGTATATAGAGAGTATTTTGCTATCATCTCTATGGACAGTAAACATGGATCTGGCTTGTGAACATGTTATGTTAAGAATTATTTCTTTCCTTGTCCAATTCATTAAGTCTCTATACTTAAGAGGCTGTTTCAGGTTTTACAAGGTCTTCTTTGGGAACAATAAAACAGAGAGGAGAGAAACATCTGGATCAGTGAAATACTCTTGAAACAATATCTTTTTTAGTGTCTTTCTAAGGGCTTACATTAAGAAGTTGATTCCATTACTTCCATTGATGTTGAAAATATATTAGAAGCACAATTTTAGCTCAATCTTGATGCTTAGATAGCGATCAGAGCTGGCCAACTCTTTTGTTTGAAAATACTCTCATGACAAATAGCATTGTTTGTATTTCATTCAAGATTGACTACTTTTTTTCAGTTTTTCTCCTTTTAAAATTCTATTGTTAAAATGGAGGGAACGATGGAGAGAAGACAGTGGGAAGGGGCAAAATTGCAATTCTTTTTTTGTTTCCCATTTATTTAATATTTTTCAAAGAATATCTAGTTGATACTTTTTGATTTGGTTATCTACGCTTTTGTACACTTATCAACAAACTGGAGTCAAGATGATGCCTGAGGGCCTGGAACACATCATGTTCAAGAAGAGCCCCAGGGAGCTGTGTTTGCTTAGTCTGGAGAAGAGGGAGCTAAGGGGCAAATTTAATTGGTGTCTCCAACTACCTGATGAGGAGCTGTAGAGAAGAGAAAGCCAGCCCTTCATCAGAGGTGCACAGCAAAAGGACGTGAGACAAGAACTACAAGTTGCAGCAGGGATATTTTAAGTAGATATAAAGGGGGAAGATGCACACTGAAGTGGTTAAGCACTGGAAGAGGGTCCCAGAGAAGTGGGGCAATCTCTGTCCCTGAGGACACTCAAAACTCATCTGCATGAGTCTCTGAGCACTCAACCCTTCTGTCAGGTGTACTTGGATCAGATGATTTCCAAAGATGGTTTCCCTTGCAACCAAAATTATGCTGTGAATCTACTTTTATAAATTATGTGATTTTTTTTTCCCTAGGATTTATTTCTGCTGCTTTTAGGATGGATAAACCTTGACTTGAAAAATTCTCTTGGCTGTACTAAAGCAGGGTCATTCACTGGTGACTCTAAACCAGTCCTGGAAGGATGAAAATCTTTAAGCATAAGTGGCTGTTAAGCACCCTTATGTGATTCATGATACATAAGATTAGATTGCTGTGCTTTTCACAGTCTTATGAAGTGTGTTCTCTGAAGATAGGAGCCATTTCATACCTCTTGTCTGTAGATGGTGTAGAGAGTGTGCCCAGTTTCCCATTAATCTGGGATAATTCACATAAACCTCCATAGCCTGCATGGTGTCTTTTCCTTTCACTATGAGTTTTCCATACCGGAGAGGCAGAGTATCCAAATGCAGACATCTTCCTCACGCTGTCTGTTAGTTTCCAACTCAGTGTTGGAAACCAGAGTGTCATCTGGACATTGTGGGTGACCAGCGTAAAGAACAAGGTGCTCAGAGTTTCATTTTTATTAAATTATTTTTCCATACTATTTGACTTTCCTAAAATCATTGTGTCTGTCCCCACTTCTAGACTATTTAAATCAGAAGCTTTAGCCTGGCTGGACTTATTTGCATGTTTTCTTCCTGGAGTTGAATTTCAAGAACCATCACAAATTAATATATCTGTCAAATATCAGGATCAAATATCTGTGCCTATATCTAGGGTGTAGATGGATGGTCTAGGATATAGATGGATGGTGTGCCTGTTGTGGGAGTACAGGAGCAGGGTTAGTGTCAAATCCCCAAATCCATCAAACTCAGGAGGAGGTTTGCAACAGTTTCCAGTGACAAATGTCAACCAGTCTTGATGAAATTTATGCCATAAGTCATTGTTTGAAGCTTTTATTCCAAGACGTCCAGTTGTAGCACATCCTCAGAGATGAGTGTGTGCTCACCCATCATCCTGAGCCTTGGTCCAAGGCTGTTCCCAACCTGGAATTTCTGCAGAATCAAGATCAGGCCCTTATGTGGCAGCTCACCCCTAAGTGAATGTAGTTCAAAGTTACTAGCTTGTCTCTGAATTTTAATTGGAATTTATTCTGTATGGAGGAGCAGTTTTAGAAATTTGACTTCCTTCCATAGTTTCTATGATGTGTCTCTCTGTGCGTGCATTGTGCAAAAACGCATTTGCCTTTTATTGTTTATCTAAAGGAGTTTCTTTGACATTGCTTATGCGGCATTTTTGTGTTCTTCTTGATGGAAGATGCTATATAAATGAAGTTGGATTGGACTGGATTCAGTAAGTCTAGGAGCTTGCCAGTGTTTTATTGCTGTTTGACTCCAGTGACCAAGCACCAGCACAGCAGCCAGCAAGTGAGCGCAGCGTCTTGCAGCACTGCTCTGGCTCTGCCTTCCATACTGAGATGGAACTTATTACTCTCTGTCTCTCATGGATATTTGGTAGGAAATTGGAGCTACAAAATGAAGAGTCATGGAAGTTTAAAAAAAATCCAAGAGACAGGACAGATGTGCTGTGATTAGTCCTGTACTCTGGCTCACCTTGGGTTAGATAAATAGTTGAATGTGTGCCGTCAGCAAGATGTACTTTTTACAGACTTGTAAGGAAATTTGGCTTGCAGTACTCTGATTGGAAGTCAGAGTTGGTGGATAAAAAAGACTTCTGCTTGCTTTTTGTAAATCTCAAAGCGGTGAATTATTTTGAAACACAGTCTCAATCTTGGATGATTTCAGTTGGGATTTAGAAGGCTACTTGCTCTTAAAATGACAATATATTTATGAGGATGCATTATACTTTGCCAGATTATTAAACTATGCAGTAAATGAAAACAGTGCTATCTTTGTGCAAAATCCATTTATTTTTTCTTCTTAAATTTTGCACCTGTCAACAATTAATTTGATCTGAAAAATCCGTACCAACTTCACCTGCAAAACTAAACAAAATCATTTTCTTGGTTCAATGCCAGAAAAGAAAAGAAATTTGTAAGAAAAAAGAGAGCAAGACAAAGCTGACAGCATGTATATGAAGCTGAGACAAAGCAGATGGGAACAGCCAAAAGTCTTTTATTTAATCATTACGCTATTTTTGACGTGCTGTCAAGTGATAAACCACATGAGCATTCCCCTGCTTTAAGAAAAAAAAAAGTGAAAATCCAAGAAAGAAGGAAGGAGTGTTCAGTTCAGCACTGAGGGAATCACGTATGTGATTTTGAGGATAAAGTTCACATGTATGTAAAATACCAAAAAAATGGCTTTTCCAGTGGCAGCAGAGGTAATGACCTTTTTGCAATTGTACAATATTGTCCTTCTGAGGGTTTCCTACTTTGCTTAGAGAATATTCACACGCGGATTTTTACTTAGTCATTTTTGGACATTGGTATGGTAAGTGAGATAGTAACCACTGATGGTTGCCAGTGTCACCATTTGGTCTGTGCTAACAAAAACATGGTTCGTGCAGAAATACCAATATGACCTTTTTATTTCATTGCATATTGGAAGGAAGGATGACAGGAAAGTTTTCTAAAAGTCCAAATTCTGCCCAGAAGAGACCCAAAAAGCTGAGTTTTAGCAGACACTTCTTCCTCCAGCAAGTGGAAGCTCATGAACCCCTTTTCTCTTGTGAGACTGCCTGCAAGGTTTTCATACCAACCCCTTTCTTTTGCATCCCAAAAGTCCTAAAATAGTCCAAAAGTGCATTTCCCTGGGGCTGCTGATCTGCTGACATGGGGGGTTGTGTGGGGGAAGAGGCCTGCCTGCCCGAATCCTGTTTGAACACCTCTTTGCATATCATTTACATAAACAAAACCACAAACCCCATCATGGCGAGATGTCCTGCACTGTGTCCATGAGAACAGAGGCCCACAGGCTGCTACAAAGGACTATCTAGGACTAGAGGGAATGGCAGGAAGGTATGCCGGCAAGGTTTAGGCTGGATATTAGGAAGAGGTTCTTCACCCAGCAGGTGGTGGAGCACGGGAACAGCTCCCCAGGGAAGCAGTCATGGCACTGAGTCTGCCAGAATTGAAGAAGCATTTGGACAATGCCCTGAGTCACATGGTGTGAATGTTGGGAGTGTCCTATGTCAGGGTAGGAGTTGGACTCGATGATCTTTTTGGGTCCCTTCCAATTCAGGTAATTCCATGATTCTATGAAAATAAGACTTAAGGCAGATGTTTTTGGTGGTTAAGTACCCCAGACCTGTGAATTTTTGATTTTTTGTGCATTCTCCGGTTTCATCCAGGTCAGCATGCCAAGTCTCACCGATACCTACACAGGATGGAGGGTTTCTTGCACCCCTTGAGATCTTTTTAGAGGAATGAGCTTCACATGTTCACAAATACTACACTCTGCAGGGGCTGCAAATCATCATTTAGAAGGTCCCTTATGAGAAGAAGAAACCACAGTTTATACTCCAGTCCCATAAAACTCACTTTGACCATAAAAAGATGACATGAAACAGCAGTTAACAACAGGAGAGAAGCAGTCAGTTAACAACACATTACAGTAAGATGCTGCCAAGAAGCACATCTGAGAGCTTTTAAGAGCATTGGTCAGAACCTCCCTGGGTAAGCACTGGCATGATTCCCCGGAGTCAACAGAGGTATGTGGCTTTTGCCAGGGGAGATCGAGTCCCTGGCTTGTATTCATGGAAGAGGAGCCCAGGAACTCTGAATGTTATCAAAATCTTCCCATTAGCAATAACTGGAATGAGATTTCATTTCTGGTATCTGTCTATTAATAATCAGAGCTGAGCAGATAGCAGGACTTCTCCTGAGAAAAAGAAAACCATTATATGTGGGTAAATTTGTTTGACTTAAGTAGCTGACGAGAAACATGGCTTAGACTTGGGCATTAATCACTTTCAGAAATCAAGTAATAGATTGCAGTGATTTGCTGTCAGAGGCCCAGTTACAGATTTTCTGGTGAACGATGGCCTTTGTGGTTCAGACAAATCCTGCTTTATTCAGTCAGTTAAAAGAAATAAAGATGTCCACATATACATATTGCAGTCATACACGCTGCAGCATTTCCTAGGTAGTAGAAGGCATGCACCATACCCTCTGTTATTCACTCTCAGCTGGGACAGTGACTGGAAGAGCTTGGGCTGACCTTGGATCTTGTGTTACACCCAATGTGGACATAAATTATCTCTTCACAAAAGTGTGAAAAAGGACTATGTCAGGAAATCATGGCAAAGTGTATGCTGAGCAAGTGTCTGCAGGGAGGCCATCCTCTCTTACTCAAGATTTCGGTATGTATCCCACAGAAAGGCAAACAAAAATAAAGTGTATTCAGTTTTACACCATGTTGCCATAAATCTTCTCTCTCCATGTGAATTACAACAGAACTGTGCACAGCTACCGAGTTGCTTCCTTAATATGCTTGCGCTGCAGATGAGCTTTGTCTGTGCATGCATTGGCCCCCATTTTAATTGTATATAGAATATGAGAAAAACAAGAGTTGTTTTGGTTTTATTAAGGCACCTTGATAGCTTGCTTTTATAGCAGCCTAATTATCTTTTTTAAGTTAAATGCTATATTTTATCTTTGCATTTTTTGCTGCTTTCTCAAAGTAAGGGTGATCTGAAAGAAGCTCTGGGCAGACACAAAAAAAAGGAGCCATTTTAACAAAGACCCCTTTGTGCAATTAAACACAGCCATGCCATGGCCTTTGCTGACTCAGGTCTTCAAGATATGGCACAAGTTCTTCTGAGTTCATGTTATGATATTGTCTAAAGAAAACTGGGTAAAAAAAATTTTCTGTTTTTTCTCAACAGGAGATTGGCTTTTTGATTAAATGCATTTGCCTGATTGTATTATCATTATTTTCTACCAGTTTCAGTGTATTTAAACCCACATAGAATGTTAAGCAGCTCCCATGCCCCCTAAACTGCAACTCTTCTGACATTCATGGGTCAGGAGCAGTGTGTTAGAGAGGGGGGGATTTAACCTGCCTGACCACCTATGGAGTAACTGCATCTTCCAGTGAGGCAACCTCAGGCATCAGTTGAGCTATAGAAACTGTCCATATGTGTGCTCCTACCCCTGATGAATGGGAGTTAAAGCACCTCTGCTTAAATTACCTCTGTCTGGGTGGAGCCATCCTGGAGGCTGACTGTCTGTCTGGACCCCAGCATTGCAGAGATTAAGTAAGAGTAATATTTTATCATAAGAACTCACTCTCTGACTCAGTGTAGGGTGGTCTGTGTCTGCTTTGCTCCTAGGGGGCAAATATTTTCTAGAGTGGACTTTCCTGTTTCTACTTTTGACATCTTTAGTGAGAGCTTCCTTAACATTTTATGTTCATCTGAAAACATGAAACTTCTCTTTTGCCCTTCCCTTCAGATTTCCCTTTTGCTTTCCCTTTTTCTCAATCATTAAGTGACCATCATGTATCTTTTTCAACTCATGATAAAGTTTTGGAGTTGCCTTTTTGCTGAAGTCAACCAAAACCTCAAAAATCCACTAAGCAGCTCCAAACCGTCTGCTGTCACATTACTGCAGACAGATATGGCTTAATTATCACTTGAAATATTTATCCCATTATTGTTTGCATCTCCAAATCATTTCAGTTGCTGTAGGACCCTAAATCAGTCCCTTCCCTCTCACACAGAAGTATTTTCCCAGTGCAGCATACTCAGGTCTCTCCGTCGCCGGCCACAGTGTCTGATGCAGTGCAGGAGGTGGGCTGGAGGCGAAGGCAGCCCTATACCAGGTGGAAACAATTATGGGAAAAATCGTGGTCCTCACTGGATGGGTTACAGCTGATAGCTGCCAGATAAGCTAACTTAATAAAGCAGTGGCTTAATTAAGTCACATTCCTTGCATCTTGCCTTTCGTCCTGCCTGTCTCGGGCGATGCTATCAAGCAGCTACTGCTTTGCAAGGTGGGGCAGGGTATGCTGTGGGTCAGGAGCAGGGGGGGATATGTGGGCAATGAGACACGGGGGTGCTCCTGGAAATTTTAGCTCCCCTCAGTCTGCAAGGTGATGGGGCAGAAAAACCTGCAACAAAGGGAGACGCATTGCTTGCCTGGTCACAGATGTGTTTATTATCTCATCTTCTGACATTCAGTGATGCAGGAGCACCTCAGTCTCCAGAGCAGAGGGGAGCTCAGCATCTTCCTGCTTTTCCCGCAGCTACCTGTCGGAAAAAAAGGGTCACTTTGCTTTGAGATTGTCCCTATTGCTAAGGATTTTCTTACAGGTAACACAAAAGTTAGTCAATGCGGTGATCAAAATAACGGTGCCTAAAACCCTCTGTGAATTTGGGTTTGTGTGTGTTCCTGAGTAAAGATTGCACGAGAATCAGAATTTACTATATTTTTAATAGGTGAAGGACCCAATTAAAAGCTGTAACAGATAAGGCTTCCAGCAGTTTCTGCTTTTGGAAACCAGATTTAAACTTAAAAAATCAACTGAATTTCTCCATAGATCCAGATTTTAGTGGTTGATCTGTCTTCTTATAGCCATGTATAAGTTCATATTGGATGCATACTCACATGTAGAACCACATAGCAACAGCCTTGCTGAAAGTTATTCAATAACTAAAATTATCAGTGGGGACCCCCTCTTACTTCTCATTATGTATAACGAGATCACTCTGTGCAACGTTGATTAGACATGTCAACCTGTAGCTGGATGTTTGAAAGTGAGTATTGGTGTTAGAATGCCTTTGCTAATGATCAACGCATGTGCCCTTCATTTTGACAGATTTCTCTTTAGGAATGTAAAAAGCTGAAGCACACAGGAATCCCAGGGCTGCAATGTAATGTTCAGCTAAATGGGTATTGTCGTATTATATTTCCTGTGCATTAACCCTGAAGTAGCATTTTCCCTGAAAAAATTGTGCTGAAGCTTGCTGTTGAATACGGACTACACTAATACAAAGAGCTGTAATCTTCAGAACTGATTGTCAAGGGGACTTAGTTTCTGGAGTGTAATCATGAAAGTAGGGCATCCCTTCTCTAAACCACTTCTCTAAGTGTGATTTAGATCTTTCATGATGGAAAAATTCAACAGAAATTAAAAGGGAGATTGAAAAAAAAGAAATAATTTCTCAAAACCATCTCATCCCCCTGTGGAACTCATTGCTGTATGATGCATTTGAAGTTATACATTTCAGCAGGGGCTTGGATATCTGCCAGGACAGCACAATTTTTCTAGTTGTTTTAACTGGAGCAAAGCTACACAAAGCTGCAATTGCTTCAGGATGCCAGGGCAAAATTTAATAACGGTAATGTGGTGTGTTCTCAGTGTGTGGCTGTAGGAGAGGGTATGACCAGGGCAAGTGATCATCAGGAGGATCCAGAAAGGCAGACAAGTCCAGCCAAAAGCCATCTCTGGCCAAATTAAGAAGAGAGAGGCAGCTCCTGCAAGGTTCCCAGCAGGTGAACCCTTACCCAGGAGCAGGCTGAGGTTTGCATCTGCCACAAGCCACTTCAAGAGTTGGAGTCATAAGGGTCCTGAGCCTGGAAATCAAGTGGGCATTCTCAGGGAGAAAGGTAGAAATGATGGAAGCTGCTGCTCCCTCTCTCTGGTTAGTTCTGGATCTCCCAACTCCACAAGTCAGCATCTCATGGCAAGGATGCCCTCCTCTTCTTTCGCTCTCAGCCCTCTGTCAAGCCAGGCTGTATCTTCCTCTGAAGAACAGTTACAAGCAAGCCTTTACTAGCCTCCCTTCTTCTACAGACAGGAGGAGATGAATGTGCACTTGGAAAGCCATGAGCGTGGCTTGCAGTATATGAACAGCCTCCCCAATGCACCTTTGAACTCATTCCTCCTGCATTTGTTTGTCTTGTAGATAAAACTTCACAGCAATGTTTGGAGAACAGTCTAATGAGGGACCACTGTTTGCATAACAAAGCAAGGCTTCCTCTTCAGATGTTCAGCCTTCATTAAGCATAATTTATATTCCAGCTAATCTTTGGAAAAGGGTAAAATATGGAGCCAGAGTTTGTTTTTACATAGTTTGGAGTAAGACATTGTTTGTTTTAAGTGGTCACTTGCAACTGATAGTTGATTTAAAATCAACATAATGATGATTTGTGATGACTGAGTGTTGTTTAGGGAGATGTTGTGTCATTGACTGCCATGGCTTTAGCACTCCGGCATCGGTTACTGAACTAGAGGATAAGACTAAATTGATGGCTTCCCAGTTTTGCAGATATTTCAGTAAGTCCATAAAGCATGAAAAACTGTGAATTTGTAAAATACTCAGTTTCCGCTCCCTCTCCTCCCAACTCATGTTGACTTGGTCAAATAGTGCCCTGAACAGCACTTTGTAGTCTTGGTGGGCCTTGGCCTTTTGAAGTTCACCAGATCCCTGCAGTGAGTAGCACTGAAGGTAGTAATGGACACAGACATTTGTAAAGGCGCCTCAGTGCTGCTGGGAGTTCTGCTGACTTGCTGTGGTTTGCTGCCTAGAAAGCAAACAAGCAGGTATAACTGAATGCATAGATGTCATTAAAGGCCAGTCTGTAAGAAACAGTAATTTCTCAGCACTCAGACTTTGTTCATATCATAGATACATAAAAAGTGTCCAATCCTATTGACTCTTCACTGCAGATTTTGCCCCCTGCTGTAAAAGATACTCTCCCTTGTTTCAGTTGAAATACTCAATATATTTCACTTATAACCTTCAGATTTATTAAAAGATGAAAAATGACTGATAACATTTATCTTGCATATACTCCTCTCTGAGACTTATCCCTTTCTGCAAGTTTGCATTGTCATGACAGGTGTTTGGAAACATCCTTCACAATATCATGACAATTGTGACCAGAGTTCTGTATAGGAATAGCACTGAGGTGTCCTGCATCCTTTGAACCCAAGAAAGCAGGGTTTTCAGAAATTATTTGGGATGCTGAGTGGGTCAGCATTGAGGTACCCAGTCCCAGGCTCCTCTGGCAGAGAGACATGCTATCATTTAAAATGCCTCAAGAACCGAGTAGTAGATTTCAATGTTGCATTCTTTAATGCTAAGATACCTCCAACTGCAAAGCTAAGAATCCTTATTTTGTTTGGTTCATCACATCCATGCTCTGCCCATGACTGTTTAAAGGCAGCACCAACCTTTAGAGAATCTATTTATTTATTCATTTGTTTATTTTATTGTTTTTCAGGAAAAAATGCTGTAAGGGTTATAAGTTTGTTCTTGGACAGTGCATCCCTGAAGGTATGTGATTTCACTGTTCTTACCCCTCACATCCCCATGCTTTTGCCTTTCTTCCTTTGTCCTGTTCTCTGTATTGCCAGTTTGGAAGAGCAATATAACCACAGGCTCAGCCGTATCTCGAGTGTTGGTGGGGGGAGCTGTTTCCAAGAAATTTTGGGGGAAATAATAAGATCGGTGTCTTACAACATTTTTGCTTCACATGCCAAACATTGATCTTCCCCTAAGTACACATAGCTGCGTAGATCTTGTGCCATGACCTGCTTTAAACAGAGGGACACATTCAGCTCTTGTCTAGGTGTGTACATCGGAGCCCTCTGTGCATACAGGACCACAGCCTTCCTGGCTGGTGGCGTTCACCCTGTACCCCTCACATCTATCACAGCCAATTTGGCTTGTAAGTGCACAGGCAGCGGGTGACTAGGAAGGAGAGTTAGTCCTGCCTTTAGATACCTGTTTCCCAAAGATGTCAGTGAGGGGAGACAGTCACTAAATGACATTGCTCTTCGTCACAGGGACAGCTTCCTTGTCACCAGGGGCAGAGGGAGGTGGGGAATTAGTCAGGATAGTTCATGTAATAGAGAAAAGGTAACGATCCCCTCTGGGCAGAGTGTAGTGACCTGTACACTTTGCAAAGACAGTGCTTGGGTCCCTATACTCATATATTGCTGCAATGAGATCTCATTTAGGAAAGGCTGCATTCTGCCTACCTTAACCTTGGGGGCGGGCTCTGTTGGGTTTACCTAACCAATGGCTTCACTGAGCAGTAGCAATATAACTGCTTTGCCCAATTCAGATGAAATTGGCTGTAAAGTTATAGGACAAAAGGAACTATCAGGCAGAAGAAAATGGCCAGGGACAGTAAGCAAATGAATCTTGTTTGCTCCAAAAAGTTGGTTTATGGCAACACATCCTTCTATTTGATGACATATGGAAAGCCTCAAGCTGACCTGAGAGGTCTCCCAGTTTGGGATGGTGATGTTTTGAAAAGAAAAGTGACCAATTAACATGCTTGAGAGAGTCAGTTGTTTTTTTGAGTTACAGTCTCCAGCCAGCAGGGATTATAATCCAAACTCTGATTTTGTTGCTTTTTTTTTTAATTTGTATCCTCTTTGCTGCTGGCTGGAAACAAAAACAAAAGAAAAAGAGAAGAAAGAAAAAGTGAAAAAGGAAAAAGAAAAAACCAAGCCAGATCTTCTCAAAATAGGAATTGTGCATTTGCTGCATCCTTGCAAAGAAACAGCTCACAAAGCCAGCCTGAGCCCCAGGGAACTTGGTAGGGTTTGAGTGAAATTAGGCTCACAAGTTCCTTGTTCTGTGGTTTTGCAGTGGGTTTTGTTCTCGTGTGTGTGGAATGAGGTAACAGCTCCAGTGCACGATGGACCCTTGGAGGAGGCAGTTTTCCTGTATTGTACACAGCGGTTGTGTGTATAGGAGGCAGAAGCCGTGAATCCTTTTGGGGTGGAAAGAAGCCAGGACTCTTACAGTCTGGTCTCCAGCTTTCCTATGGATTGTAACAGTTTTATGTGCTGAATATTCATTAAATACAATGGATACAGCAGAAGAAGTAATAGAAGCAAAAATAAAATTAGAAACATGGCCATATATTATTTTAGGCTTCTAATTTTCATCTCTTGAGGTTTTAGGTGATTATGAAAGCAGCTTTTAACATGTACCCACTGACTTCCCATAATCCTGTCTATTAACTGCATCTCAGTAACCTGAGATTTTCTGCCATTAATTGAATTTTTCTGCTGGCTGTGGCTTCTCTTCCTTTGTATCTCCATTCTCCCTATTTTGGCTCGACTTATATTTTGCCTCGAACTTCAGAGGCCACAGCAATTGCTATAACATCTGAGATGATCTTGGGCCATTGGTATAGGGATGAGAAACATGATTCAGTGAAGCATTTCACTTACTCTGTTACAAGACATCACTTGGCTCTTCACGCATTGTTTTGGCATAATCTTGACAGAGTAGCTGTATGAAATGCATATCTCGACACAGGCACATAAATATATTACAGATGTGAGCTTATTAGAGTACATCTGCACCTTTTAATCTAGTACTGGCAAGTTCCAGAAGTCCCAGCCCTGTCTTCTCCATGATTTAGCAGCGGCTGCAGGGAGGAGGACTGGGAGAGGGATAGACCCTCTTATGTCCACCCTTTTACAGCTGCCTCAGGAAGACACCGATCTCCTTCTTGGACAGCTTTTGTTTAAACTGACTCTTTCCCAAAGGGTTATGTCTTTTCCATGTCCATCTTTCCCATGTGTCTTCCCCATGTCTGTTTTTGGTTTCTATCCTGTTATTTCTCATCTGGCCTTTGCAAGCAACAGAAATCAGTGCAGTCCATGCCCGTAGTTCTGCATTGCATTTGCTTTGGACTCACCTTCTCACTCTGAGTTTCAGCTGCAGTAGCAGTGATGCTCGGGAAACATAAAGAGGAGTTTGTTTTATGTGCATCTCTTCCTTTTCCACCTGACCAGAAAAGTGGGTCAAAAAAGAGCTCCTCACGCTTTTCTCTTTCTTCTTTGCTATGGAGACTCACAGCTCCAGCAAGGTCTTGTGGCCTCGCCAAGAGTAAAGCAGGGACAGATGTAGTCTGAAATAGTTTCTTTTGGAGAGCACCCTCGCTACAACTGGTTTGTTACTTGAGTTTCTTGGCTATGGATCAATTCACAATAAAGTAGTCTATGACACGCAAATACTATTCAGATCTACTCTTTTCTCACTAATGCTATTTCCAAGATTTCTTTAGTACAGCTTTCCATGCTGCATTGTCATTCCTGAGTTCACTGAAATATGTGTAGAACCTTTTGTTATTTTCCTTAATTTATTTTTGCATTTTCCTAAAGACTGGAACAGCCTGATCCTCATCGTGTGGCTTTAATTCATCCTCAAACCACATTTCTTAGGCTGGACTGGCAGACAGGGCTTGAACATAAGAGGCCACCTGCATCCTCCATTCTGCAGAGCAAGCAGAGGCGGTGCAGCAGCTTTTGCCCAGTTTGTGAGAACTGTTCCTGGGGAAGTTATGCTACATAGGACCAAAGCCCCAGGGACATGTAGATCTGTGATATGGGACCTGCTCACAGCAATTGTGTGATTTAGGCTGACTATGTGGGAACCACCAGCGGGGAGATTTCCACCTTCTGGACATTTGCCTGGCTTTGTGTGAAAGTAAGTGAAGCAATGGTTTTGATGGACCTCAGCTAATGTGTATATGAAAACCATATTTAAAGACTAGTTTCATGAAATATGGCAAGAGAGAGACAATTAAAGACTGGCATTGTACAGTCTAGAGAAAAGGAGTCTGAGGGGAGACTTGGTAACAGGTTTCAGGTATGTGACATCCTGTTGCAAGATAGGGAGTAAACTGTTCTTCAAGAAGAAGAGGACAGAAATAATGGACTCTAAATGGCTGTAAGGGGAGTTTGGATTAGATATGAATAGAAAGCTTTCTGTCTTCGGGGATATTTAATCTTGGGAATAGACTGCATGGTGGGGCATCTCCATCCCTCAGGATTTCTAGGTACACGTTAAATGAAATAGGGAAGGTTTATGCATAGCTAGTCCTGCTTGTGGTGGAAGATGGATGCTTTCAGCACTTTTTTTATTATTTTAGTAGGGCACATCTACTCATGGAAGCACAGGGAGGACAGAGGTCGTTTTGCCTCTACTCTGAATAGGCTGAACATGGTATAAGCCAAATCCAGGATCTGTGTGGGCACTCTGGCTAAGGACCAGGCATGTTCACCTCAGTGCTGGGCATACAAACCTGTTCTCCATCTGATTTTATTTCTATAGAAAATGAAAACTGAAACCGTGCCCAGGAAAAATACCACTAATGCTGCATATTTGGGACTATTTAATAGTGCCAAATGTAATAGACCCAGCCTCACCTAAAAAGCCCAAACTAGCTCCCCAAGCTGATTGTATTTGAAGGCTGTGTTTTAGTTCCATGCTTGTGCAAGGCTCTGCACTGTTCAGCCCTGGTTACTGCCATTCACTGCCACAGCACTGCGGGCAGACTTTTAGTTAAAATCAATACAGTTGTGATTAAGAAAGAAAGAAAGGATGTCTGCTATTCAAAAGGGGGAAAGCACAAGGGAGAAAATGTTTGGCATTATTACAATGGTATTTTTTGGTCTAAAGGGGTCTGGTGTGACCTACAGCAGCTTGTTAAGTCTTATTTGGTGCTTTTTTGTACCTTGGCACACTATCACTTTTAACCCCAGTGCTACACAATTTATTCCATAGTCTTTATACAGCAAATGTGATTTCACTTGCTTTACCATCTATTAGTTCATTTTAATTGTTTGGAAAAATCATCATACCCAGAGATGTCTGCTAGTCACTAGTGTGAGTTAATAACAAGTTTGGATTTTAATTATTTTATACTGTATATATGGGAACACAGTGCATTGCTGGGAACTCAAACACTTAGGTTTGGTTTAGATATGTTTAGTCTGGAGCAGGGACAGATTTTTTTCTGCTGTGGCCACCCCAGTTACTGGAGGGTCACAGTGACAACCACGTGGATGCTGTGTGCAGGGTGATGTTCCTCTGAAATTATGACAGAAACTTCACTTGCTTTGGCATAAAACCTTAGCTTCTGCAGGATTTCTCTGAGGTGGTTTTGAACCACATGCTGCTTCAGCTCCTGTCTTCCCCTGGCAAATGTTCCCTGTCATGCTGCAAAGCCCATGTACCCACTGCCCAAGGGCTGCCCAGCTCCTACCAGCCTGATGCTAGGGGCGAAATCCAGTCCCTGGCAGGGCAGGGATGCAGGTCAGGCTCTGTTTTGCTCTGATGTCCATTCCCTGGACTGCAGCTCTGCTGCTATGTAGCAGTAAAAATAGAAACAGATTCACCCTCCTTGAGCTTTCAAAGTGGGACTTCTGTCTTTTGAGATTTCAGTGACAAGCCTGGCCAGTGACTTGCAATATCCTAATCTTCACATTGCTATTATTCAGAGTGATGGTAGTTTGTAACAATGTCTTCTTTGCTAGAAGGGTTATATCTGGCTTTGAACAATTATTGTGCGATTTTAATTAACTTTTCTGTATGATGTACTTTCTGCCCAGGTAGTTGGCAGTTAGTCTCACAGTCTTTCACAGTATTTTGCTTAGAAAATGTTGTTACCAGAACTTAAAAATTTGTGGAAGAAAAAAAGCAAAAATGTTTTAATATTTCCATGAGAAGAATTCTGAAATTCTGCAAAGTGGGAAAGTGACCCTTGCTTAAAATTCAGCTTTAAGAAATCAAAACATCACAGAGTGGTTTGGGTTGGAAGGGACCTTAAAGCCCATTCAGTTCCAGCCTCCCTGCCATGGGCAGAGACACCTCCCACCAGACCAGGCTGCTCAAGGCCCCATCACTTCCAGGGAGGGAGCATCCACAGCTTTCCTGGGCAACTTGTGCCAGTGTCTCACCATCCTCATCGTGAAGAATTTTTCCTAATGTCTAATCTAAATTCTTCCCTCTGCCAATTTAAAGACATTCCCCCTTGTCCTGTCACTATTTGCCCTTGTAAAATGTCCCTCCCCAGCTTTCTTTCTACTGGAAGGCTGCTATAAGGTCTTCCCAGACCCCTCTCTTCTCCAGGCTAAACAAGCCCACCTCTCTCAGCCTGTCCTCACAGCAGAGGTGCTCCAGCCCTGTGTTCATCTCCATAGCCCTCCCCTGGACCTGTTCCAACAGTTCCACATCCTTCTTATGTTGGGGATTCCAGAACTGGACACAGTACTCCAAGGAGGAGTCTAGCTACTGTAAAGCTGTAATTATCAATTACAATTTACTATAATTCTTTTCTTATGTCTCATGAATATTTAATTTCTACTTTTCTTCAATCCTCAAAATGAATGCAACTTGATTTTATTACTCAGCAGAGGGGAGAAATGTTTTTTATTGTAGTATCATCCAGCTACTTTCGTTGGTATTTTCCTAACCACATTTTTCTCTCCCCAGACTATGATGTCTGTGCTGAAGCTCCTTGTGAACAGCAGTGCACAGATAACTTTGGGCGAGTCTTATGCACTTGCTACCCTGGGTACCGCTATGATCGGGAGAGGCACAGGAACAGAGAGAAGCCTTATTGCCTGGGTAGGTAGAGTGTGTGTTGGGTTCATCTTTGGTTAATGATGTATACTGCTCCCTCAGGTCTTTTCGGAGTAAGTATAGATCTGAAACCTTTCTTCTTCTCTTTACTATTACAGCATAAATGTGTTTTTCAACTACGTGAAGTATTAGTTCCCAGAACTAAGAGATATAAATCTCCCTGAAATTATTAGGAAGTAGTACCTAAAACAAGACATATGCACCCAAACACTTTGAAGTCTTGGGCTGGTGTAATTTTCCCTTTATTAATTCCTCCTGCAGGTTTTGAGTCATATCCGGAGTTTTGGCCTGAGACGAGGGTCATGATTCTAACAGTAACCCTCAAAGCGCAGTAGTCATGCATAATTATGAAAATAAATCCTTGGGTTTTGATTCAGATGGCCAGTATCTGGTTCAGAACTGATCACTCACATGTGGCGTTTGAGTGGCTAGTCCCCTTTTATTCAACAGTCCTGCCTTGTGTGGTTTGCTGTGCCAGGGAGCCAAGTTTCATAGGATCAAGCTTGGAAGCTCTTCAATGCAAAGAAACAGTCATGCGGTGTTCACCAAAAAAATGCAAGGTGTGTTAGTAATAATAATAGTGGCATTTGCACAGAGATCCAGCCCAAAGCACCAGCAGTGCTGCAATTACTTAATTATTTAATGACAAAATCTCTTAATACCTTTAAAGGAAGTCTTTTCTTGTATTCGAGGTCTGAAACCTCCAGCCCTAGGTCATTTTCAGTTCTTGCTCCTCTTCAGATATCGATGAGTGTGCCGCGAGCAATGGGACACTGTGCCCTCACATCTGTGTCAACACCATGGGCAGCTACAGGTGCGAGTGTCATGAAGGCTATATCCGTGAAGAGGATGGCAAGACATGCACCAAAGGAGATAAAGGTATATGCTCATTGGGGGTAGAAGTCCTGGGCTGAAGAGCCGTCTAAAGGTAGATCTGCTGTAAAGAAGAACTGCTCCTTAAGCTACACTTGGAACTGGGGGCCTGAAGCAGGGATGTCTCTGAAGCTGGTGATGCCCCACCAGCACTCTGACTTGACTCTGAGATGTGTGCACACCCTCACACACTGCACACTCTTGATTTGACTCTGGGTTGTTTACTGGGCACCTGGGTCCCACCACACGCCTTCCTCCTCACCAGTTTATGACCTGCACACAAACAGCAGTAAATCAGTAGTCACATCTGTAAAAAAAAGAGAGCATTGAAGGACGTGGAAAGCATCTTCCCCTGGAGAGGCAGAGTGGCTGATGTGTGAAACTTGACATTACAGCTTCAGTTAGACAATTTCTCCTTAATTCAACTGCTAAAAACTCTATTTTGCTCCCGTACTAACCTGGACAATACCTATTTTGTAGTCCAGCGCTCAGCAGACAGAGGAAAAAAGAAATCAGATCATGACCTTTATAAGCCTTCATTAATTTCATCTGTTAATTAAATTAATTTCAGTTTGTTTAATTTGTATTTACATGCCAACATCTGAGATTAGGAAATGGCTCTGGGTTGGGTGGTTAGTGCCTCTGGGCACTTGAAAGCTCAGAAAAGGTGTGCCAGGAAGTTCCACTCACCTTTCAAGCATGGCTTAAACCAATTGCTACATTATGCTGAGTAACACTGAATTTGGCTGATCTGCAGTTACTCTGTGTGACTCATTGCTGTGGTCAGATATGGGAAAAAGGTAAAAGTGAGGGCTTGTTCTTGCTTTTCACTCTTGGTTTCAAAGTATATATGTGTGCTGTGCATAAATTTTAAAGTTTTTTATCTCATCCCAGTTATTAAATTACAGCATGATAAAGAGCCCCTCCCCAGCTTTCCTGTACATACAATGGTAAGCAGGTGATGCCTGGAGACGTGCATCATTGGGTGCTCCAAATCCCACAGGATGGCCAGAACAATTTATAATTTTGATTTGTCTCTGAAAATGTGTAACTAGAGCCACTCCATTAACTTTAATTGTTCCTTGTAGGTTTTTATATGTAGGGGTTTTATTCATTATAAGTGTGGGGGGGGTCATAAAGGAAAGAGGTATAACCTATACAATCCCCTTGCAAATAGTTTTTTTAGTGAACTTTTCCCCTGGCTAGTTCAAATTTCCTGACAGGGTAATGCCAAAAGCATTGGGATAACTCACTATTCAAAAGAGTCAAGACTGTAGAAATAATTCGAATATTTGGGAAAAAAACCAATTTTACACTGAATGTACACGGCACATAAAAATGTCAGTTCCAGTAGTTAATCTGGAATGAAATACCCACCATCCCTCAAAACATTTCCCAAATCAGCTGTGTGAAGCAGAAAAGGGCACTTACTGCTCTGTTGTACTGCTGTACTCCAAGTTAATGTTACCAGTTGCCAGACCTCGGTTGGAAAAGAAAAAGGATCCATCCCTGTTTCACAGGGCTTATGTCCCTAACTCATCCCAAAGAAAATTGCGAGGAACCGGCTGTAGCGATGCACCACCCCGTGGTCAGCCCCAGCCCTGCACCACATCCACACTGGAATTGCTTCCTAGTAAGTAGATGATGTGCTTTTCATGGTAGCTGGAACACTTAAATCTGATTTTAAAATTTGGTGTGAGAGACATGAAAACAAATGTAGGACATCCCTCTCCAGCTTTAATAATAATAATCCCCTGTATGTTTCCCGGGGGATTAGTATTCACATTTTCATTGTGCCATGCCTTAAGGCTGCAATGTGGGCACTTTTTTGGCTCTGTAAGCGGTCTCAACAGAGAGCTTTGGGTTTGTGAGTGGGGCACAAGAATAGGGAGCAATTTTCCCGGATCATTTGATGGAGACAATACAGCTACCCGTGCTGAAGTAGGCAAATGAAATCATCTCAGCAGGCTGAGCCCAGATAATATAACACAGATGATCAACTCAAGTCTCCATGCAAAGACCGCCCGCAGCACAGCTCCCCGCAGAGCTCTCCCCCGCCAGCATCCCCTTCTCTTCCAGCATCAGCAAGACAGAGTCTTCAAGCACATGCAAAGAAAACACATTGCACCATTGAGCCAATCTCTTATCGATAGGTACTGCAGGGCTCACTGATGTCTTGCTGAGATAAAAGGACCCCCATCAGGACAGCAACGTCATGCATGAGCTAGACTTTTGTGCTTTGGAAAGCCTTCATAAATTGGGGCTGGTTTAAGCCTTCTACGAAATGATTTTAGTTTTCTGGTGTGGGTCTGTGCAATGGAAACAGGCTATGTAAGTGCCTTGCTCAATGCTGGCCAAACTGACCCTCGTAGGTGACCTTCATATCTGCACTGCGCGTGGGTGGCTCAGTTTAATTGCTTCCTGCCCCCTCTGGCCTGTCCTAGATGAGTTCTGGCTTAATCCGTGCTTTATTCTGGCTTTATTCATAGTTTGGTCCTAATACAGGATCAGATGGGGGTAGAGTGAATGTTTGATGGATGACTCCTTCCCTGGGCAAATCATCACCTCTGTCTGGTATGAGTTAGGGGGATTCCACCTCTCTCCTGGGACACAGCTCACACTTGCTTATGTGGCGCTGTTGGACTTCTTCCTCCGACAAGTCAATCCAACTGGATTTGCAGAAATCTCACTGGTATGATATTTCTCAAACATTAGCTGACACCTCCCACCTCCTACCACATTCATCTCCATGGACTGTTACAGCCCTGTTTTATCTATACTTGTCAGCCCCGTGTACCACATCCTTCTCAAAGATAAACTGGATTTATAATGAAACACAAGGCCAAATTCACTGCTTCTTAATCCACTGATTCTAGTGGGATTGCATTAAGTTTCAAATAGCAGAGGCTCTGGCATTTTCTCCCTATGACTCTACGTTGCTTTCAGCAACATTTCTTAACACAATGTGTGCATGTTATGAGGGACCTCATTTGGTAAGATAGCTATTAAAGGAAATCTTGGTTAAGACTAGTACCAAACCCAAATGTTACTGGAGTTTGGGGGAAAAAAAAAAGTGCATTTTTTTTCTAATGGCTTGATATATGTGTACCTGTGTAAATCCTACACAAGTCCAAAAATGGACATGTCAAGATACTGATTTTTTTAAAGGAAAATCTGAAATTGGAGAGGAAGGAAGAACTCCATGAGGGAGCCATAATAATGACTTGTAGTCAAGAGAAATCTTACTTTATAGAGCCACAATATTGACTTGTGGCCAAGAAAAAATTTAACTTGTAGATATATCAAGAAGTGTCTTGATTACAGCATATCAATTCTTTGTTAAGGGGAAAAAAACTGTGTGCTGCAGTTTCTTTGATCTACCAGAGAAAGACTCATGGGCAAAGAGGCTTTGGAAGAAATCAAAGGCAAAATGTTTGGCATTACAAATACAGCAGTGAGGAAATGAGCGGATGCTGCATATTCAGGTGTCTTCACACAAAAGCTGGAGCACCTCTGGGAGGTATTGTGGCCAAATAGTCTTCAAGCCAGCATAGTTGCAATTTGTTGAAATGCTATAATACATTATGTAGAGTTCATCAGAAAACCTCATGCATTAAGTTTTGGCCTTAAACCTTTGAAACCTGAAACCTGAAAACTCTACAGAAAGCTGTTCAGGTATTACCAAACTGTGCTGTCAGAAAGGGTTGGGCAGAGTAGCATCCTTAGTGCCATAAAAATTGCTAAATGCAATTAAAAGGAATGTGATGGTTATTGTAATGCCAAAGACCTGCAGCTGTGGGAGCAAGTAGTTGATAGTGGGGAAAACTCCATAGCCTTTGCCTCCTAATGGCTTTAAACTGTAAAGAGGAAGATTTAGATTAGACATTAGGAAGAAATTCTTCACGATGAGGGTGGTGAAACACTGGCACAGGTTTCTCAGGGAAGTTGTGCATGCCCCATCCCTGAAGGTGTTCAAGCCCAGACTGGATGAAGTCTTGAGCAGCCTGGTCTGGTGGGAGGTGTCTCTGCCCATGGCAGGGAGGTTGGAACAGGATGGGCTTTTAAGGTCTCTTCCAACCCAAACCATTCTATGTTTTTATGATTCTGTGATAATTTTCTGATCAATTCAGCATAATGCCAATATCTTACTGCTGCTGGTCATTCCAGCATCTTGCCCTTGCAGCCCTCACCTACCCAATTAGGAGATAAGAGACATAAATCTTTCACAGAATCATGGAATACCAGGTTGGAAGAACCCTCAAGGATAATCTAGTCCAAACTTTCCTGGCAAAAGCATGGTATAGACAACATGGCCCAGCACCCTGTCCAGCCAAATCTTTAAGGTTTCCAATAATGGGGAATACACCGCTTCCCTGGGAGATTATTCCAATGGATAATTGTCATAATTGTGAAAAGTTTTCCTCTTTTGTTCAATAAGAATCCCCCCAGGAGTACCTTGTATCTAGTACCCCTTGTCTTTTCCATGTGACTACTTGTAAAAAGGGAGTCTCCATCTTCTTTGTAGCTACCCTTCAAATACGAGAACATAGTTATAAGATCTCCTCAGCTTTCTTTTCTCAAGGCTGAATAAACCCACTTCTCAGCCTTTCCTCATGCGGCAGGCTTCCCCAGTCCTTTGGTCATCTTTGTGTCCCTTCTCTGGACCCTCTCCAGCCTGTCATCTGTTTTGTATAGCAGGGACCAAAACTGAACACAGGATTCCAGGTGTGGCCTACCAAGTGCTGAGTAGAGTGGGATAATGATTGCTCTGTCTGTGCTAGTGGTGCCCTTGTTGATGCAGTCCAGCACCATGTAGGGTTTCTTTGCCGCACACTGCTCACTCATGATGTCCACCAGGACCCCCCGATCCCTTTCCACAGAGCTGCTCTACAGCTAAGTTGATTCCAGCCTGTGCTGCACTTCTGGATTGTCTTCTAAAAGCAAGCATGCCTGACATGGCATTATATCAAATGGAATAAATGTACTGTAAATCAGGTTTTCCTAATTTTGTGCAATGGTGATTCATGGCTGACCATCTGATGGTTGCAGTGTTCCTTATTGGATCCTGCAAAGATCTGAAGTCCAGTACCGCATAATATCTTTAGTATTAGAAGGTTCTGTTTTTATTTAAAATGATGCAGATGTTTTCAAAAACCAATATACATTTATGAAAAGATGAAGGATATTGAAGTGTGTGTCCAAGTGAGAAGTATAATACAATAACTAAGTGTGTTGTAGTTGATCCTTCTTGAAGATTTTGGCTTTAACCAGGAACACTTGCAGAGTTTTTCCATTACAGGACATGCTCTGAATGGTCAGTGTTCAAACACGTCCAATAAACCTTCTAGATAACATTGTACAAAGCCACACATTGTATGCAGGGCCCCAATACCTTTGATGCTTCCCAACAAACTACATGTGAAAGAAAACATTTCTCACCTACAGTTTGCCAGTATGTGTCACCCTGTGTTTTGGCAACCACTTTTCTCTTTAGGCTGACATCTGCTTGTTTGTTTGTGATGGAGAAGTGCTTCACTGCATATGAGAATGGGAAAAGGACAAAGAATAACATTTGCAATATCTCTTATATTTTGAATCATGTAATAGATTCCTGAAAAGTTCTCATTCATGCATAGCATCAACAGGTGTGACTCTTTCTCTTATGTGGATTTAAATCCCTATCATTAATCTCAGTCCCCATCTCTGCTCAGGCTGATTCCATCACATGGAGGAATAACTGGCAATGATAAAGAGCAGTTTTTGCAAAGTGAATTAATGACTGTATTGTGAGGGATTTTACTGTATTTTATAGCATATGAAAATATGCCCTTCGGGGGACTGTAAATCAATCAGTTCAGATCTATAGGATCAGTCTACCCTACACACAAAGATAAAAGAAGGGGTGTAAACTTTTTCAGGTATTAAAAAAAGAAATTCTTTGGAGACTGTTAACTGGAAACAGCTGCTTTAAAAATGAGATCAGAGCTGTGCCTGCAAAGTTTCTCAGACTTACATAGTAATTCACAGTCAAAGCACTAATAAAGACAAGATTCTCTCTTCTTTTCACAGTCTGGGGAAATGTTACAACCTTCAAGTTTCTTTTGCAATCACTGTATGAATTTCCTTGCTTTGGATCTTTATATTTGTATTGGAAACTGCTTTCTTTCAGCTGCACTTCCCGAGAAATCTGAAAATGTGGCAAAATCGGGGACATGCTGTGCCTCTTGTAAGGAATTTCATCAAATAAAGCAGACAGTTTTACAACTGAAGCAAAAGGTATGAATGTTGATCAGACGTGTCTTTACCAGACCTGCATGTTTTATGACAGCTGAGGTTAAATTTAAGTGTTTGGAGCTGTCACTGCCATGTGGTTCTTGTGTCCATAAAGATGATGGCAACATATTTTAAAATACTCTAAGAATGGCTCTCTTCCCTATCAAGCTTCTGTATTGGTTGTAAGTAGATTGCCAACCAGGCTCGTGGAGCTGTGTTTCCAAGCTTTTGGTAACAGAGTCTGGCAAACACCCATCATATTCCAAGCCCAGGTTTCTTGGCAATCTGCACTGGCCACAACTTTTCATTCATTCTGAATGCACAGGATTTTGGACTTTATCCACCTTTAGTGTATGCAAGTGCAAGACATCCTGCAGATGTGGGAATGTGGGAGAACATGATTTTGCATTAATAAGGTGCTGATACAGAATTCTTGCCAAGTAGGAGGTGTGTGGCTAGACAAAAACATCGGTAGCGGATATATTACCTTCAATTTTTTTAATAAAAAACCACTTCAGCTTGAACCTTTTTTTTCGTACACCTGTGTCCTTATAACTTACCCTTGCCTTTAACTTTAATTGCTTCTATATTCAGCCCCCTTTTGGACTTGGGCACGATTGAAATAACCCAGAGACCCAGCCCAGGATTTGGAGGGCCAAGTCCAGGGGTGCAGGTATAATGTCTTTTCTGGTGACATTTCCTTCAAACATTCAAGTTCTCTGAAATGGAAATGTTCTGCAGGAATATTCTCAGCAATGCATGTTGGCAGGCTGTAATTATTAAATTTCACCCACAGTGCTCATTTAATTTCACTGTGTCAAAACACAGTTTCCAATTGTATTAATAGTATTCACTTAGTGTAATTCATATTAGGAAGAAAGAAATCTGCTTCACTAAAATTAAATACACTGAGGTTTGAGATGCTCTTTGTCACAAAAACCTCAAGATGTGACATTTTCCTTCTGAATCTGTATGAAGAAAACTATGGAAGTGACAGAATTTCATGTGTGATGGAAACTGTGTTTTTCAAACAAATGGTAGCAAACAGGTTAAAAAAGGATCTGTGCTTTCAAGTGGCTGTTTGTCCAGCCACAGTCATGGTGCTGAGCAGGCTCTCACTGGCCCCCAGGTTGGGAAAAGGCCACACTGTTGGCCAGGTTGTTGCTGCAAGAACTGATGGAGACCAATGACCTGAGTTAATTGAAAGTTTTCTGTGCCTGTCTTCCATTGTTAGGTGCCTGCATTCAAAACTCAGTCCTGGAAAACAAATACCATCAATACTTGTCGCTGTGGGCACTTGTACAGTAGCTATGGTCAAACTAAAGCTGCTCAACTCTTTGCTCATAGCTAAGTCCTGACATGGACCATAGCTTAAATTTTCCTCAAGTATCTTCCTAGTGAGACTTGATATATTTGGCATCCTCAGAGGGAGCCCATTGGATTGTCCTCACACAGACAGAGCTGGAAGAGATAGTCCCCTGCTACCCTCAGCACCAGGAGAGCTGCTGTCCATGCTGAGAGGAGACCTGGACAAGGAGACATGAACCCTCATGTTTCATGAGCCAATCCCCATGGTCAGATTCTTTTGGGGAGGACGTATAGTAATAGCTGTGGTTGAAGTTGTTCTATTTTGCATGGAAAAATTCACTTCTGTCTGCCAGAGACACAGTTTATGGGAACAAACCTTCAGTCTTGTGGTTAAGGCTTTCAGACTTTATGAACTTTATGCAAAATTATGTTCAGAAGAAGAGCCTGTGAAAGATCCAATCCAGCAAACCCTATAACTGGGAACTGGAGTATGCTTCTGGAAGTGGGAGGTGTGGTTTTGTGTGTCCTTAGGAAAGGGCAGGGGTGAACTCAAGTGCTGCTGCCTCTGGTGATAGCTTGAGGATTGCAACATCCATTCCAGATCCAGGACAGAGTAGTTCTAGGATCAGGAACATAAAGTCACCTTGCATGGTCATCCAGTGGGATGCACTGTCCTGATATACTAGGGGTCTGTGGGCAGTCCTGCTAGAAGGAAGAAGAGTGGAAAGCTGAAAAACTGGGGAAAAGATATCTCACACACTGACACAGCCAACAATTTTTTAAAAATTAAGTAAGCAAAATCCTACTGCGCAGATGTGTTTAAACATCTTAATTAGAAAGCCATGTTCCACATCACTCCTGTCAAGCACTGTCAAAGTCATCTAAACCACAGATCTCCTAGAAACAACCCAAAACTCCAGATCAGGCATGCAGCACAACATGTGGGAGTCTTGTTTCTAGTACTGTCTATCTTTAAAATTTATTCTTGCTAATATTTGCATGCACATGGAAAACAAATTATTTTCCAAGGGCCATTAAGATTTGGAGCTGTAGAAGGAGAAAGCCAAGGTCACTCTGGACTAGGATCCCGGTTCAGTTAAAAGGTGAAAGAGAAATTAGACCAGTGAGTATAGCCAATTCCTAAGAGGATGTGAGTCAACATCAAAAACACATGGTTTGGCCGCAGTGTATATAACAACCATTTTCTGGCCAGAATATATCAAAGAGCAGTGAGCTAGACCAGAGCCTGGGTATTTTGGCACTCCTAGTGTATGCCTCAAGTCCAGCTGACTCAGTGTGGAAGCAGTGTACATGCTTTCACAGCAACTATGTGATTTTTTTTTTAACTTACTAAGCTGTTACAACAGCCTTTCTGGCAGGAACAAGTCAATATTTAAGCAAGAGGAAAGAAAACACTTATAAATTCTCTTCATGATGACTCTTCACCACTAAATACACCTTCTTATTCCAGCCTGGCCACTTGCAATATAATATGAGGAGTATTCATGTCAGGGCCTATATGCTTCGTGACATCTGTTTATCAGCTGGGATAGCCATAGATCCTCAATGTAGGATCTGGTCAAAAATCTAACTACAAGCTCTAAAGAAGACATCAGTTAATCTGTCACTCATCTGTGACCACCACAAACACTCATTGATGACACTGAAAATAACTGCCTGAAAAATGTAACTGCTACTTTCAGGTAGTCACAGGGTTTAACTCTGTGTCTCGGTCTTAGCCTGGCAGTGTTGGTACTGCAAAGCCCTTGCTTCACTTGTGTCACATAATGGAAGTCTTGCAGCATGGTGGTCCTTGCAATCTTCCATTCATATCCAGCCAGGACTCTGCTCTGTACAGGGTAATAGGAAATAGAACTTTGCAGTGTGCTGACCAGAGCCTGCCAGTGGGCCTCCTCATGCTGATCTCTGGCCAGTGTGGCTATAAGAGCCCCCAGCTACTGAATTTTTCTCTTCAGCCCCAGGTGTAAAATGCTGTGACCCATGGAGCAGCCCTTTATCTTCAGCAGTTCCAGGCTTTGGTCTATGCTGCAGTGGCTGGGATGTCAGCTGAGAAAGCTGCAGGATCACTGGTTAACAAAGATGTTTTGCTTTGGAAAACCAAAGATGACAGTGCAAAGGGGACACCAGTAGGTGTGCTAGATCTCCATTTTATATGTGTGGAGATTCATAGGAGTAAGCACAGAAGAAACACCCTCTGGGGCTTCTGTGAAATGCTGATCTCATCCAGCCACTAACTTTCGTGGGAGTGGAGTGAATGTATCAAATTCTTGTAAGACTTACATCATGTCTCTTAAATTGCCTTTAGTGCAGTCGTCTTGTCTTTCCAAAGCCTGAGTAACAAATGGCTGATAAATCTTTGTATTCCTGTCATCGCATTTTGAATTCCTGTCTGAAAAATCAGATTGATGTTTTGGAAATGTTTCATGTTTAATATCTTTATTGATGATCTGGATGAGGGGATTGAGTCCATCATCAGCAAGTTTGCAGATGATACCAAGCTGGGAGGAAGGGTTGATCTGTTACAAGGTAGGATGGCCCTACAGAGGGACCTGGGCAGACTGGAGACATGGGCCAATTCTAATGGGATGATGTTTAATAAGTCCAAATGTCGGGTACTTCATTTTGGACACAACAATCCCATGCATAGCTATAGACTGGGGACAGAGTGGCTGGAGAGTAGTCAGGCAGAAAGGGACCTGGGAGTGCTGGTTGACAGGAAGCTCAGAATGAGCCAGCAGTGTGCCCAGGTGGCCAAGAAGGTCAATGGCATTCTGGCCTGCATCAGGAATAGTGTGGCGAGCAGGACCAGAGAAGTTATCGTCCCCCTGTACATGGCACTGGTCAGGCATCTTGACTACTGTGTACAGTTCTGGGCCCCCCAGTTTGGGAAAGATGTCAGGATGCTGGAGTGTGTCCAGAGGAGGGCAACGAAGATGGTGAAGGGGCTGGAGCACAAGCCCTATGCGGAGCAACTGAGGGAGTTGGGGTTGTTTAGTCTGAAGAAGAGGAGTCTCAGGAGAGACCTCATTGCTCTCTACAACTACCTAAAAGGAGGTTGTAGTCGGGCAGGGGTTGGTCTCTTCTCTCAGGTGACCAGTGACGGAACTAGAGGGCATGGACTCAAGCTTCGTCAGGGAAAGTTTAGACTGGAAGTTAGGAAAAGTTCTTCACTGAAAAGATGATTGGCCATTGGAATGCGCTGCCCAGGGAGGTGGTGGAGTCGTCGACCCTGGAGGTGTTTAAGGGGAGACTGGATGAGGCACTGAGTGCCATGGTTTAGATGATGGTGTTAGTGTTGGTGTTAATGTTGGTTTATAGGTTGGACTCGATGATCTCGGAGGTCCTTTCCAACCTTATGATACTGTGATACTGTGATACTGTGAAATGCCACCAGGAACAGTTTTGACATCTCTGACTTCTTTTTTTTTCACTTTTCTTCCTTCAGAACTGTTCTGTGCATTCAACCCCAAATTGCAAGCAGCAGTGCATAGCATTATATTTTTCCTGTGTTCTACAAAAAATAGGTTTTCACTAAGGGCAAGAGGGTGTATATCAAATAATTACAGAAACAAGTAGGACATTGAGAACAGCCCAGTGCAGGGAATTCCAAATAGCTGATTAAAAGCATTGTCAGATAGCAGGAGTCATCCTGTGTTTTATTTAATACAGCTCTCCCACACAAATTTTGCAGAATCCAGTATCAAACTATCTCACAAGCCAAATTCATTTAGGGGGCAATGAAATTGACCCAGGGCTACATCTGCTGAAACAGCTTTCCAGTTCTGTTTGGCCGAGCAAAACTCCTAACTCTACATGCATCCACAGACCACTAATAAACTTTTTTCCTGTCTTGTCATCTCTCCTCAGCTGTCTATGGAGACACTAAATATTTTAGAATATTTCTAAATATGCTCAATTATTTAATATATTCAAGCTAGGAAAATTAATGTTTAATGGATAATTAAACATCTGATATAATGGATAAGGGCATTTTAAACCACAGTGTGCAATTATTCTTGCAGTCTCACTTACTTTAGCTTTGTACCTCTACGCAGAGTAGAACCAGATCTGTTTGGTTAAATAGTATGGTTAAAAGGCCAAATCCACAGAGGATCTGGACTCTCATTGAAACATTGTAAAGCAGCTTAAATTTTCTGAGCAAATATTGTCCTGAGAAGGAGCAGTAAATGAATAGAGAAAAATTCAAATAAGGAAAAAGAGGTTTCCTGAGGAAATACAAGCAGTTACGAGACTTTTTTGACAACTTGTTGCCGTACATCTCCAGAGTTTCTCCTACTTTCCATTTGGATTGACTTATGGTATTTCTATTGTGACTTAAAATGTGAATAACCTCACAGGAAGCATCAGGGTTTTTCCTAGGGTGCTCGTTCCAGGAAAAGGAAAGTACCAGAATGAATGAATGCCTTGAAATCAAATGGTGTCATGTTTTCCATATGGCATCTTTCAAGTCTGGGCAACCTCCTGGGTATATCATACCTGAAGTGTGGATCATCTCTAGGATCCCCTACCCAGAGCTCATCCTAGACACTCACACGCATAGATACACGCATCCTATGTGTGGAAGACAGACGAGGGTGCAATTTCTGAAAAACCTGACTTGTCCCTATGAGTCACGCAAAACACCCTGTGAAAAGGCATTGTAGACTGTTATGCCCCATGACAATGTTTTCTCAGATTTCTGCAAGGTGGTTGGTTAGAAAGATGTACAAGTTAGAGTAAGGAGTCCCAAGGCATGCTCCTTGCCGGTTCCAACTATCTGTAAGGAGTCCCATAGCAGGGTGAGGGAGCCCGTTTTCCTTGAGAACACCAAATATGGCAGTAGCTTCAAGAAATCTTCATGTCCATACTTGAAAAGCATCAGGTTAGCCAGTCTAGGAGTAACTGTTATTGTAGGCTTCCATACAGTCACATTGTTTTCTGATTATTTCAATTAAGTATTTAAATGTGCTGTTTGTCCACATGAAAGCTTAACCAAGAATGTAATTTATTCAGCTGAATGATGAAGAGCTTACAGTTATTTTTGATTTTGGCAGGTTGCTTTGCTACCAAATAATGCTGCTGATCTTAGCAAGCAAATCACTGGTGAAAAAGTGCTTGCATCTAATGCTTATATCCCTGGCCCCCCAGGCCAGCCAGGTCAGCCAGGGCCTCCAGGTAAGATACAGACTAGAGGGATGTGAATATGCAATAGTGCCATAAAGAAAAATTATAAGCTTCAATATTTCAGTGTTACAGGATTCCATATGTTTCATATTTTGATTGTTACATTTGCATTTGTGCTAAATTTTAAAAGAAAAACTTTCTGGTCATTATGGTTGTCTCTGCCAACTGTCTAACGTCATCCATAGTGTCTTAATCTCCCTGTGTTTCTTGGCATGCAAGCTGTGTTTGTCCTGTATATGTTAAATTTCTTCCCCTCACTGGGATATCTCACCTGCTTCAGTTGTCATTTCCTATATTTTAATTCTGCTTTAAAATACTCTCCATTTCATTTCAGGAATACCTATTGCTATAGCTCACTGTCATTACTAGAGCAGAAGATGGTGCTTTCAGTTTGCAGGGGTTTGTGCCAGCTGTTTTATTTTTTCTCATCTGGTTTTGCAAGAATTCATTTGTTAGTTTTATGTGTGTTCTAGATTCAAAGGAATCTGAAAAGAAAAGTAAAACTGTGCTCACACCTTTTTCGCTAAGGATAGGTTGAAACAATGAGAAAAGCAGAGGGTTCCTAAAGCTCTAACATAAGACATCTTGCTGCTGCAGACAGTGATGCTAAAAACTTTGCAAACCCTGTTGAATGCAGATCTAATTTTGGGTTAGTGATACATCCAAGGAATTCTAGCACCGTGCTGTGTTTCAGGAATATTCTTACAGACAGGTAGCAGATACTCCTCACAAGGTTGGATCCACTCTCTATTGAACTGCCTCCCATTTACCCCCACTTTTGCAGTCATGCTTTGTTTTTTCAGTCTTTATCTCATTTTCTTGGATGATGAGTTTCTTCAGTTGTCAGTATATCGTAAGTGCCAGGACAGTGTGGTTAGCGGCTCTGATCGGACTCGGAAGGGTAGAGTGCGCGGCACCGCAGTCTCTCTAGCGTAGGCCTCACTCTGCCTGTCCTCCATCTGGTTCCCCCATGGCTGAGCTGTCCAAGGTACTGTAGCACTGTCCATTCCGCTTGAAACCCACCCCTGCTCGCCTCCGCCTCTGCCCTGCCGCTGGCAAGAGCATGGATGTATCTTCAGGAGGAAGCCAAGAGGCTTACCACTGAACTTGGGTTTGCTCCTCTTGAAAACCCTAACTGTACATATTCTGTCCTGCTGAAAGCTTTTTACTCTCTGGTTTTCATCTTCTATGTCTTTCACATGCCTTCAGTAGAAAAAAATGTTCTTTCCCCTCTAATTATAAAGCAGTTCATGTCCCTGTCCATGGCAAGGGGGTTGTAACGAGATGATCTTTAAGGTCCCTTCCAAACCAAACCATTCTATGATTCTATAATTAATTTCAAAGAGTGACACTTCAGTGGTCTTTATTTTGTGTAAAAATTGTTTCAGGTGCCTGATTTTCTGTTTTTCTTTTCATAGTGTTTCTCTTGAACTAAACATGTATTTTATTTACTGTGTGCTTATTAAAATCTGACAGTCTCTGCTGCACCAGCAGAAGCTGAAAGGGCTATAAAGCAAAATGGAAGAACAGAATCTTGCTTGCCCCAATGCATTGGCTACTGTAGTGGTCAAAAGAGAGGTGCAACCCACCACTGAGAAGGGCTTGCTTCTGTGCCAGTCACGTAGATGCCTTCAACCCAACACGCCCATGAGTTTCCTGAGACTTTGTTTTTATGAGATGGTTCTCAGATGTGACTTTTTCTTTTCTTCTTTGTGTGAAAATAAGGCACATCTGCTTTTCACATGTCTGTGTCCCTTACCACCTGGAAGTGGCAGTCTTGGCTTCTTTGTAAACACAAGGTTTAATTTTTTTGTGAAGATCTCTTGTAGATACTGTGACAAGGGGTAATGTCTCAGATGACTGCTGTGGTGGTTGTCTTGCTGTGGATTTCGATATGTTAAGGCAACCAGTCCATTGGGTGGCTCAAACAATAGCCAGTCCCTGCTGCCTGTAGTGATGAAGTGTCCTGGAGGTTTTCCTTGGCAGATAACCTTTGCTGTTGATTGCAGGGGCTCCAGGACCAAAAGGGAGTCAAGGAGTTCCTGGGTTGCCTGGACCTCCTGGACAGCCAGGCCCTCGTGGATCAATGGGACCCATGGGCCCATCTCCAGACATCTCACATATTAAGCAGGGCAGACGGGGCCCTGTGGTCAGTATTCTTATCTCCTGTCATGCATTGCACAATTGGCCTTATCTCAACAAGTTCTTATGTCCTTGTGAACACTTTCTTTTCTCTTGCAGGGCCCACCGGGAGCCCCAGGGAGAGATGGTAGCAAGGTGAGGAGAGATGGTGTTTTCCAGCCCATGGGCACATGCACATACGAAGTCCAGGCTTGCTACAGACCCTCTACACACTTGTAGTCACGCCTTTTTACCATCTTATTTCCTTTGCTAAGCTGAAAACATCCTGTTATCCCATAGCTTCATGTCTTCCTCCTGCTGTTTTCTGCTCGCCATTTCTTAAGTCTTGCAAGTAGCACTGCCAGGTTATCTTGTCAAGCAGCCTCCTTTCCTTTCTCTGCAGCTCTTTTGGCTTTTCCATGAATAAGCTTTAGCACATTAAAGATAGTAAATGATCATAAAGATCATAAGATCATAAATGATCTTTAAGGTCCCTTCCAACCCAAACCATTCTATGATTTCATTAGACTGCTCAATTGTGAATTTCTCCTGTTAACTGGTTTGCTTGTTACTGTCTAGGAGAACTATCAGAAGTGTCCAACACTGCTCATACTATGATTAGCAGCAATAATTTCCTTGCATCCCTCCTTCACTTTCTTTTGTTTTTCTGAGCAAGCACAAGCTGATGATTTCTGATACAGGGACAGTAAGTAAGGGAGGCAAATGTGATTTTTTTTTTTGTTTCCTTTAATCACAGCATAGTAACTAAGTTGGTATTGATTACAGGGGGAGCGAGGTGCACCAGGACCAAAGGGGATACCTGTAAGTATTGCTCACAGGAGGCATTTCTACAAGAGTGATGATGACTGCTAACAACAGGTCAGCCGAAAGGGAAAAAAACTCCTGTGTCAAGAGCACAGAAGTTTACATGTGCAGAAAATGCTATTGGAAAGAAAATAATTGCCTGTTTTTTTCCAAGTGTTTTTGGCTATGCACCTCCTCCCATGCTGGGTGTGACACTGGAGTCAGTAAGTGCACCTCTGCCCTACAGCAGTGGTGGGATGTCCTCAGAAGGCAGTAGCATGAGATCTTATGCATAGTGCTAGTTTGTACAGTTGAGCTGTCACTTCTAATGCCTTTTAAAATCCTGCCCCTCAACTGTCTCTGGGATTTGGGAAGCTATAAGCTTTGAGCAAGCCAGCAGGAGAAAGATGAGTATTTACAATCTGTTTCCAGTTGAAATTGTTAAAAAAATTTATTTCTTACAGTATTTTCTCATTAGTGGAATGGCTTTTTAAGAATGTGTCCAGTAGGATGTCCTCATTATTGAACAGTGTACTTCACTCTGTGAAGTCAGCTAAAAAGAAATGATGATTTTCTAAAATTAACTTAAACCAGATGGATACTCTCTGCATTGTCATTACCAATATATCTAGTAACTGATGGACAGCAGCAGCATTATTGAGCAGTCTGGTCTAGTGGGAGGTGTCCCTGCCCATGGCAGGGGGTTGGAACTGGATGATCTTTAAGGTCCCTTCCAACCCAAACTATTCTATGATTCTATGATTTTATGAGTATCATATTGAAAAGATACTTTCCAAATACCAACTTTCTTGAGAAAAGTTTTAAAATAAGTAATAATTATTGATTAGTCACTCTAAGACTGTCATTTCTATCAGTTTAATAAGGAGAAACACAGGGAACCAAGATTTATTTCCTTTACTCCAGTGAAGTGTCAAGATAGCTCTAGGAGACAGATAGAGCAAAGGAATTGTCAAGTAACCAAAGGGCTGAGCATCTTGTAAGTGTAGGCTCTGCCTGCAAACATTTGCTGCCTTTTGAAAACTGTTTCTTGAGCAAGTTGATTAAAAAACAGATTGTTCATTTCTGGTAATCCATATGAAGCAGTGTTATTACTGACTTCTTCCTGCAAGAATTACATGAACCTGTTTGAGAACTTTAAGAGCAAAGTGGAATATAATTAATGATAGTGCGTTATGACTGCAGGGCCCACCAGGTTCATTTGATTTCCTATTGCTGATGATGGCAGACATCAGAAACGACATCGCTGAACTGCAAGAGAGAGTGTTTGGACACAGGACTCATTCATCAACAGAGGAGTTTCCATTACCTCAGGAATTTACAAACTATCATGACACAGTTGATTTTGGATCTGGAGAAGACTACAAACCACGGGCAGCACCGAGAGACTCCAGGATACAGAAGGCAGCCCATCCTTAGCTACACCTACTGAAAAACAGAGCTCCTTTAGAATTCTTCAATATAAAAATGCACTGACAATGTAAAAATATATATATATTATTTCCCAGTTTTCTTTCTGCTTTTCCTCAACCATACTCTCGTAGTGTAGCTTTCCTGGTTCATGGTAGCTTCCTTGCAGTACTTTTGTACCGTTAAGCCTTCACTGTGCATTGTATGTAGACTAGCAAGAAAACTTTCTAAGTATATAATACCATAAAGGCAAGCTCTAGTTAATGGCACAGACCACAGCATTTCATCTGCCTACCTTGCACTCTACGTACAAATGACCCAGCACCCAAATTTTGCCAGGGGTATAGAGATAACTAAAAATCTTCCCTGAATGACATCAATAATGAAGACCTTTGTCCACGGTTTCCTTTATACATGCAAATATATCACACCACTGAACTCAGTTCTCCAGCTACTGTTGCCAGGCTTAGGAGACTGTGAAAAGTGGATCCCTGTTTCACAGCAGGGGCCAGCTGTAAGTGAAATATCATCTTCTATTATGCCTCACTATGGCAGAAAAGGGAAAAAAAATATAGTGAAGCAGTGATAGAAGGGTGCTGTTCATTACCTGGAAATTATTTGGCTTTGTGCTGCTGGAGTATCATTCAAAGAGAGTCAATAAGATATGTTTGTCCTAAACTAACACTACTTTTCCCTTATCATTCTCACATTGCTCAGTGTGAAGGCCAGTTCCCTCCCTCAACAGATTCATGCTGGATACATTACACAAAGATGAACAAGAGAAAAGGGGATATATAAAGCAGGAAAACTCAGCATAAGTGAATCAAGTAGCACAAAATCAATCCCAGCCTTGCAGAAAGAGTCGGACTCTGACCTCCTCTAGGTGCGTGCCTTCCATGGTGAAATGCTGAAATCCAAGTAAAATTGAGTACAGAGAGAAGCATCATGTTTGTGAAGAGATTACATCTGTTTGGTTCCTCAGCTATCTGAGAGTGACCTAAATGGCATTCATGGAAGTAGAACACAGAGTTGCAGTGTATTTGGCCAACTATATGAAAAGTATGAGTAGGTACAGGAGCGCACAGGACAAAAACACTTCAACTGGTATGAGGATGGCTAAGACGAGGGACTGCACATGGGATCCTGTATTTCGAAGGGGGATAAAAGCGAGTGCCCTTGTTTTACACTGGAAAATTGGATGCACAAGTTAGACCATACCTCATGGATGATTTCTTTTGGATTACCACAGCTGCTGAGGACTTTGCCATGCTTAGAAGATAAAGGAGTATATTAAGCACAAAACTTCAATGTTGCATCTCTGTACCTGCTGCTTCTACAGTATGTGTAGTGCTGGGTCATCTCCATGTTACAAATGCAAAGAAAAATGTGTTATTTCGCCATGTTTTTCAGGGCTTGTATGTTCTAATAGAATAAATACAAGTAAAAATATAAGCAGGCCCTTTTCAGATAACTTGTAAAGTCTTGGATTCCCTTCGATATTCTCTGGGCAAAAAGATAATTGGTGTAATCCCTACAGCACTGGTACCAATTGTCTTGTATAAACAGCTGGCTGTCTAGACCTTTCATATCTTTTGTATATTATCTTAAGAAGAGGAGTTCATTCCTGTAATCATTTCCCAACTCCTCACTATTGCTATGCTCCAGGCAAGGGCTTTAGCATTAGGAACATTAACGTTCTGTATTCCTCTTCACGTTATATGTGTATCAATATTTACAAAGCAATGACTAAGTCACTGGGATAGCTTTGAAAAAAGGACAGTGCTCTCACCCTGTGGTCTTTGGGCTTCTCCTCTGAGAGGAGCTCTTCCAGCAGCTCCAAATTGAAGTATTCTTGTGAACCAGATAATAAGGAAATCAGTGAGACCTGGGAAGGAAACTTGCGTTGATCCCAAAAGAGGGATGGTCTTATAAGCAGCAGGCTGAAAGAAAGCTTGAAGACAGCATGAACTGAGGCATTTCTGTCTCACCTTCTTAATTTCAAGCAGGCCATTAGGTATATCTAACATTGTTTATGAATATGCAGTTTTAAGTAAATGTGTTAAAAGTCAAATGTTATGTTTGTAACACTTGCAAAAATGTAATTCTTGCCTCTGCTTACTATCACGTGCCATCACCTGCTGGATCAGGTTGATTCCCACTACCCACTACAGAATTAGTAGCTGCAGGTTTTTTGACCATCAGATACTGAATAATGAGTTAGGTGAGTCACTTCCTACACACCAGCTAAATTCTATTGCCCACAGAAGTTGTGTTCTAAAAAAAGGCACTTAGTTTAGTTGTAAACTCTGCTTCTCCAAATACAGACAAATATTAAATGAGGAATTCCTGCAGTTTGACCATCCAGTTCAGGGGTATGTGACAATTGCCCTGCTGTCCATAAGTATGCAGGGAAGGGAAGTTCTGAGACTAGACCAGAAAAGTAGATAAAATACATGCCTCACTGTAAGTACAGAAAGCTGCCCTACAGACTCATGAACACGAAATATGGCAGGTGGTTTTGCTTGCCTTTCTGAGTGGAAACCTCAACAATTTCCCTTTCTAGAGTCTGCATCACTGGCTTTCACAGCCCAGAGCTGGGTTTCCAACAGATGTGCTTACTCTATAAAAAGGTGAAGGGGAGTGTTCTTTGGGTTTGTCCTTGTACTTCACCCTCCTTTCCAGACTTTCTGCCCCCAAACCTGTTACCTGCGTCCCAACAGCAAGGACAGTATGGCAAAGATAGGTCCACCCAACATGGCACAGGAATTCCTCCAGCAGGAAGAGCCTCTCTGAACACAGCTGGGAAGGTTCAGCCTTCCATCTGCATCCCACTATGCTTTCTGCATAGACCTTTCTCATTTTATTTCTGATTAATTGTATAGTAACTTTCATAACTCATTGTATCAGAAACAATTGATTAAGATTTCTGGATAAACACATACAGACATTCAGATAGAAAAGAGAGGTTTTCTTCAGCATACCCCAAGTTTTAAAAAGCCAGAATCTTTTCCAATTTTAAGTTTGGTTATTGGAAACACAGGGAATTCATTACCTTCCAAATTATTTATTACTCTGTGGCCCCCAAAATAACAACCTCCTCCCCTAGAAGAATCCAAAATAGGAATGTAGAAACACATACATCCATGCCTAGTTTCAACACCAGGCCCCTGCACATGACAACTTTTTTTGCATATAAATACTATGTATAATTTTATTAGAAATATTATTTTTGATGTTAAGACATCAAGTTATAAACAGAAGGATAATAAAGAGTTTGTTATTTTATTAATATTAGAAATATATTTAATGGAAACATTTGCAAAAGTGTGTAGTGATGGGAAAATGCTGATTGTTAATGGGTTTAACAAAATCATGAAGCTTGGAAAATGCTTTCTTGCAACACTGTGCCAAGTACACACAGGATTAGTCTTTCTTGAAAAGCTGGAATACTGACACAGAACTCCTACGCAGTCAGGCTAAATCAGAAAAAGGAGAGGAAAATTGATTGTAAATGTAATTAAGATAATGCCTTGAGTTATTATTGCCTTCACAGCCTGAGTAACCTTCTTCCTAGAAGTATTTCAGAGTTAATACAGTAATTCCCAGAGAAGCAACAAAATATGGGGGTGGTGTACAAAAATTTTTTAATTTCATATTAAAACTGTACGTTTGTTCCTATTACACATTCCAATAACTATACTGTTCACTTTATTTATATAAGTATATGAAATACTAAAATATGTATAAAATGATTGTGACTTTATGATGTATTCATAATAACAAAGATATTTTTTCTTATGCTGCTGGTAGCTGCTTTTGTTACATATCCTTTCCCTGAAATACAAAAAAGCTGACTGCAAGAGACAAGTGGCAGGAAGCCTCCTGACACTGCCTCTCAGTGTTTTTGCAGCTGAATTACATGCGCTGCCAGGACTTTGGGGGCATCACTTCTTGCAGAACAGGGTGAGTTCCTATCTTTGTGGAAATAAAGCTGCACCCACCCCTGCTATGAGGATGGCAGCTCCAGCACACCATGAGACCTGCATGAGGCTGGCTCCAGCAGCCTCACCCCATGCTGCTGGCATACACAGCATGTACTGGGGATGTGATACAAGGTCCAAGTCTCCTCTGGCATCTCAACACTGGTACTAGGGAAAAAGGGGGAATGAGGTTAATTAAGGCTGTGGCAGGCTTTGCCTGCCCATGGTGGCTGCCTGAACGCACAGTACTGCAGAATTGCTTAGCTTAGAAAAGACCTTTAAGATCATCGAGTCCAACCATAAACATAACGCTGCCAAGTCCACCATTATACCACAGAAGGATACAATTGTTCGGTTGGAAAAGACCTTTGAGATCACTGAGTCCAGCTGTACCTGTCCACTACTAAACCATACTTCTAAGCATTTCACCTACCCCTTTCAGTGAAGAAATTTTTCCTAATGTCTAGTCTGAACCTCCCCTGGCGCACCTGCAGGCCCTTTCCTTTCATTCTATCACCTGTCACCTGGGAGAGGAGACCAACACTCACCTCGCTACAACCTCCTTTCAGGCAGTTGCAGAGAGTGATCCATGTCACTAAGCACTATGTCCATGCACCTGCTAAACACCTCCAGAGTTGGAGACTGCACTACTTCCCTGAGCAGCTTGTGCTAATGCTTGACAACATTTTTGCTGAAGAAAAGTTTCCTAATATCCAATCTAAACCTCCTCCTGCCATTTGCTCTTGTCCTACTGCTTGTTACTTGGGAGAAGAGACCAACACTCACTTCGCAACAACCTCCTGGTGGTTGTAGAGCACAATGAGTTCTTCCCTCAGCCTCCTCTTCTCCAGACTGAATAACCCCAGTTCCCTCAGCTGCTCTCCATGACCCCAGTGCTCCAGTAGCCTCTGTGAGGGCAGAGAAAGCAGTGGGGCTACTGCAGCACCAGAATGGCTGTGTTGGGATGAGGCCTCACAGCAGTGGGAGATGACGGCTGGGCAGGTGTGAAACTGCAGCTCCTGGCATGGCCCGTAGTGTCCATGACAAGCTCCATGTAGCACCTGTTGTGTGGCAGTTGAATATGAGCCAACAGTGAGCCCTGGCAGCCAAGAGGACCAACCATGTCCTGGGGCACATCAAGCACAGCATTTCCATCCAGGTGACGGAGGGGATTTTCCTGCTCTGATCTGCAGTGGTGGGGTCTCGTCTCGAGTACTGTGTGCAGTTTTGGGCGCATAAGAAGAACATTGGATTACTGGAGAGTGTCCAGAGGAGGCCACAAAGCTGGTGAAGTGTCTATAAGGGAAATTCTATGATGAGAGGCTGAAGTCACTTGGTCTGTTCAGCCTGGAGGAGACTGGGGGATGACCTCATTGCAGTTTACTGCTTCCTCACAAGGGAATGAGGAGCAGGAGCTGAGCTCTTCTCTCTGGACCCGAGGGAATGGCAGGAAGATGTGCCAGGGGTTAGGTTTATGTTCGATATCAGGAAAAGGTTCTTCACCCAGGGGGTGGCAGAGCACTGAAACAGCTCCTCAGGGAAGCAGTCACAGCACCAAGCCTGACGATATTCCGGAACCATTTGAACGATGTCTGCAGGGGCACGGAGGCACGGAGTGAATGTTGGGACTGTCCTATGCAGGGACACGAGCTGGTCACCTAGGCTGCTTCCACCTCTAGTCATTGCCTCCGTGATTCCCGGCGTGCCCCGCGGCGCCCCGACCCTCCATGCTTGGCTTTCGGATGGTGCCGAACTACAACTCCCGTCATGCCCCGCGGCGCCCCGGCGCTGTAGGTGCTGCCGGTGCTACTGAACTACAACTCCCGGCGTGCCTTGCGGCGCACGGACAAGCCCAGTACACTGGGTGATGC